>LPNX010721242.1:261979-273161 GCA_001517045.1 Pseudotsuga menziesii | reverse complement strand
GAGAGGGGGTTAGGTGTAGGGGGGAAGAGGGAAGATAGAGAGAGAGAGTGAGATAGACTCAACGGTGTGATTTCAAGGTAGGAGGAAGAGGAGTTAAGGGTAGAGAGAGGGGGGGTTATTTTGTATGGTATTGGGGGAAAGAGGGATAAGTGGGGGAATTATTAGAGATGGGGGGGTAGGGGTTTATGGAGAATTTAGGAAGCTAGAGAGAGGAGGAAATCAAGTGAAAATAGAGAAGTCGGACCCACAGAAATCACTGGGTAAAAAAGAGTATAAATAAGGGACGCACATTCCCCATTTGGACACACAACACAAGTTCGTTCAAGCCAATGAGACAAGTGAACAAGAGAGAGAGAGAGTAGCTAGAGGAAGAGTTATCTTGGGGTTATCTTATCTTCTCTTTGCTTATAGGGTATTTTCTATGAGAGATATTTATCTCTTCATTGTATTAACATTGTACTTTGTTGACGAATCTATAATGAATAATTTATGTTGGGTTTCTCTTCCCCAAGAGGGTTTCCCCAGCAGAACTTTTAGATCCATGAATTTTCATTTTTAACCAAGTTACTACTTAACTGAGATAACCATGGCTTCCAATTTTTGCATGTTGTGTTCACAGATATGGAAGAAAATAAATTTTTATCAACTCCTCTTGGGAGGGTTCATCTTCTCCTTGGATCATATTTTCCAAATTCAAAAGCTGAAAAATTAGGGTTTTCTCATAAAACCCTAGGTCAAACATCAAGCAAATTTTGAGGTTGACATTAGAGTTGATTTTGGATTGTGGAGAGAACCTTGGCATATCACATTACTTGGTAATTCCAAATTTCATTTCTTAAGATTCTCATTTATGTCATATTTTAAGCTTGGACATAATATCGAATAGTACCAAGATTGATGAGAAGTTTCAAATGGTTGATAAATTTTGAGCCTGGAAGTATAGAGTTATTCTTCTTCTAGAGGAGAATGATTTGGAAAAACATGTTAAAGAAGAAGTTGCAGAGCCAGAGGGAAATGAGGCTAAGGAAAATCACAAGAAGAACATAGTTACGACAAAGAGAATAATTGCATATTCAATCAAGGACCACTTGATCCCTCATGTCTCATCATTGAAGACTGTAAATCAGATGTTTGATTCCTTGTCTATATTGTTTGAAGGAAATAATATAAAATAAAGGATTACATTGAGGACATAACTCAAGAATGTGAAAATGCAGAACTCAAAAACCATTCAATCCTGCTTCACAAGGGCATCTCAAATTAAAGCACAACTTGAAGCCATTGGAGACACAATTGAAGAAGCTGAAATAATGATGACTACATTGAGTGATCTCCCAATATCAAGGGATTCATTTATTTAGCGAATTTGTTCCAAAAGAAAGCAAGAGAAGAAGATTCAAGTGAATAATATGTGTTGATCTCAGCTCTTACACGGACAATCACTCATGGAAGTGACACGCGGCTTGTTGATAGTAGTGCTTCTAAGCACATGACCGGTTACAAGAATTATCTCAAAAATTTGATTCAAACTGATTCACCTCATAAGGTGAAGCTCGATGATGATTATCAGTATCCGATAAAAGGGGCACGAGAAGCTTCATACAAGTTGGATTCCAAAAAAATTATGAAGATGAAAGATGTATTTTATGTACCTGGTTACCTAGTTTGAGCAATAATGTCATCTCCTTATCAGAATTAGATGAATGTGGATATGTAGTTTCTTTTGTTGATGGATAAGTTCTCATGTGTCCAAAGGGAAAGACTAATTATGATGCTGTTGTGATTGGTGTTCAAGAGGGAGTCATGTACATGTTAAAGGGGCACTCAGATTCAATATTGGTACATAGCACTGTGAACCCCAGTGAGATATGGTATAAAACACTTTCTCATTTACATTACAAAACATTTCCAATTGTGAGGAAGATGGTGATTGTTCTACCAAAGATTCAAGCGAACCATGATGGTATTTGCAAAGGATATGCACAAGGAAAGAACGTGAAGAGACCATTTCCAAGAAATGACAACAAAGAAAAAGGAATCTTGGACATAGTACATTCAAACGTGTGTGGAAAAATGTCATCACCATCGCCTAGCATGTGACTTTAAGACATTCCTGTAAGGAACCAGAGATCAAGAGGGAGTTAACCAAACAATCAAATGATAAGTATTTATGTTTTATGAAATGAGTGTTATTTATATAAATTGTTATCTTACTAATCAATAGTGGCATATACTTATTGATGAATAATATAAATATTTAAATTAGTATTGGTTAACCCTTGTGGAAATTTATGCGAGGCCCTCTATGAAAGCAATGAAGGCTATGATCCACGATCAGTATTTACCATTACACCTATGGGAAGAGGCATCCAAAGCCGTTGTATATGTGCATCATATAACTCCTCATAGTGTACTTGGAAATAAAACGCCAGAAGAGATGTTTACAGGAGAGACTCCACAAGTCAGCCACCTGAGAATATTTGGTTTTCCTGTATATCATGTTCCCAAGGATAAGAGAATGAAGTTGTATCCTTTAGGAAATAAGGGTATTATATTTATTGGATACATCAAGTCATCGAAGGCATATAGTGTCTACATTCTTGGTTACAAGCATATTGAGACTAGTAGAGATGTCACCTTCGATGAGGATACAAATTTTAGAAGATTGAGGCAAACTCATATATATGAGGTCCATGATGAGGAGCATGAATCTCCTATAGTTGCATAGACAGGTGTAGATGATGATGATGTTCTAGAAGAGCATGTTCCAGAGGAACATGATATGGAAGATTCGTAGAGACATGTAGGTCCACCCCTAAAAAATATTACACATAAGAGAAGACCATATTGGAATGGAGATATTATTCAAGATGCAGAGAGGTATGGTGCTGCAAATAGATACTTCAAAGAAATCAATAGATCTCGACCATATTCCAACTACATGGCAATGGTATGTGACATCATTGATGAAGATCCTTCCAATTATGAAGATGCAGCTTACAAGAAAGTATGGAAGGATGCAATGAATGAGGAATACCAGTCCATCATGAAGAATGATGTATGGGATATGGTTCTAAGACTAAAAGGGAATTCAGTGGTGACTTCCAAATGGATCTGCAAGATGAATCATTTAGAAAATGGAAGTGACAAGAAATACATGCAAGGTTCATGGCTTATGGTTTCTCCCATAAAGAAGGAATAGGTTATTTGGACACATTTTCTTGCATGCTGAGATACACTTCAATTAAAATTATATTATGATAGATGTAGTGATGAGATGGAAGGTACATCAGATGGATGTAAAAAAAATTATGAGTGGTGTAGTGGAAGAGGAAGTGTATGTGGAATAGACATAAGGATTTGAGACACATGACAGGAAGTCGCATGTGTGCATATAGAAGAAAGACTTGTTTGGATTGAAGCAGGCACCCAGGACATGGTATGGAAGAATTGATAGTTTTATGACGAGCTTAGGATTTACCAATAGTAAAGAATATTCCAACATTTACTATGTAAGGTTGTGGATGGAAGACCAATGATATTTCTACTATATGTAGATGGCATGTTTCTAACAGGGGACTAGAAGCTCATCGTTGAGTGTAAGAAGGAGCTTGTTGTAGAGTTTGAGATGAAAGACTCGGGTATGATGCATTGTTTCTTAGGTTGAGAGGTGTGCCAGAAACCATATGAGATTTTCCTTAATCAAGAAAAATATGCTATAGAAATCCTTAAGAGATTCGGGATGTTGGATTATAAACCCATGCCTGCACCGATGGTGACGAACCTATAGCAAATTGGTCTTGACAATATTGATTGTAAGTATTAGCTTTGGCAAGTTGCTTAGTGTTGATCTTGAATTAGAGTTTGATTTTGACTTGATTAATTTGGCAAGTGTGTTGAAGTTGTTTATGACTTTGAATTGAAGGTTGTCTGAAAGTGATTAGTTTGACAAGTTGTCAAAAGTTGGTTTTGACTTATGAGTAATTGGTTGAGACTTGTTCTGTTTATTGAGTTTGACATTGTTGATTAAGTTTCTTATCCTCTTGATTTATTGGTTGAGGCTTGTCTTGTTGATTGATTTGTTGAACTTTCAAAGGTTGAGGTTGGTTGTGGTGACATTGAGTTAAGTATGATTGGACAAGTTAATCTTTGGTTGGGTTGAATTTTACTTGATAAGATGTGAATGTATTGCCCTAAATCTCTCTTGATCAAGCAAGGACGCATGATATCCTATGCATAAGGTGCAGTTATGGTCTCGCAAATGACAAGTTGATTGGTCTAAGAAGTTGAATATGTTGGCACAGTTGTATGAGTAATTGTCTCAAGACTCAAGTTGGTTGAGTTGTATGAGCAATTGGATTGACTCAAGTTGATTGATTTTTGTATGCTCTTGATAAGACTTAGATAAATTTTATGGTATAGGTTTTGCAATGTGGTACAGGTTGTGCTTCACTCTCTAGCAATGAAGAGCAATCTTCAAAGTAAAATATCACACTAGACAATTCATAAAATGCCATCATATGAAAAAATTGGTCTCATAAAATATCATGTCAACACTCACAATAAAATGCAATTTCAAAATATTTAACTCATCACAACTATACAAATTTAGGAAAACTTTACTTAAAAATTTTTCAAGCATATAAATAATATTCTATATAAAACTTCAAAATATTTAACACATCACAAGTATAAAAATTTAGGAATACTTTACTTAAAAAATTTCGAGCATATAAATAATATTCTATATACAACTAAGTTACGGTGCATTAATAAATAACGTATCATTGGTTAATTTTAAAATCTTTATAACCAATACTTTATAAATTTTCCAATATCACAATTATTTTATATATAATATTTAGATCTTAGCCGACCAATACAAAATGCATATAAACCCTAGAATTCGCTTCTAGATTCCTTTTAACTCATATATATAGGTAGGGAGAGATAAGAACATTTGAAAACAAATTTACTGGACCAATTCGGTATCAGAAGATCCTTGTCTTGGTGCAAAATTTTTCAAGATTCTTGGCTAAAAATTTGGAAGATTCTTACCATATAGTTTCAACATTCAGGAGATCAAACTGAAACCGAAATTGAATTGTCGAAAACAATGGACCGTTTCATCTTTGTGAAGCAGATTGGAGAAGGATCTTACGGAACAGTTTGGAAGGCATTTGATCAAAGGACGAAAAATGATGTAGCCATCAAGAGAATAAACAGGAAGTTCTCTAAATGGCAGGAATGTGTGAATCTGGTAGAGGTAAGATGTTTAATGCAGCTGGCGCATCCAAATATAGTTACTATGTACAATTCGACACTGGAGAACAACATATTGTATTTGGTATTTGAGTGGATGGAATGCGACCTTTCAGACATTATCAGAGATAAAGGCCAGCCGTTTTCAGAGGAGGAAGTGCGCAGCATTTCCTTCCAGCTTTTCAAAGCGCTCACTTGTATGCACAACGAAGGGTATTGCCACCGAGATCTGAAGCCAGAGAATCTGCTAGTGAGGGGCGACGTTATTAAAATTTCTGACTTTGGATTGTCAATAAACATACCACATGAAGCAGGGAGGCCACTTGAATTTAATATTGGGACGCGTCCATATAGAGCGCCAGAACTCCTTCTGGGATCCACATATTATAACTTCGCCATCGATATTTGGTCGATGGGTGTTATTATGGTGCAACTTTTCACAAGCTATTCTCCCTTTGCTGCATCTAACGTGGTCGATCAGATTCGTAAGATTTGCTCGGTGATTGGATCTCCCAATAGCCACACTTGGTCTCCAGGATTAGCACTTGCTTCGTCCTTAAATTACAGTTTTCCAACAGAATTTGCCAACGTCGATTCTACTAAACGTTTGTCTTGTCTTCTAGGAAATGTCAGCACCCAGGCTATTGACCTAATCAAACAATTGTTGTCCTGGGATCCCAAGAACAGACCCAACGCCATAGAAGCACTGCAACACCCTTTCTTTTATCCATGTTACAACACTAACACATCCATGATTCCTCCACCTCTACCCAAAAAACACTTGCAATATCCTTATCAGAGCTGCATTAACACTAACGCAGCCATGATTGCTCCAGTACCTCCTTTTCCCACAAGACTCTTGCAATCTCGTTATCAAAGCTGCAATAAAACACCCATGATTCCTCCACTTCCTTTGCCGACAAAAATCTTGCAATCTGGTAATCATCAAGGCTGCAATAAAACACCCATGATTCCTCCACTTCCTTTGCCCACAAAACTCTTGCAATCTCGTAATCAAAGCTGCATGGACACAGCCATGATTCCTTTACCTCCTCTGCCCAAAAAACTCTTGCAATCTAGTTATGAGAGTTGCAATAGCTCTCATAGTGATGCCCATCTTCAATACAATGATAAGCAGAAGCTTCCTCATAATGGAGGTCTCTTCTCGGATTTGAAAAGCAGCACTCATGATTTGCCTACAAAACTCTTGGAATCTCGTTATCAAAGGTGCAATAAAACACTCATGATTCCTCCACTTCCTTTACCCAGAAAAATCTTGCAATCTCGTAATCATCAAAGCTGCAATAAAACACCCATGATTCCTCCACTTCCTTTTCCCACAAAACTCTTGCAATCTCGTAATCAGAGCTGCATTGACACAACAATGATTCCTTTACCTCCTCTGCCCGAAAAACTCTTGCAATGTCGTTGTGAGAGTTGCGTTAGCTCTCATAGTGATGTCCATCTTCAATACAATGATAAGCAGAAGCCTCCTAATAATGCAGGTCTCTTTCCCGATTTGAAAAGAAGCACTGATTCCTATTATGTTGCAAAACAAAATACTTATGTGGGACAATTGCATCCGGTTACATCTAGAGTCTCAGAATCGAATAAGAAACCATTTCAAGGAATCACTGATTCGTTAAGTTACAATTCCGATATTGCTCGGCTGTTGAATACTCATACGAGGCAAGTACATCCGGCTACATCTACAGACTCAGCTGATAAACCATTTCCAGTCTCAGGATCGAATAAGAAACCATTTCAAGGAATCACTGATTCCGATATTGCTCGGCTCTTGAATATGAATACTTATACAAGGCAATTACATCCGGCTAAATCTGCAGACTCAGAATCGACTGAGAAACCATTTCCAGGAATTGGCAAGTTGAAGATTACTCCAATGGTGGGAACAGGAATAGAGCAACAAAAACCATTTAATTATGACAATAAAGAAAATAGGAACCACAAGCCCACTGATCATAATAGTTACCGGGGGTCATATCGAGTTCCTGCATCTCTTTCATTTCCAAATATCTCATTTCAAGGAATGGGTTCGAAGCAATTTAAAACAACTGTACAGCCACAAGTCCGAAATGATCAGAGCAATAATCTGAAGAGATTTGGCAATAAGAAGAAATCTCAATATTAATCATAAGCAATGTACTATGCTCAGTACTTTTCAAAACCCTTGTAAAGCTTTGTAATATCCTAAATTTGTAAAGCTTTGTAATATCCTAAATTTGGTTATATCCTAAATTTGTAAAGCTTTGTAATATCCTAAATTTGGTTAGGTGAACATATTTACTTAGCTTTGAACCTTTTACTTTTTTTAAGATATACATTTCAGATTGATTTTAAGATATAGGATTCAACACTATAGGTGAACTTCTTTCTTGTAAGGAATTTTAGTCTTTTGCAGGTATTCTTTATACATCTTATTTTCAATATTTTCAAAGGGATTTCAATAATTATTTCAATGTAATTATTGATGTGGGCTTTTTCAACATATATTTAGAAAATTTAATAATATTATATAGAATACGTTTTGAGTTATAAAAAAAACTTAGAAATCATATATGATGGATCTATTCCTATATTTAGTAATATACTAAATATCTAGAGGAATTTTTTTAGATTTTTGTATTGGTGAATAAGACGTTGGATTGTTGATTTTTTTGAATTTGCCTTGTATTTCCTTTTTGAGGGACTCGAAAGTAGATTATGTAGTCGTTTAACTATCATGATGTAAGGTGGATGGATGAAGCATATTCTATCTTACTTATATAAAAATATTGTATCAAAATTGTATGCTTTTTTAGGTAAACTCTAAATTTCTTTATTTTTAATTCTTTGTAGATTCTATCTTACTTATATAATGATATTGTATCAAAATTGTATGTTTTTTTTTGGGTAAACTCTTTTGTTTATCTGTAGGGTGTGGATGTAAAGATAGGGTGAATGCACTCTTTTAACAAGATTTTAAAATGTGTAGAAAAATTAAAGATTGAGGATTATTGTTTTAAGGGCAAGAAATGCTATGTACATTACTTTTGTATTTTCATTTTTACAGTACATTACTCATATATGTGCATTATGTATGAGCATATCAAGAATGTGGTTTTCCTTATATAATGGAATAAAAATTGTCAGTTTTTGGAAAAATAATAGTAAATAATAAAGATTATCAAGAACATTAAACAACCCAACTTATGTAATGAACCATAAGGAACATAGAAATAAACAATTAATACCAAATAAATCATAATTAATCTTACTAAAAATACAGAATCATGGTCAACCAAACCAAACACTACCCAAGCATATCCAACAAAACCCACACATAATCAACCATAACGAATTACTACTAAGCATGGCTTACCACATTCACTATAGTCAACCATCATGAAACATGGAAAACCAAAGTGAAACTTAGTTAACAACCATAGATCAATTATCTTGAACTAATTTAACATAGTCAAGTGAAATACAAGCAATGATAGTCAAGCACAAATCATTATCAATCAAAGCCAACAAAAGTGAAACATAGTAAACCCACAGTAAACCAAATTCATAATCAACCAAAGTTACCTACAATAAACCAAATTTAACTATAGTGAACCAATGTCAACCATAGTTAACTATAATCAATCATAAACAACCAAAGAAAAAAAAATCAACCATTGTAACTATAGTTAACCACAATGAATCACATCTAACCATAGTCATATGTAACTATAGACAAAGAAAATCATCCATAGGGAAACAATATTAATTGATCCTTAATCAAAGCAAAACCAACAACAACCAACCATATTCAATTGAAGGAAACCATAATCAATAATTGAAGCGTTGAAGCTAACCCAATACGTTAGACCACGAGCATCCATTATAACAAGGATGAATCCATTTTGAAATACCCTAAGGAAATACTCTTAAAATATGAATTAGTTAGTTATTAAAATGTTAATTGTGATTTATTTATGACTTGGTTATGAACTTCCATGAGATAGACCTCTCCAAAAATTTAGCCAAAATTTCAAAAATGTAATGATAGGTGTCACTTGGTTGGTTGGATAAGAAATAAACCAAGAAGAACTCTTTTTTAGTATAAAAGCAGAATTCTAATGGAGATGAGTATGAGAGAACTAGATTGAAGATCAACACAACATATGATTCAATAGCAAGGTTGCTACTTACATGGAAAAAGGTCTAGTCAAAATTGATGGGTTAATGAACTTTATAAGGTCACACTTAAGAGCAATTTTGGCGTTGTATGAGGTGGGTATTGGGACTAAAAATAATCCATATGAGGTGGGTATTGGGACTAAAAATAATCCATATTGAAATTATTGAAATAGTTGTAAACCTTGAGATTATTTTCCTAGTGGTATCATGGATTAGCTTGGGGGTGGTTTTTGAGGTAGAACAACTGAATATTTTCTACATAATGCTTATGGTTGGGTGGTACGTTCACCCACCAAGTTCAATTTCTTGAGTAATTTTAGATAAATTATTTTTACTTGTGGGTGTGTGCAAGCCAATCAGGGTCTCTTTTGACACGTTAGATGCAATAAATTTTTGGAAAAAATAGACACCCCTCAACTTACATGGATATTTTGAGACATACATAATGAATCTTGCAATGAGTAAAAAAGATGAAATGTAGGAAATTAAATGACGTTACAGAATATACAATTTTTTTCTATTGAAAATGTGCTTAACTATTTAAAGTTTTACATTTTGTAACGGGCACTTTTTTGGGGGACAAATTATTTAAGGTATATGTTTTTGTGGGTGCGGCCTTTGAGTGCCTAAATGATGGAATCAATCAATGCATTGCTATTTTTCCCCCCAAAAAAATTAATTAATTATCTAAGTGATTGAACCTTGAAAACAATACGCCAAGTGTGGGTGTATCCTTTGAAGGTCTTAAATAAAATATCAAGAAATGTTTTTTTATAACATATAATAATAGAGTTCGGTGTCCTTTAGTGCACCATACAATTCTTTTTTTCAAAATACTTGAGAAACTGAAGAGTTATAGATGAAACACTGTAAACAATGTGTTTTTTGAGTTGAGTCATGACACAAGAAAAATAAGCAATATAGAAAAATACATATATTCTTTTTAAAAATTACATATTTTGAATCTATAGAAAAAATGATATGTGTCTAAAATTTCATAAAAAAGGATGGTGTGTAGCATATTGAAACCAATGGTTGAACACGTGAATATTGAAAAGATGGATGGAATGCTCAATTGGCCATGGTTTACCACACTCCAAGGCACGGGCATGGTAAATCCGAAGCAAAATACAAAGTAGAAACATATGTATAGGAATTCCATGCCAACACATGTGGAGGGTCAAGCATAGTGCTAAGAAACGCATTAGTGTTTTGTTTAAATTCAAAATTTAAGCTTGTCAAAACAAAACGTGTACTCGTTTTATGCGATTTGTAAGGATAAAATCACTTGTTTTCATTCTGTATGAATGTGTTTTGAATGGGTTGCACTTGGGGAATTGGTGCATTAGACTTGCCTTGGTTATGATAACATTGAAAATAAGTGGATGCCATATATAGGATGAATGTCTTTTGACTTGGATCGCTAGGTATATAGAATGAACTTGTCTTTCCTGAAGAATGTGAATATGACTAGCTGTGTTAGACTTGGCTTGATGATGATAACATGAAAAATATTTGGATAGCTAGGTATATAGAATGACACTAAATATTAGTAAGGTTTAGGTGGAGGGGGGTAGATAGACAAATAGAGGAGTAGGGGAGGGGAGAGAGAGGGGAAGCTTGGGGTTTGGGAAGGACTATGATGATTAGAGAAAGGGGGGTATAAGTGAGGAGTGAGGGTGTTTGGGTTAGAGCGAGAGAGAGATGGGGCAGTGGTTAGTGGCAAGGGGAG
>LPNX010721242.1:251143-261700 GCA_001517045.1 Pseudotsuga menziesii | reverse complement strand
AGAGAGAGAGAGAGAGAGAGAGAGAGAGAGGGGGTGGTGTTAGGGAATTGGAGGAGATTTAGATAGGCTTAGGAGTTGTGGATATGTGGAGTAGTATGGGAGAGAGAGAGAGAGTGAGTGAGGAGAATATGGGTGGTACTTGTCTTAGTGATGATAACATATCATACCATTAAAAATATTTGAATGGATAGGTATTATAATGAACATTTTTTATGAAAAAAGGGAGAGATAGAGAAAGAGAGAGGGGGGGGGTGGCCATGGGTAGCAATGCCTAGGAGGAGGGAGGGGGAGAGGGAGAGGAGGGATGGGTTAGTGATTGGGGTGAGTAGGAGGGGGAGATAAATAGAGAAAGTAGGAGGAGGAGGGGTTAAGGGTAGAGAGAAGGGGTGTTCCTTTGTATGGTATTGGGGGGAATATGGATAAGTGGAGGAATGATTAGAGGTGAGGGGATAGGGGTTTATGGATAATTTAGGAAGATAAAGAGAGGAGGAAAGGGGTGAGAGAGAGAGTAGGGAGGGGTTTAATAGGGGCATGTTTAGGGGAGAGACATTGGTAGGTGGAGTAGTATGAGAGAGAGAAAGAGAGAGGGTGTTAGCATGAGTTAGGGGGATGAGGGTGGGTTATGGGAGGAGTAGGATGGGGGTTGTTAGGGGTTGTAGGATTTGTTGATGTTTTATGTAGCTTCAGAAGATATTATTATTTTATTTTATCAAGTGAATAACCCTAAAATAATAATGCTAAGACATGCTCTTAAGAAATCAAGTGAAAATAGAGAAGTCGAACCCACATAAATCAGTAGGTAAAAATGCCCCAATGAATTCATCCCTATAGTGAAAAAGTCGGCCAGAAAAGAGTATAAATAAGGGAGGTGCATTCCTGATTTGGACACACAACACAAGTACACTCAAGCCAACGAGACAAGTGCACAAGAGAGAGAGAGAGTAGCTAGAGGACGACTTATCTTGGGGTTATCTTATCTTGTCTTTGTTTCTAGGTTATTTTCTATGAGAGATATCTATCTCTTCATTGTATTAACATTGTACTTTGTTGATGAATCTATAATGAAAAATTTATGTTGGGTTCCTCTTCCCTAAGAGGGTTTCCCCGGTAGAACTTTCATATCCATGAATTTTCATTTTTAACCAAGTTACTACTTGACTAAGATAACTATGGATTCTGATTTTTGCATGTTTTGTTTACAAATATGGAAGAAAATAAAGTTTTATCAACTCCTCTTAGGAGAGTGCATCTTCTCCTTGGATCATATTTTCCAAATTCAAAAGTTAAAAATTTAGGGTTTTTCTCATAAAACCCTAGGTCAAACATCAAGCAAATTTTCAGGTTGACATTAGAGTTGATTTTGGATTGTGAAGAGCACCTTGGCATATCACATTAATTGGCAAGACCAAATTTCATTTCTAAATATTCTCATTTCTGACATATTTTAAGCTTGGACATAATAACGAATAGTACCGATATTGATGAGAAGCTTGAAGCGGTTCAATAACTTTTGAGCATGGAAGTATAGAGTGCTTCTTATTCTAGAAGAGAATGATTTGGAAAAAAATGTTGAAGAAGAGGTTGCAGAGCCAAAGGGAAATGAGGCTAAGGAAAATCACAAGAAGAACATTGTTAGGCCAAAGAGAATCATTGCAAATTCAATCAAGGACCACTTGATCCCTCATGTCTCATCACTGAAGAATCTAAATCAGATGTTTGATTCCTTGTCTGTATTGTTTGAAGTCAAGACTATCAACTGAAAGATGACATTAAGGACATAACTCAAGAAGGTTAAAATGCAGAACTCGAAAACCATTCAATCCTACTTCACAAGGGCATCTCAAATTAAAGCACAACTTGAAGCCATTCGAGACACAATTGAAGAAGTTAAAATAACGATGACTACATTGAGTGGTCTCCCAATATCATCGGATTCATTTATTTAGGGAATTTGTTCCAGAATAAAGCAAAAGAAGAAGATTCAAGTGAACAATATGTGTTGATCTCATCTCTTATAGGGACAATCACTCATGGAAGTGACACATGGCTTGTTGATAGTGGTACTTCTAAGCACATGACTGGTTACAATAATTCTCTCACAAATTTGATTCAAAATGATTCACCTCATAAGGTGAAACTCGATGATGATTATCAGTATCCTATAAAAGGGGTAGGAGAAGCTTCATACCTAGTTTGAGCAATAATGTCATCTCCATATCAGCATTAGAGGAATGTGGATACATAGTTGCTTTTGTTGATGGATAAGTTCTCATGTGG
This sequence comes from Pseudotsuga menziesii, assembly GCA_001517045.1. Lineage (NCBI taxonomy): Eukaryota > Viridiplantae > Streptophyta > Pinopsida > Pinales > Pinaceae > Pseudotsuga > Pseudotsuga menziesii. Next base: position 259,423 of record LPNX010721242.1, on the reverse strand, counting down.
CCAAAGGGAAATACTAATGATGATGCTAGTGTGATTGGTGTTCAAGTGGGAGGAAGAAAGTGTTCTATACCATAACCCCAGTGAGTTATGGTATCGAACGCTTTCTCATTTACATTACAAAGCATTTCCAATCATGAGGAAGATGGTTACTGGTTTACCAAAGATTCAGGAGAACCATGATGGTATATGCAAAGGATTTGCATAAGGAAATAACGTGAAGAGTCCATTTCCAAGCAATGCTAGCAAAGAAAAAGGAATCTTAGACATACTACATTTGGGCGTGTGTGGATCGATGTCATCAACATCACCTAGTATGTGAATTTAAGACATTCTTGCAAGGAATCATAGATCAAGAGGGAGGTAACCAAAAAATCAAATGAAAAGTATTTAATGTTTTATGAAACGAGTGTTATTTATTTAAATTGGTATCTTACTAATCAATAGAACATATATTTTTATTGATGAATAATATAACTATTTAAATTAGTATTGGTACACCCTTGTGGAAATTTATGTCATGTCCTCTATGAAAGCAATGAAGGATAAGATCCATGATCAAGATTTCTAATACACCTATGGGTAGAGGTAGTCAAAACCGTTGTATATGTGCATAATAGAACTCATCACCGTGTACTTGGAAATAAGATGCCAGAAGAGATGTTTACATGAGAGAAGCCAGAGGTTAGCCACCTGAGGATATTTGGTTGTCCTGTATATGTACATGTTACCAAAGATAAGAGAACGAAGTTGGATCCTTTATGAAAAAGGGTATATTTATTGGATACAGTGTGTCATCGAAAACATAGAGAGCCTACATTCTTGGTTATGAGCATATTGATATTAGCAGAGATGTCACCTTCCATGAGGATACAACTTTTAGAATATCAAGGAAGAATCATACATATGAGGTCCATGATGAGGAGCATGAATCTCCTAGAGTTGAAGAGACAAGCATAGATGATGATGATGTTCCATAGGAACATGATATGGAATAAACATAGAGATATGTAGATCCACCCTGAAAAAATATTACACATAAGAGAAGACCAGATTGGACTCGAGATATTATTGAGGATGCAGAGAGGTATGGTGCTTCAAATGGATTCTTCAGAGAAATCAAGAGATCTCGACCATTTTCCAACTACATGGAAATGATATGTGACATCATTGATGAAGATCCTTCCAAATATGAAGATGAATTTTACAAGAAAGTATGGAAGGATACAATGATCGAGGAATACCAGTCCATCATGAAGAATGATGTTTGAGATGTGGTTCTAAGACTGAAAGGGAATTTCGTGGTGACCTCCAAATGGATCTGCAAGATGAAGTATTCAGTAAATGGAAGCGTCAAGAAATACAACGCAAGGTTCATGGCTTATGGTTTCTCCAAGAAAGAAGGAATAGGTTATTTAGAGACATTTTCTTGTGTGCTGAGATATAATTCAATTAGATTTATACATGCAATAGATGTAGTGATGAAATGGAAGGTACATCAGATGGATGTAAAAAAAACATGAATGGTGTAGTGGAAGAGGAAGTGTACGTGGAATAGACACGAGGATTTGAGACACATGACAAGTGTCACATGTGTGAAAATAGAAGAAATATGTGTATGGATTGAAGCAGATTCTTAGGACATGGTATGGAAGAATTGACAGTTTTATGACGAGTTTGGGATTTACCAATAGTAAAGAAGATTCCAACATTTACTACAAGGTTGTGGATGGAATACCTGTGATATTTCTATTATATGTGGACGACATGTTTCTAATAGGGGACAAGAAGCTCGTCGTTGAGTGTAAGAAGGGGCTTGTTTTATATTTTGAGATGAAATAATCGGGTATGATGCATTGTTTCTTAGGTTTAGAGGTGTGCCACGAACCAGATGAGATTTTCCTTAATCAAGGAAAATATACTATAGATATCCTAAAGAGATTCAAAATGTTGGATTATAAACCCATGCCTACACCGATGGTAACAAACCTAAATTTATTCGGTGATACTTCTTCAGAAATAGTGGATGCCACCATGTATAAACAAATGATTGGTTCACTGATGTATTTTATGAAAACGAGGATAAATATATGCTTTGCGATGAACACATTGAGTCAGAATATAATTGATTCAAGACGTTTCACTTGATTGCGGCAATGCATGTGATGAGGTACCTGAAAGGTACAACTAGATATGGACTTAGATATATTTCAGATCACGAGATAAGACTACAAGGTTATGTTGATTAATATTGGGTTGGTAGTGTCAATTGTTTAAAGTTATCATTGATGTCAACAATGCCCTGGTGAGGGTATGTGGTTCTCTTAATGCCCCTTGTGGAGCCCCTAAGGGTTTGTGGCTGTTTGTGTCTTTGTTAGTGTCTTGGGAGCCCTTTTTACTTTGTCCAGTTAATCCTTTTACCATCATTCTTCTTTTTCTTTTATCTTTTTTTGATTTAATAAAAAAACTTAATTTTAAAAGAATCATAATTTACAAAAATGTATTTTTTTACACGCATATTTTCTATCCTTCATTACAATGATAGAAAACCCCAAACTGTATCCATAAACAAACATTTACCCTTAGGATAACCTAAACATAGAAAACCTCAAAGCAAATCCACAAGTAAACATTAACCCACAATAGAACCCAAGCAAAAAAACCTAGATTAACCAACATTTAAATTAATTGATTTGCTTGGTTAAAGAGCTTAGAAGCACAAGGGATCCATCAATACTATCCTTGGCCACATCCCTTGATATAATCATTTCCTCTGTTGACCATGCCCACAAACAATTATTTACCATATGTGAATATAGGGATAGGATGATACAATTCTATTCCACTAGTCTCAATAAATAATAAATCAAAGATTTGAAATTTTCAAAAAAAAACTATTGTTATCTTTTTTGTTAACTCCAAAATCGTCGAACCCCCAGATCCATGCAAGAGGTTCCTTTGTATGGATTGGCGCACATACGATCCATGGAAACAATATTGAATGAGTCGTTGGTTCATGGTTTTTGACAAACTTCCTTACAACAATAGGGAGGTTCCATTATATTTTCTTCAGAAAATATATGTTGAGTTTGTCTTAGGTCTCCATGTGATTGGTGAGCCTCATGGGTTTGGGGTTGGCTCTTCCCAAGATCGACCAACAACTAGGAATAATCTAATCAGAGAGCCACCTTCTCTTAGGCATATGCCTCAACTACACACACACACACAACCCTCAACTACTAGAACACCTAGTTGACATTGTCACTACCATATCACATCTTATGTGTATTGCAGCATAGTGCATTTGCGGCATCATTTAGAAATGACCCATCGAAGCAGTATGGAGAACCCTCATGTGCAAGTCCTTCAAGACCCATTGATCATGGACCTTCCATGACATCAATTCAGGAAAATGATTCATTTCAGAGACAAGCAGTGGTGCATCAATGCACTCACTACAGGCATACTTTCCATGGCTTGACGAAGGATTCTCCTTAGAATCAATTTTTTTCCAAGGTTAGTATGATTTGTAAATGGTGGTTAATCATCGAGTGTATATTTATTTATACAATTGACAATTATTAGATAAATATTACTCAAAGTATTTCTATCTAATCATTGAGCATATATTTAATTTCACAACTACATCAAGGTGGGATTCAACATAATTTCTCCGAACCTTGATTTAGATATGGCAATAGTAGAAATTATTGTGGCATCCCAAATACATGTATTTAAATGACTTTATGACTGTAAGCTTTAAAAAATGATTTAGTTGCAATTGTTAAAGTTATTTATGAGAAATAAATATTAATATTGTTGTGTTTCCACATGTGCTTATCAAAGAGATTGAGCATAGGTCTCCACGTGGGTAAGCAGATTACCCCTCACCCAGGTAACATGTGTTTCATTAATTATATATTTGATGTGAAATTCATTGTTTTTGTATGGTTAATTTACATGTTTTTTGCATCGAGAGTAACGAGGTGCTTACAACCCATTATGGAGGATATGCTATAATGCATAATGTGGTGTAACGTTATGCAACATAACATTCCCATAACAAGAGAAATAAAAATGCAAATGATGTTGGCTTAAACAAAAAAATAATAATATATTAATTTGATCTTAAACCTAGATATATCAAGAGAGAGGGATCAAATATCTTTAGGTGATTTCTAATTTGTAAAAAAATTAAGATAAAAAAATGTACACTTCAAGAAAAATTGGATCCCTCTGGGATGTGCTTGATAGATCCATGTTTAAGATGGATCTAAGCTAGTGTACCATTAATCAAGCATATTGCATATATTAGCTTGATAGATCCAAGTTTAAGATGGATGTAAGCTAGTGTACCATTAATCAAGCATATTGCATATATTAGATGGATCTAAGCTAGTGTACCATTAGTCAAGCATATTGCATATATTTATGCAGGTGCCATTTTCCACAATGTCATCGCCATATCCACCCATCTCTCTCCATCATCCACCTAATCCACTATTTCCATAATTCATACTAAGCCTGATGATTGGGCATCCTGCCCCTGTGCTTGCATACCCATTCCCTCCCGCAGGGTGCTTCCATCCATTATACAACCAATGGGGTTATATTGATGCCCATAATCATCCCCACTTGTGGGTCTCACTGGGATCCAACATTAACCAATCCGACATCACAACCCTTCCCCAATTGTACCCCCCACTGCAGCCCCATCCCCTAAACCGACATCTACTCAATCGATTGCATTTACATTTTCTCGCAGCCATGTACCTATATTTTCCCCGCCCATGTACCTATATATCATTCCCCTCCTCCACCATTGCCTTGGAGCATGCTCTGGAGGACTTCACTCTCTAGCCATGAAGGGCAATCTCCAAACTAACTAGAACACCTAGTTGACATTGTTAGCTTTTTCATTAACCCCAAAATCGTCGAACCCCCAGATCCATGCAAGAGGTTCCTTTGTATGGATTGGCATGCATACAATCCATGGAAGTTACAATACTGAATGAGTTGTTGGTTCATGGTTTTCGACAAACTTCCTTACAACAATAGGGAGGTTCCATTATATTTTCTTCGGAAAATATATGTTGAATTTGTTTTAGGTCTCCACATGATTGGTGAGCCTCATGGGGTTGGGATTAGCTCTTCCAAAGATCGACCAAAAACTAGGAATAATCCAATCAGAGGGCCACCTTCTCTTAGGCGTACACCTCAACTACACACACACACACACCTCAACTATTAGAAAACCTAGTTGACATTGTCACTGCCATATCACATCTTACATGAATTGCAACATAGTGCATTTGCGGCAACATTTAGAAATGACCCATTGAAGCAGTATGGAGGACCCTCATGTGTAAGTCCTTCAAGCCCCATTGATCATGGACCTTCCATGACATCAATTTAGGAAAATGATTCTTTCTAGAGACAAGTAGTGGTGCATCAATGCAGTCACTACAAGCATACTTTCCATGGCTTGACGAAGGATTCTCCTTAGAATAAATTTTTTGCCAAGGTTAGTATGATTTGTAAATGGTGGTAAATCATCGAGTGTATATTTAACTATACAATTGACAATTATTAGATAAATATTGCTCAAAGTATTTATATCTAATCATTGAGCATATATTTAATTTCACAACTACATCAAGGTGGGATGACATCATTTCTCCTAACCTTGATTTAGTTATGGAAATAGTAGAAATTATTGTGGCATCTCAAATACATGTATTTAAATGACTTTATGATTGCAAGTTTTAAAAATTTATTTAGTTGCAATTGTTAAAGTTAATTATGAGAAATCAATTTTAATATTCTTATGTTTCCACATGTGCTTATCGAAGAGATTGAGCATAGGTCTCCACCTAACATGTGTTACATCAATTATATATTTGATGTAAAATTCATTGTATTTGTATGGTTAATTTACATGTTTTTTGCACCGAGAGTAACTAGGTGCTTACAACCCATTATGGAGGATATGTTGTAATGCATAAAGTTGTGTAACTTTATGCAACATAACATTCCCATAAAAAGAGAACTAAAAATGCAAATGATGTTGGCTTTTAAACAAAATAATAATAATATATTGATTTGATCTTAAACCTAGATATATCAAGAGAGAGGGATCAAATATCTTTAGGTGCTTTCTAATTTGTAAAAAAATTAAAATAAAAAGAATTTACACTTTAAAAAAAATTGGATCCCTCTCTGTGCTTGATAGATCCACGTTTAAGATGGATCTAAGCTAGTGTACCATTAATCAAGCATATTGCATATATTAGATGGATCTAAGCTAGTGTACCATTAATCAAGCATATTGCATATATTTATGCTGCCATTTTCCACCATGCCATGGCCATATCCACCCATGTCTCTCCATCATCCACCTAGTCCACTATTTCCATAGTTCATACTAAGCCCGATGATTAGGCATCCTGCCCCTGTGATTGCATACTCATTCCCTCCCGCAGGGTGCTTCCATCCATTATACAACCAATGGGGTTATATTGATGCCCACAATCATCCCCACTTGTGGGTCTCACAGGGATCCATCATTAACCAATTCGACGTCACAACCCTTCCCCAATTGCACCCCCTGCTACAACGCCATCCCCTAAACCGACATCTACTCAATCCATCACATTTACATTTTCCCGCGGCCATGTACCTAAATTTTCCCCGCCCATGTACCTATATATCATTCCCCTCTTCCACCATTGCCTTGGAGCATGCTCTAGAGCCAAGTACTTCACTCTCTAGCCATGAAGCGCAATCTCCAAAATAAAATATAACACTAGACAATTCATAAAATACCATGAGATGAAAAAATTGGTCTCATAAAATGTCATACCAACACTCACATTAAAATGCAATTTCAAAATATTTACTATAATAATAACCTTTAACACTTACAACTATAAGAATTTAAGAATTTTTTTCTAAAATCTTTTCAAACATATAAATAATATTCTACATATCCCAAGTTACTACTAAACATTAATAATTAACATCATTATAATTTAATTTTAAACTTTTTATAACCAAAATTTTATAAATATTCCCAATATTCCCAATTATTTTATATATAATATTTAGATGTTAGCCGACTAATACAAAATGCATAAAAACCCTAGAATTCGCTTCTAGATTCCTTTTAACTCTTATAGATATATATAGATAAGAACATTTGAAAACAAATTTACTGGACTACTTCGGTACGAGAAGATTCTTATTGAATTGTCGAAAACAATGGACCGTTTCATCTTTGTGAAGAAGATTGGACAAGGATCTTACGGAACAGTTTGGAAGGCATTTGATCAAAGGACGAAAAATGATGTAGCCATCAAGAGAATAAACACGAAGTTCTCTAAATGGCAGGAATGTGTGAATCTGGTAGAGGTAAGATGTTTAATGCAGCTGGCGCATCCAAATATAGTTACTCTCTACAATTTGACACTGGAGAACAACATATTGTATTTGGTATTTGAGTGGATGGAATGCGACCTTTCAGACAGTATCATAGCTAAAGGCCGGCCGTTCTCAGAGGAGGAAGTCCGCAGGATTTCCTTTCAGCTTTTCAAAGCGCTCACTTGCATGCACAACGAGGGGTATTGCCACCGAGATCTGAAGCCAGAGAATTTGCTAGTGAGGGGCGACGTTATCAAAATTTCTGACTTTGGATTGTCAATAAACATACCACATGAAGCAGGGAAGCCACTTGAATTTAATATTGGGACGCGTCCATATAGAGCGCCAGAACTCCTGCTGGGATCCACATATTATAACTTCGCCATCGATATTTGGTCGGTGGGTGTTATTATGGTGGAACTTTTCAGTCGCTATTCTCCCTTTGCTGCATCTAACGTGGTCAATCAGATTCGTAAGATTTGCTCGGTAATTGGATCTCCCAATAGCCACACATGGTCTCCAGGATTAGCACTTGCTTCGTCCTTAAATTACAGTTTTCCAACAGAATTTGCCAACGTCGATTCTACTAAACGTTTGTCCTGCCTTCTAGGAAATGTCAGTGCCCAGGCCATTGACCTAATCAAACAATTGTTGTCTTGGGATCCCAAGAACAGACCCAAAGCCATAGAAGCACTGCAACACCCTTTCTTTTATCCATGTTACAACACTAACACACCCATGATTCCTCCACCTCTGCCCAAAAAACTCTTGCAATCTCCTTATCAGAGCTGCATTAACCCTAACACATCCTGCATGACTGCTCCACCTCCTTTGCCCACAAAACTCTTGCAATCTCGTTATCAA
>LPNX010721242.1:190705-224541 GCA_001517045.1 Pseudotsuga menziesii | reverse complement strand
TGTAATCAGAGCTGCATTGACACAACCATGATTCCTTTACCTCCTCTTCCCAAAAAACTCTTGCAATCTCGTTGTGAGAGATTGTTAGCTCTCATAGTGATGTCTATCTTCAATACAATGATAAGCAGAAGCCTCCTAAAAATGCAGGTCTCTTCTGGGATTTGAAAAGTAGCACTGATTCTTATTATGTTGCAAAGCAGAATACTTATGTGGGACAATTTCATCCTGTTACATCTACAGTCTCATAGTCGAATAAAAAACCATTTCAAGGAATCACTGATTCGTTAAGTCACAATTCTGATATTGCTTAGCTCTAGAATACTCATACGAAGCAATTACATCCAACTACATCTACAGACTCAGCTGATAAAGCATTTCCAATCTCAAGATCGAATAAGAAACCATTTCAAGGAATCACTGATTCATTAAGTTACAGTTCTGATATTGCTCGGCTCTTAAATTTGAATACTTATACAAGGCAATTAAACCCCGCTAAATCTACAGACTTAGAACCCACTGAGAAACTATTTCTGAGAATCGGAAAGTTGAAGAATAATCCAATGGTGGAAACAAGAGTAGAGCAACAAAAACCATCTAATAATGACAATAAAGAAGATAGGAACCACAAGCCCAATGCATGTGCATGGACAGCGGGTGAATTTAAGTCTGATCATAATAGTTACAGGGGGTCATATCAAGTTACTGCATCTCTTTGGTTTCCAAATATCTCATTACCCTTTCAAGGAATGGGTCCGAAACCACAAACTGGCAACGAAATGATAAAGCGGAACAGAACGAGAAACATAGCTATGCTACGAGAAACCGGCAATGGAACAAGAAATGGTAATGGTAATGGAACAAGAAATGGAAATGGGAAGTTTCGCATACAAAAGAAAAGAGAAGAAAAAAAATAACGAGGATGACTCTTGAAACATTGAATAAAAGGTACAAGAGGATGACTTTTGAACGAAACATTGAATAAAAGGTATAGAGGATGAATCTTGAGATTTGAAGGAAACATGTAATTAAAGGATGTTAGAGATACAACTACTTGAAGAGGATTTTTTATGTTTTTATGAAAATTTATAATATATTTTTTAAATGTAAATGTTAATAAGTTAATTTTCACTCTTAATTATAATTTTCCGATCATAAAAAAAAAAAATAAGTCAAGTTTACTTGTATTAAAATGAATGTGGAAAACAACTACCAGAGATTTGGAAAAGGGATAAATAAAAATACGAAAGATTTTTTTATTTCTTGAAAATGGTTTTAAAGCTTAAAAAACGAAAACAGACGTAAAAAAAAAAGTTGTTTTCTATTCCATTCCACACTGACTGTCAAATGATCAGATTAATAATCTGAAGATATTTGATGATAAGAAGATATCTCAATATTAACCATAAGCAATGTACTATGCTCAGTACTTCTTTAAACCCTTGTAAAGCTTTGTAATATCCTAAATTTGGTTAGGTAAACATATTTGCTTAGCTTTGAAACTTTTTTTTAAGATGTTAAGATATAGGATTCAACACTATAGGTAAACATCTTTATCTATGAGGATTTTTAGTCTTTTGCTGGTATTCTTCATACATCTCATTTTCAAGTTTCAGGGGATTTTAATAACTATTTTAATGTAGTTTTTTTTTTAATGCTAATTGCATGTGATGTTTCTGGAGGGATGGAAGTAGAAGGTTAGAAGCTTAAGAAGCTTATAGACCATTTTCCGAGGTTAGTTTTCAGCATATATTTATAGAAATTAATAATATTGTATAAAATAATGTTTTTATTTTTTTTAGTTATTAAAAGATTTAGAAATCATATATGATGGCTCTATACCTATACAATGAAACTTTAGAGGATTTTTATTTTTATTTTTTTAATTGGTGAATGGGCCTTTGGATTGTTAATTTTCTTGAATTTGTCTTGTATTCATAGATTATGTACTCCTTTAAGTATCACGATGTATGGTGGATGGATGAAGCATACTCTATCTTACTTATATAATGACACTGTATCAAAATTGTATGTTCCTTCTTAGGTAAACTCTTGCTTATCTTTGAACTCTCTAATTTTTTAAGATGTAGATGTTAAGATATGGTGAATGCACTCATTTAACAAAATTTAAAAATGTGAAAAAAAATGAAAGATTGAGGATTATTTTTTAAAGCCCAAGAAACGGTATGTACATTATTTTTGTACAGGAATCTCCACCCGGGGTAAGAAAATCACCCCTCACCCAAGTAACATGTGTTACATTAATTATATATTTGGTGTGAAATTCATTGTCTTTGTATGGTTAATTTACATGTTTTTTCCACTGAGAGTAGTGAGGTGCTCACAACCCACCATGGAAGATATTTTTTAATGCATAACATTGTGTAACGTTATGCAACATAACATTCCCATAAAAAGAGAAATAAAAATGCAAATGATGTTGGCTTTAAAAAATAAAAATAAAAACATATATATATATATATATCAAGAGAGAGGGATAAAATATCTTTAGGTGTTTTCTAATTTGTAAAAAATAAGATAAAAATAATTTACACTTCAAGAAAAATTGGATACCTCTCGGCACTTGATAGATCCAGGTTTAAGATGGATGTAAGTTAGTGTACCATTAATCAAGCATATTGCATATGTTTATGCAAGTGACTGAGCTCAATGATTGGGCATCCTTCTCCTATGCTTGCATACCCATTCCCTCCCTTAGGGTGCTTCCATCCATTATTCATCCAATGAGGCTATATTGATTCCCACAATCATCCCCACTTGTGGGTCTCACACGTATCCAACATTCACCAATCCGATGTCACAACCCTTCCCCAATTGCACCCCCCGCTGCAGCCCCGTCCCCTAAACCGACATAGACTCAATCGATTGCACTTACAATTTCACGTGCCCATGTACCTAAATTTGTCCTTCCCATGTACCTATATAGCATTCCCCTCCTCCACCATTTCCTTGAGCATGTTGTCGAGCCGAGTACTTCACTCTCTAGACATAAAGGACAATCTCCAAAGTAAAACACTAGACAATTCATAAAATGCCATGTGATGAAAGAATTAGTCTCACAAAATGTCATACCAACACTCACATTAAAATACAATTTCAAAATATTTACTATAATGATGACCTTAACTCATCATAATTATAAAAAGTTACAGTTAAACATTAATAATTAATAATTAACATTATCGTTGTTTAATTTTAAATTATTTACAACCAATATTTTATAAATATTTCCAATGTCACAATTATTTTATATATAATACTTATATGTGAGTCGACCAATACAAAATGCATAAAAACCCTAGAGTTTGCTTCTAGATTCCTTTTAACTAATATATATAGATAAGAACATTTGAAAACAAATTTACTGGACTACTTTCTTAGCTAAAAGTTTGGAAGATTCGTACCATATAGTTTCAACATTCAGGAGAGGAAACTGCAACTGAAATTGAATTGTCCAAAACAATGGACCATTTCATTGGAGGAGGATCTTACGGAACAGTTTAGAAGGTAGTGGATCAAAGGACAAAAAAGGTAGCCATCAAGAGAATAAACACGAAGTTCTCTAAAATGCTGGAATGTGTGAATCTGGTAGATGTAAGATGTTTAATGCAGCTGGCGTATCCAAATATAGTTACTCTGTACAATTTGACACTAGAGAACAACATATTGTATTTAATATTTGAGTGGATGGAAAGCTACCTTTCACACATTATCAGAGCTAAAGGTCGACCGTTCTCAGAGGAGGAAGTGCACAGCATTTCCTTCCAGCTTTTCAAAGCGCTCACTTGCATGCACAACAAGGGGTATTGCCACCAAGATCTGAAGCCAGAGAATTTTCTAGTGAGGGGCGATGTTATCAAAAATTTTGACTTGTATTGTCAATAAACATACCACATGAAGCAGGGAGGCCACTTTAATTCAATATTGGGACGCATCCATATAGAGGAGGGTGGGTTATGGGAGGAGTAGGATGGGAAAATCACAAGAAGAACATGGTTAGGGCAAAGAGAATCATTGCCGATTCAATCAAGGACCACTTGATCCCTCATTTCTCATCATTGAAGACTCTAAATCAGATTTTTGATTCCTTATGTGTATTGTTTGAAGTCAAGAATATCAACTAAAATATGACATTGAGGACATAACTCAAGAATGTGAAAATGCAGAAATCAAAAACCATTCAATCCTACTTCACAAGGGCATCTCAAATTAAAGCACGACTTCAAGTGAAGAAGATTCATTGGATTCATTTATTTAAGGAATTTGTTCCAGAAGAAAGCAAGAGAAGAAGATTCAAGTGAACAATATGTGTTGATCTCATCTCTTACAGGGACAATCACTCGTGGAAGTGACACGTGGCTTATTGATAGTGGTGCTTCTAAGCACATGACTCGATACAAGAATTCTCTCACAAATTTGATTCAAAACGATTCACCTCATAAGGTGAAGCTCGATGATGATTATTAGTATCCTATAAAAGGGGTAGGAGAAGCTTCATACAAGTTGGATTCTAAAAAAACGTATGAAGATGAAAGATGTATTGTATGTACGTGGTTTGAGAAATAATGTCATCTCCATATCAACATTAGAGGAATGTGGATATATAGTTGCTTTTTTTGATGGATAAGTTCTCATGTGGCCAAAGAGAAAGACTAATGATGATGTTGGTGTGATTGGTGTTCAAGAGGGAGGCATGTACAAGTTAAAGGGGAACTCATATTCAACATTGGTACATAGCACTGTGAACCCCAATGAGCTATGGTATAGAACACTTTCTCATTTACATTACAAATCATTTCCAATCGTGAGGAAGATGGTGACTCGTCTACCTAAGATTCAGGAGAACCATGATGGTATATGCAAAGTATGTGCACAAGGAAATAACGTGAAGATTCCATTTCCAAGCAATGCTAGCAAAGAAAAAGGAATCTTGGAAATACTACATTCGAACATGTGTGGACCGATTTTATCAAAATCACCTAGCATGTGACTTTAAGAAATTCTTGCAAGGAATCAGAAATCAAGAGGGAGTTAACCAAACTATCAAATGATAAGTATTTAATGTTTTATGAAATGAACTCTGTTATTTATTTAAATTGGTATCTTACTGATCAATAGAACATATATTTGTATTGATGAATAATATAACTATTTAAATTAGTATTGGTCAACGCTTGTGGAAATTTTTGTCATGTCCTCTATGAAAGCAATGAAGGCTATGATCCACGATCAAGATTTCTATTACACCTATGGGAATGGGAATCCAAAACCATTGTATATGTGCATAATAGAACTCCTCACCGTGTACTTGGAAATAAGACGCCAGAAGAGATGTTTACAGGAGAGAAGCCAGATGTTAGCCACCTGAGGATATTTGGTTGTCATGTATATGTACATGTTCCCAAGGATAAGAGAACGAAGTGGGATCCTTTAGGAAATAAGGGTATGTTTATTGGATATAGTGTGTCATCGAAGGCATAGAGAGTCTACATTATTGGTTACAAGCATATTGAGACTAGCAGATATGTCACCTTCGATGAGGATACAACTTTTAGAAGATCGAGGAAGGCTCATACATATGAGGTCCATGATGAGGAGCATGAATCTCCTAGAGTTGCAAAGACGGACATAGATGATGATGATGTTCCATAAGATCATGTTCCATAGGAACATGACATGGAAGAGTCATAGAGAGATGTAGATCCACCCCAAAAAAATATTACACATAAGAGAATACCATATTGGACTCGAGATATTATTCAGGATGTAGAGAGGTATGGTGCTCCAAATGGATACTTCAAAGAAATCAAGAGATCTCGACCATATTCCAACTACGTGGAAGTGGTATGTGATATCATTGATGAAGAGCCTTCCAATTATAAAGATGAAGTTTACAAGAAAGTATGGAAGGATGCAATGATCGAGGAATACCATTACATTATGATGAATGATGTTTGAGATGTGGTTCTAATACTGAAAGGGAATTTAGTGGTGACTTCCAAATGGATCTACAAGATGAAGCATTCAGTAAATGGAAGTGTCAAGAAATACAAGGCAAGGCTCATGGCTTATGGTTTCTCCCAGAAAAAAGGAATAGGTTATTTGGAGACATTTTCTTGCGTTCTAAGATACACTTCAATTAGATTTATACCTGCAATAGATGTAGTGATGAAATGGAAGGTACATCAGATGGATGTAAATAAACTGAATGGTGTAGTGGAAGAGGAAGTGTACGTGGAATAGACACAAGGATTTGAGACACATGACATGCAGTCACATGTGTGCAGATAGAATAAATATTTGTATGAAATGAAGTAGACACCCAAAACATGGTATGGAATAATTGATAGTTTTATGACGAGCTTGGGATTTACCAATACTAAAGAAGATTCCAACATTTACTGCAAGGTTGTGGATGGAAGACTAGTGATATTTCTATTATATGTGGACGACATGTTTCTAACAGGAGATAAGAAGATCGTCGTTGGGTGTAAGAAGGAGCTTGTTGTAGATTTTGAGATGAAAGACTCGGGCATGATGCATTGTTTCTTAGGTATAGATGTGTGCTAGAAACCAGATGAGATTTTCCTTAATTAAGGAAAATATGCTATATAGATCCTAAAGAGATTCGGGATGTTGGATTATAAACCCATTCCTACACCGATGGAAACAAACCTAAATTTATTGAGTGATACTTCTTCAGAAATAGTGGATGCCACCATGTATAAATAGATGATTGGTTCATTGATGTATTTTATGAACACGAGGATAGATATATGCTTTGTGATGAACACATTAAGTCAGAATATGATTGATTCAATACATATTCACTTGATTGCGATAATGCATGTGATGAGGTACCTGAAAGGTACAATTGAATATGGAATTAGATATGTTTCATATCATGAGATAAGACTACAAGGCTATGTTGATTAAGATTGGGTTGGTAGTGTCAGTTGTTTAAAGTTCTCATTGATTTCAACAGTGCCCTGGTGAGGGTATGTGGTTCTCTTAATCCCCCTTGTGGAGCCCCTAAGTGTTTGTTGTTGTTTGTGTCTTTGTTAGTGTCTTTCGAGCCCTTTTTACTTTGTCTAGACCCAAGTTGAAGCCCTTGGATCCCTTAGGAAAATATAAAAAATCCCTTTTTTCCCCTTGTTTTTGTTTGTGTGCCCCTTGGTTATTCCTTGGTCCCCTTTGAGTCCTTTGTTGACCTCCTTCATTCTAGTTGGTTTTGATATCCCTCTTATTTCATTTTGTAAGTTTCTGCTGTGAGATATGTTAGAGTAGGGTTTTTCTGGAAATTCTGCAGTAGACATTTTTAGTCAAAAATGTCTACTACGGAATTTCAGGAAAAACCCTACTCTATCCCTCTTATTCTTGATCTCAGTATGGTCTCTTTTTTGGATGATGTTTTGGGTCTTGGAACCCACACACATGGTGGCATGATCGTCCTTGATACTCTTGGTGTGGTAACCCTTTCTTGATGAAATAGTCAAAGAATACCTCGACTATTGAGTATTGAGTATTTGTCTTGGTTGAAAACTATTTAGTTGATGTTTGAATCCCTTGTAGTATTTTAATCCCTTGCTTGTTAGCCATAATCCCACAAGTTTGTTGAAGAATCCCTAAAGTTGAAGTCAAGTCAATCCTTGATGTTCTATGCAAATTGAAGAAAATAAGAGTGAAGAACCTTACCAATGCAAGAAATACCCTCACAAGGTCATAGCCATCATCAATCCCTTTCCTTTGATATGTGGAGTGCCTCATAACACCTCACAGTTGAAGAGATATTTACCTTTAAATTTGAGATGGAAAAATTACCCCATCACATAGGTTGGCATGCCTAATAAAGAATTTTTTCATTATTTTTTTATTTTTATTCTTATTGTGAAGTCGACTCAGTTTGAGAAAAAAAAACAAAGTGTGTCTGTCAACTTTAAAAAAAAGGTGTAACCCTTCAACATGTATAAATAAGGGTGTGACTCAACCTCATTTCAACAAGATTAAAAAGATTGATATTATATGTATTCTGATCTAGGCTGCAGGTCTCAAAAATTTGGGCAACCTCAATTCTAAGATCCAATTCAATGAAGAAATCTAGAGACTGTTTTTACAAGTCTGATCTCTCTTGAATCTTGTTTATCCAAAGCAAAAAAAGGTATGATTTTGGAGGTATCTGAAGTCTCGAAGTATCTTTAATTTTGATTTGGGAACGGTCTGATCGTTGAATTTTTCTATATGATGGTCAATGTGATCTCATGGAGGTATATCAACAACACAGTATTTGGTTTAAGCGTTGTTTTTCTGCCACAACAAAATGATTTATCTTGAAGGAATATGTATAGGGTTTGATGTATACGAAGTTTAATTTGAAGATATTTTTTAACTCAAAAATTCAGGATACAATGCTAATACTTATCCTTGGTCCAACAAGCATAAATTTCAGTGACCACAGTGCTAGAAGTCGTGTTCTTTAGGAATTCTAATGCTAATTGTAAGTTTTTTGAGTTTGTAAGTAAGTGCATTGATCAAAGTTGGGCTAATTGTAAGTGTGTGGTCTGACAATATCCCTTGATGAAAGTAAATTTGTAAGTTGTGACAAAGTTTGGTCGTTACACTTCTTATGTTTTTACCTCCCTTTTATTGACTAAAAGTAAGTGATCGTTACAATGCTTGACTGATTAGATAGTTTTTTTTAACCTAGTATGATTTGGCAATGCTTCTCTTAACCATAGCTAACTATAATATTTGGGCTGTTAGACTAAGATTGACTGTAAGAAATTGGTCTTGACAATATTGATTGTAACTATTAGCTTTGGCAAGTTGCTTAGTGTTGATATTGAATTAGATTTGATTTTGACTTGATTAATTTGGCAAGTTGATAGAAGTTGTTTATGACTTTGAATAAGGTTGATTGAAATTTATTGGTTTGACAAGTTGTCAAAAATTGGTTTTGATTTATGAGTAATTGGTTGAGACTTGTTCTATTTATTGAGTTTGACATTGTTGATTAACTGTCTTATCCTCTTGATTTATTGGTTGAGGCTTGTCTTGTTGATTGAGTTGTTTGACTATCAAAGTTTGAGGTTAGTTGTGGTTTCATTGATTTAAGTATGATTGGACAAGTTAGTCTTTGGATGAGTTAAATTTTACTTGATAAGATGTGAATGTATTGCCCTAACTATGTCTTTATCAAGAAAGGAAGCATGTTATCCTATGCATAAAGTGTAGTTATGGTCTGGAAAATGACAAGTTGATTGGTCTAAGCAGATGAATAGGTTGGCACAGTTGTATGAGTAATTGTCTTGACTCGGGATGGTTGAGTTGTATGATCAGTTGGATTGACTCAGGTTGCCTGATTTGTGTATGCAGTTGATAAGACTTACATAACTTGAGTTGGATAGCAGTGTGGTATAGGTTTTGCAATGTGGTATAGGTTGTGCAGTGCGGTACAGGTTGAGTAGTGTGGTATAGGTATTGTGCAGTGTGGTACAGGTGTTGAGTAGTGCATATGATGGTTCAGTGGTTTCAGTTTCTTCCTTATATATGATGGTAGGGTGGTGTTAGGGCTCATAGTTACATTATGTGAGAAGAGTTGTTGTAAAAGATTGCCAATTGTAGCTGACGAAGCCTAGGAGTTTGGATCCTCATTCTAGTTGTAGCTGGTAAATTTGAAGTATTGTATTTCCAATTGTTGCTCGAACAATTATTATTAAAAAGGATTATGTGTTTTTCCCCCATCACTTGGGTTTCCACATTAAAATAGTGTGTATTGTGTATCTTATTATGCTTCTTATGTGACAATGATGTGATGATGTTATGCTTATGAAATGAAAATATTAATATTGTATTAATTATTGTTGAAATTTGAAATTTGTTCATAATGAAGTTTTGAAAAGTAATAAAAGTTACACATGTTGATTCACCCCCCCACCTTAGTGTGCTCGATGTGTCCAACAGCTTTTATTAGATCGGGCCTTTACAATAATCCTTACCATCTTGAAGAAGATCGTTCAAACACCATGGTAGGCATAGATAATGGAGTACCATTGTTTTTTGGAGCATATTACTTGATTTGGAAAATAAAAATGCATTCATATCTTGATGCAAAAGGAATTGGTAAATAGAAATCAGTTCTTACTTGATATAATCCTCCAAAGAAAGTGAAAACAACAATTTAGAAGGAAGCAAGGAAAAATAATTCAATGGCTATGGAATCCATTTTGAAGGATTATAAGATCCAAAAAAGAGAATATAGGAAAGTGCAACTTAGTTGAAGAACTATCGCTAATGATATACAAACTCCACTCCATTGAAGAACATATAGCAGAAGATAGCTCCATCGAAAGGTCAGTGCAATATCTAAGTAAGCTTGAAGGTATGTCCCATGAATACTGTGGTTGCAATTATTTTGAAGAAGTATGTTTATCAGGGATAGAAAGAAAGAGCCACACTTTATAATGTAATGATGAAAAATAATTAGTTGATCAAGAAGATGAAAATGAAGTAGAAGATGAAGGAGTAGTAGATCTTGAAGCAAGACTTATCAGTGCCCTAGATGATTTGAGGAAATAAATGGTAAACAATAAGATAGTAATGGAACAACTATAAAGGTATCAGAAAGAATATGAAAAGGCCACAAATACTATCATTGATCTAAATCTCCAAGTCGAAGAAGTTACCAGATCATTTCTCATTTGGTGGATCTTGAAACCTTAAGTTTGATTAAAATTTTCCTTTGTTCCATTTTCTTGTGCTTTAAAAGTAAGTTCTATGAGAAAACAGAAGGCACTGCAATGTGATCATCCTTATCCCCTGTAGTTTCTAACTTATTCATGGAACACTTTGAAGCTTCAACTCTTAATAATTTCTCCCTCAAAACTAAATGTTGGTATAGTTTTGTTGATGACACATTTTTCATTTGGCCACTTGATCATGAAACCCTCTTGGATTTCCTCAATTACCTTAATAACATCTCCCCTCATATTCAGTTTATTGTGGGACTTGACCAGGACAATTCCCTACCCTTCTTTGACGTTTTGATAACTCGTCAACCTGGTGGATCCATTTCCCACCAAGTGTACCGTAAAAAAATTCACACTGATAGATATCTTTATGCCAATTCTCACCACCATCTTGCTCAGAAAAACATTGTCCTTAAAACTCTTATCTCTAGAGCTACCTGTATCTCTGCCCCCCAACATTTTGATAAAGAGAAGTCCCATCTCACATATTCCCTCATGGATAATGGCTACTCCTGGAGCCAAATTAAAAAATATTTTCATCACGTTCTTAACCCTAGAACTAAGCATTCTCACCACAATCCTCCTCCTAGAGATCCTCAAGTCATTGTTCCCTTGCCTTACATTCAAGGAACCATTGATCTCCTTTCTAATCTCCTTAAAAAAAAAGAACATTAAGACTCTCTTTAAACCTCATAGAACCCTCAAAAAAATGTTTCATAGTGTAAAAGATAAATATGGCCCTGTCCTTTCACAAGGCATCTACCAAATTCCCTGCTCTTGTGGGAAGTCCTACATTGGACAAACTAATAGATTGGTAAACAAAAGACTTAAGGAACATATCGTCGATACTAACCACATTCGTCTTAACAAATATGTTATCCTTGAACATGATCATCGTTCCAAACATCTCATTTGCTTTGGCAACACCAAAATTCTTCCTTCCACCTCTCATTATTCAACTCAGCTCATCAGAGAAGCTCTTGAAATCGAAAATCACCCTCATAACTAATAGAGAAGATGGGTATAGAATTAGTCATCTTGGAAACCCCAGGTCCATAAACTAAGTCACTGAGTTTTGCTCGACCCTTTCTTGATATTTCTCTATTTTTCTTAATTCTCTTCATTTTATTTTATTTTTATTTATTTATTTATTTTTCAACTATTTTCAATTTCATTCTCTTGCTTCAATCTTCCTCACTTTATGTATTAACTTATGTATCTCTTCTCATTTTATTCTCTAAACTTTATAATTTTATAACTTTTTCTATTCCATTCTTCAATTTTATTTTAAATTTATTTCCTATTTTTCATTTTTCCTACCTCTATTTTATTAAGTTATTTTATATTTTCTCATCCATAATCGTTTTAATTTTAAAACATTTTTCCTCTATTATTTATTTCTTTTAATCTTTTAAGTTGTTCTTACATTTTTGCATATTAAAAGTTTTAACTAATTCTATACTTTTTAAGTTAATTATTTACATTTTAAATTAAAATCTTCCAAATTTCTAGTTTTTCTAATTATTTATAATTAAAATTAAAATTAAAAGTTTTTAAATTCTCCACATTTTAATTTGTTTCTTATTTGATATTTTTATTCAAAATTTGTTGGGTTGTTTTATATTTCTCCCAAGAGCTATTTAATTTCCATATTAATTTCCATATTATTTATTTTATTTATTGTAGTTTAATAATTAAAAATTTATTTATTTAAAATTTGAAATTCAAATTAAAATAAGTTTTTTACCGACAAGAATTTTAATTCTAATTTTGACCAAGTTATTTTTCTTAACGGCTATATTTTCTTAACAACTATATTTTTAGTATTTATAGATTTAGCAGGCATGTCCATTTCTATCTTACAGCTTTGGCAAAAACTTTGATGATGGGTGAAGGAACCACCCGAAACGTTGGTTTCAAAATTCTATGACACGGTGTATACTAGAAATTAGCAATATGTCTTCTTACTGTGAAAACCTACATACTTTAATATACATCTCTCTAAAGGATGAACTTGAAAAGTTAGTTGGAGAAAATACAAAGCAATCGGAAGAAATTTCTAGGCTCATAAGTCATCTAGATGATACTTGACTCAAAGAGAAAGAGTTGACCTGCAAGATTCAAGACAAAGATAGTGAGATCAGTTCTGTACTTGAGAAATTGCAGAAGGAAAGTACCACTAGTCAGAAAACAGATCCAAGTGACAAGATTGGTTTCAGATGTAATCATGAGACCTAAGAAACATTAGCATAAAATTAAGAAGAAAACAAGGAGTTGAAACTGGATCCTTAAAGAAAGTATAATGGAAGATGAGTATGACAAACTTTAAAATTGAAAAGGAACTCTTAGAACACAGAAAGGAGAATCAAGTACTAAATGGTCAACTACAAAAATATCATAAATATTATCAAAATTCAAAAGGACAAATGGAAGATAGCATTGTTGGTATAAGAATTCAAATAGAAGAGGCCAAGAAAATTGAAGAACACTTAACAAGCCAACTTCAAGAGAAGAAATAAATTTGTCAAAGGAAAGAGTTTAAGATCCATTCTGAAAAAGGAAGATTTGGACAAGACAGTTTCTCACTTGAAGACAAATTCAAAGATTGAGAACAAAATTGAAGAAAGTGAAAGTGAAGAAAAGGATAAAAGTTATACAAATATTCTCAAAAGTTCCCATCAAGGAAAAGATTACAAAGGAAGAAGTCATGGTCAACAATAATCAAGGAAGAATTGATATGAAGAAGTTATATCAAAAAGAAAATCATTTTCTCCAATGGTGTTCAATGGCTACTGTTGTAAGTGCAATAATTATGGTCACAAATTCATCCATTATAGAGCTCATGACAGAATTACTCCAAGAAGAAACCAAGGTATGTTTTCCGCTCATGTTCAATGTTATAATTGTTATCATTATGGCCATATTGCAAAATATTGTAGATTGCAGGGACAAGTTAAAGTTTGGAAAAGAAAACAAGTTGAATTAGATGTCATGAACAGTAATCAACCTACAAAAGTATGGAGAAGATAATCAATAGAATGCCTATTGCTCAAAACATAAATGATCAAAATTTTGGGAAAAACTGAATACTATTTTGAAGACTACCAATCAGCAATATGTTTACAAGAAAAAATATGAAGTGTACAAAGACTATGTAAAAGGAGTTTATGTATCTGATTATCATCAATTCTGATGGATTGAGATCAAATAGTGGTTGGTTCCAGCTTTGTGAACAACCATTTGTGAATTATCCTTGTGATAGAATAAAAGTTCATCAAAGTGGTAGCAGTTCCTGGTGATATGGGGAGAAGTATTGTCAAAGGGAGTTCCATTTTCCATTAATTCAAAGATGGAGAGAAGTTGTTACATCCATTGAAAAAGGGAAGAGAATTTGTTGACAAAGGCAAAATATTATGAGGGGGAGCAATGTTTTCTAAGTAAGTTCCCTTTGTCAATGATGCCCAATGGGGAGAGAAGTTGTTGACATGTGGAGCATTTTCTGAAGGAGATTTATGGTTTTTTAATTAATGGCAAAGGGGGGGTATTTTTGGTTAAATTTTTCATTGATTCCAAATGTTCGCTAGTGAGGGTATGTTCTTGTCTTAGTGCCCCTTGTGGAGCCCCTACTAGTTTGTGGTTGTTTGTTTCTTTGCTAGCGTCTTGGGAGCCCTTTTGAATTTGTCCAATCCCAAGTTGAAGCCCTTGGATCCCTTGGGATAATATAAAAATCCCTTATTACCCCTTGTTCTATTTGTGTGCCCCTTGGTTGTTCTTTAGTACCCTTGAGTCCTTTATTGATCTTCTTGACCCTTATTGGTGTTGATATCCCTCTTATTCTTGATCTTGAGATGGTCACTTTATTGGATAATGGTTTGGGTCTTGGAACCCACACACATGGTGGCATGATAGCCCTTGATACCCTTGGTGTGGTAACCCTTGCTTGATGATATAGTCAAAGAATACTTTGAACATGTTAGGTGCACAATGTTGATTTTGACTATTTGCCTTGTTGGAAAATTATTTAGTTAATGTTTGAATCCCTTTCTTGTTTGCCATAATACAACAAGTTTGTTGAATAATCCCTCAAGTTGAAGTCAATTCAATCCTAGATGTCCTGCACGAATTGAAGAAAATAAGAGTGAAGAACCTTTCCAATGCAGGAAAGACCCTCACAAGGTGATAGCCATCATCAACTATCAAAATTTGGTTTTGACTTGTGAGTAGTTGATTGAGACTCGTTATGTTGATTGAGTTTGACATTGTTAATTAAGTGTCTTATCGTATTTATTGATTGGTTGAGGTTTTTCTTGTTTATTAAGTTGTTTAACTATCAAAGTATGAGGTTGGTTGTGGTGTCATTGAGTTAAGTATGATTGGACAAGTCAATCTTTGGTTGTGTTGAATTTTGCTTGATAATTTGTGAATGTATTGTACTAACCATGTCTTGATCAAGAAAGGATGTAGGTTATCCTATGAATAAAGTGCAGTTGTGGTATGGAAAATGACAAGTTGATTGGTCTTATTAGTTGAGCAAGTTAGCATAGTTGTGTGAGTAATTGTCTTGAGTCAGGTTGGTTGAGTTGTATGAACAGTTGGATTGACTTAGGTTGATTGATTTTGGTATGTAGTTGATAAGACTCAACGAATATGATTTGGATAGTAGTGTGGTACAGGTATTGAGTAGTGTGGTACATGTTGTGTAGTGTGGTATAGGTTGTGCAGTGTAGTAAAGGTATTGAATAGCATGGTAGATTTTGTGCAGTGTGGTTCAGGTTGTGCAGTTAGTGTGGTAATGGTTGTGCAATGTGGTGCATGTATTGAGCAATGTGGATGATGGTTCATTGGTTTCAATTTCTTCCTTCTATAGATTGGTAGGGTGGTGTTAGGACTTACAGTTACATTCTATGAGTAGAGTTGTTGTAACAGCTTGTTAGTTGTAGCTGACAAATCCTATGAGGTTGGATCCTCTTTCCAATTATCGCTGGTAAATTTGAAGTATTTTATTTCTAGTTGTTGCTAGAAAAATCTTATTAAAAGGATTCCATTGTTTTTCCCTCAGTTATTGGGTTTCCACAGAAAAATATTGTGTATTTTGTATCTTGTTATGCTTCTTATGTGATGACGATATGGTTATGAAATGTAAAGTTTAATGATATATTAATGAATTTTTTACTTTGCAGGTTGCTTAGAATCAAGTTTTGGAAAGTAATAAAAGGTACACACATTGATTCACCCCCCCTCTTAGTGTGCTCGAAGTTTCCAACGGTGTTGTGGATCAAAAGAGTAAATTAGGATGTTGCTTTAGTTTGGGATCAACAACAAGAAAACTAGTGTGGCACTCAATACAGTTTAGCCATAGTATATAGTAGCATGTTCATCTAGTAGCAAAGTTGTGTGTGTTCGTAAGTTTCTTACAGGGATATTTGATATCGAGTTGGAGGTGACTTCTATCTTTTGGACGACCAGAGTTGCATAAAGTTTTATGAGAACCCTGTGCTTCATGACAAGTCCAAGCACATCAAGATCAAGTACCATTATATCCAAGATATGGTGCAAAGGGGAGCTTTAAATCTCCAGTATATTGTGATAGACGAGCATATAGTTGATTTGTTGACAAGAAGAAGATAAGGATCCTATGATAGGAATTAAAAGGATTCCGGCTAAAGAAATTGATTCGATGATCACTTTGAATTACTAACCCTCGATTGGGAAAATGAAATGTATTAAGATTTGGATCCCTACTCAACTTGTTAATAAACACATTCCTTATCAATATAAATATGTTATATTCAACTGACAATCAAAATCAATTTCACTATTACTCTCACTAATAACATATCTCACCAAGTCTATGCTTGATTTTCTTGCTCATGAATATTGGTTAAATATCGTTAAACATGGCTATTTTATTTTAGCTTATAATATCCCATGCTTTGGAGTTCATGATAAAACAACTCAATGTTATTCATGAACAATGAATTTGCTTTGTGCTTGCTCCTCACTAAAGACTTGTTTCTTTAGCCAGCATAAAACAAACACTAAAGGTAGGGACTTGTAGTGTTATGCAGCTTAGCTTGTTATCCAATGCTATCATGCATTTAGATGTTAAAGTAAAGAAATAATACCTTTTATTTTATTATTTTAACAATATAATCCGTTTCATCACCTCATAAAAAGAAGTATGGAGGTAATGTAATAGTTAATGAGAATATGAATAGCCAATTTCTTTCTTAAACACGTAAATAATCTAGATTAAACATGGAATATAAACAATAGGGAGTATTCAATTGTTTTGGTGAATATTTTTATAGAATCATTTAACATAGATAAAGGAATATATACATGACTTCATATAACTACAAAAACCTCAAATAACAAAAAAAACACTTGGAAATGAGCTATTTTGAAATTATTTTCGGGAACCGGGATTATCAAATGTACAAAGATGAATAACTACATAGTTACATCGATTATTATAAAAGTAGATTTACATAGATTAATATCCATAAAGAAATTTACAACCCATAAATGAGGGTAAACCATTCTACCAATGCCCAAAAATTATCTCTTTAACTACATTATCACTATCATTTAAGTAAAAAGAAGAATACATAATCAGGACTACACGGAATTTTTGAACTAGTCCCAGTGGCTTACTTCCATATCATGTGATGACCAAGGTTTGCAGGGATTGATTTAGTACTAGTAAATGATTCCAAGTAGAGGATTTATCATTGGGTCAATCCTACATTCAAAAGAGGTGATATACAAACTATTTAGCATATCCTCAAGTTATAGATTTCAACCAAAGTTAAGAGGAATAGTGAAATCGAATGAGGAAAAACTTTTACTTTATTAATGGAACACACAAAAAATTGGCAACTTTCAAACTTGAAAAGGAAAAAACAAAAACTTAAATAGCTTTAAAGTTCTCGAAAAGAGGCACAAGCTAAAATGACAAAACATAAGTAGAAATCACACAATAAATATGACCTTGGTCGCTTTAAAACAAGTTTAGAAGCTCCATGGAGAACTAAGGTTTGTAACATTACTTTCCAAAAATTATTGTTGAAGCATAGATTTTGATTCTATGTTTTTTCAAACAACACGGAAATTCTTACAAATTTACATTACAAACAACATTATGGTATAGTAAGAGAAGACCTAGGTGTGGTGAAACTCTTACCCTAGAATGTATATATATAAACCCTGAAGAAGTTTAGAGACGGCGTATGAGGCATCATCTTGTTGAAGGGAACGAGATAGAACATCAATATAGTCATGATTGCAGAGCTCCTATAATTGTATGTTTTTGTAATATAGTGTGGGAACTTCATGAATGTAATAGCTGAAAGAGTACATCCAAAAATACTAACTCTACACCATAGTAAAAGATTATTAATAATATTCCCTATATCGAGAAATGGATTTAACAATTGCCTATAGTTCATGGGTAAATCACCTTCACACCAAGAAAGCAAAGTCGATAGGAGAAACCACTGCTGTTAGCACTCAGAATGTACTCAGGTTGTAAGAAGTAAATCCCAAGAGTAACAGCAAAACCACTTTAGAAAGAAACTGGTTTTTCTTCTAGAGAGGGATCTCTCAATACAGATTTAACAAGGCCAGATATAAATTAAAACTCAGAAATTGTATGGATGGTTGAAACAATACATATAACCATTGGGCGATGGGGTCACATATACATAAAGATATAACAAAGACACATGCATGAGACTTTAATCAAAGGAAAGATAATCATTCCATCACAGTCATTCATTTAGTTCAAGGTGAAACAGAAGAGACAAGGAACAGCCCATTAACATAGAGCATCAAAGATGAGTTCTATATTAACTTTAGTAGAAAAATGTATAAAATATCCAAAACGATGATCAGAGCATAAACATTATGAATTCTAACCATCCAACGCTATGTTTCAGATATGAAGAAAAACAGAATGAAGTGTTACACTGGAAAACACAGTCACATAAGGAAAGAAATACGGACTGTAATGAAAATGACACAGGAATCTCTGATAATTCTTATGCATTCGCTCTGTTATTCAAAAATAATATGTCTTTCAAAACTTTCAACCACAAGACGGGTTCCAACCCCCATCCAATAAAATAGATGCAAATATATACATAAATTGATTCATCTTCCCAGAAGATTCATAACTAAATGACCGGCTTAATTAAAGTCTTGTAAGTAAATTCCTAATTTCTAGGAATAAACTACAGCTTCAATCCTAACTGATCATTAAATTAAATCAACTTGGTACAAGGCCTATCCCAGTAGCTCCTCAACGCGCGACATCTGTTTTCATGAATGAAGAATGTATTTTGTCTTTCCGAAACTTTCTACGGCCTTCCATTGCTCCGCGCTTGGGGTATCACATTCCATCATCTCTCGAATTGACACTTCCAGCTCCATGTAAGATTCATATGACACCTTGGGCAATCCTCTCCTAATAAGCAGGAACTTTTGTAAGATTTCGAAATCCTCCGTTAGCTTGTCCACAATAGATTTCCCTGTTAGGCCTTTTTCCAAATCATCAAATTTGGAATGATCCATGCGGCTTTGAACTAACAAGCTGTGATAATTCTCCTAAGAAAACATCCGTCCCTCCTCGTCCCAAAAGGAAGGCAAGCCGTCCTCAAATAGCTCTTTGAAAACCTGCTTGAAATTATTAACCTGTGCAACCATTTCATCATCTTTGTCCTGGACCATCTTCATTAAATGATGCTTGTGGATAAACTTCTTAGCCCATAGTACTATTGATATCCTATCCTTTATTCCCATATCATGTAATTTCTGGTATGTTAATGAATTTAAAAAATTCAATGTGTTCTGGGCTATGGCAAGGGGTCTTCTCTCCATATGTTCATTCACTAACTTTAGTCTTTGGTGGGCCAAATTGATCAATATATTTTGATCATCAATAAAGTTCAAATAGTGCCTGAATTTAGTAATTTCTATAGATAGGGTGTCCCAAATGATGTGCTTTTCCCCCTGAAGAGGACCTTTCCCAATGTTTCTTTCTTTCAGTTCATTGAATTTCTTTTGCAGCTGATTTCTGTCTTGCAATATTTTATTTTTATTCTCACTTACTTTGGCCAACTC
The DNA here is from genome assembly GCA_001517045.1 of Pseudotsuga menziesii. Classification (NCBI taxonomy): domain Eukaryota; kingdom Viridiplantae; phylum Streptophyta; class Pinopsida; order Pinales; family Pinaceae; genus Pseudotsuga; species Pseudotsuga menziesii. The sequence goes on along the minus strand of LPNX010721242.1, from coordinate 204,655 downwards.
GGACTTGATCTTTTCATTTTCTACCTTTAACTCTTTTATTTCTTCATCCTTTAAGCTTACCTGGGACATAGGTACTAACAAATCATCTGCAGAAAAATCATTTAATGGTTTCTCAATATTTATAATGGACAGGTCCTCATCGGTGAGAGTCTGACTCATCAATTCCTCCATGATCTCCTTTTCATCATTTTGGTCCTTTTTCAGCAGAGAGATTTGAGATATCAGCTCACTCCGTTCAGTTTCCCACCTATCTTTTTCCTCTTGTAATTTAACAGCTTTCCCTTTATGTTCCATCATCTCCTGGTGGATCTTGTCTTTCTCTTCTTGCAATGCCAATAATTCGAATGATTGAACATGCTCAGTGCTTGGGATCTTCAAATTTTTCTTCAAGACTTGGAGGGTGTTGTCCTTTTCTTCCAGCATTCTTCTGATTGCTTGGGTGTTATCCCTTTCATTTCCTGAACTGATAATATATGCTTGTAGCTTCTTAATCTGAATGGCATTGGCCTTATTTTCAACTCTTTCATGTTTCAATTGAACCTCTAACTTATCTACCAAAATTTGTAGTTTATTGATTCTCACCATAGCTTGTAACAGATCTGAATAAATAATGTCACTTGTTTGCTTGTGTAGCTGTATCTTGTCAGGTATGCTAATCTTGTCCAACCTTATTTCCATCTCCGACATATTTTTATCATTTACCATGGCCAACTTGAAGGTATTTCTTTCTGTATCTCTGGAAGAAACCAAGGAGGTTTTCGGATTGTTTAAATTCCTTACCCGCGGGAGTAAATTCCCTGTCTCTTCCAGAGACTGCTTTCTTTTCTCCATATAACTGGCCTTAAGTTCCTCTTTGGATTTGAAAATTGGGCTTGATTCTGAACCATCTACACTTTTAAAAGAAAACTGATTTATATGCACATATTTCGTTGGGACTAAAGCAAATTTCTTCAAATCATCAGAAATCTCTTCACTTAAAACTCCACTAACTTGAAACAATTTGGCTTTTTTGTGTGACCCATCTTCATCTACTTCCATGCTCTCGACCTCAAAAAGACTTCTTTTAATTACAATACTAGGATTATCTGTCACCTGGGATAATGCAACTTGTAAAGTACTTGCATCTTCATCAGACCTTGGGGTCTCTATAAACTGCAACAGATTGGCTGTTTCATTCAAACCCTCAGTAAAGTGGTGGTCGAATGGCTTGTTTTTGTTCGCCTGCTTCCTCAGGGAAATTACATGGTGGGGATCATAATTTATCTTTGGCTCTTTTTGGAATTCCATGCTTCCCAATAATTTTTCCATAAACACTAAGGCACCTTTATTTTTGAAAATAAAAGAGCCAACCTTGAGAGGGAATTTGATATTTGAAGATTTTTTAAAGGCTCCAAAATGTTCTTCCTCTGAATGCAACCTTTGCCTCATGAACTCTAATGCAAAAACTCTGGGAGTGAGGAAAGCAGGTAACTTATATGGTTCCCCGATAAATCCATACACCCTCAAAACAGTGGAATCTTTATACAGGAACCAGTCTCCAACTCGGTCCTCAGGCGAGGACTGCATCAGGCATTTCATCTCTTCTAACACACGGGGCAACATTTCATCGAACAAAATTTTATATATTTCTGACATGATTGAATTGGAAAATTCAAACATGTTGATTTTCTTGGGAAAATCTGAAGAAAAGATGGTGCTTAAAAACTGTAACTCAGTGATGTTTGAACACAGCAACATGTTCAACAAATAAGTCTGAAATTTGAAGAATCTGACCTTTGGGAATTCACTTAATCGAAGATGGATTGCATCTACCAAGTACTCATCTAGACTGAATACAGGAACCGACTGAGACTCAGAACCTAAGGAACTTATTTTCAATAAAAAACCAAAGATGACTTCATTTACATGCAAATCATCATCAAGACCCAAAATTTGACAAACTAAGGATACCACTAATTGAACTTCATCTTTGAAAATATGCACATGGTAAGGCAAGAAAAGACCATCTAATGACTGACCCTCTTTCAAAATGCTGGATAGGAAATTACAACGAACTTCAGTTCCATAACTTTTATACAATTCAGCAAGAATTGACTCATTTACAGGTTCACGACTGTTAGGGTAACTGTCAGGCAAGTTTAGGTTTTCGTGGATGACTTTGACATTAATTTTACAGAGTATTCAAGACGTAGACTGACTTATAATGACTCTCTGAGAAGGGGAATAATTAACCGTGCACCATTCCGTGAATTCGGGAAAATGCAGGGTTTGTTCGATAGAAAAATAATATAAAAAGGATTTACAGACATTTAAGACATCATTGCCCTGTGAATTGTAGTGCCACAGCCTCTCTTTACTGACCGATACACTTCCTATGGACAGGAAAGGGTCACACACTCCTCTGTCTCTATCAACCAGATAGTCTTCCCTGTCATCTGAAATACGACCAGACCCTCGCAATTCCTTTTCTTGGTCCATAATTCAGTAGATAATGGTAATCAGATGGACGAATTATGGGTGTTGGATCCTTACCTGTTACCGTGGTTGCGTGTATTCAAAATTGATAGTTGAAGGTTGACGAACACGCAGGTCTTTTTCACCCGTCCGGCACCAATAAAATAATCATTGAAACAAGTCAACTTTGCTTTTATAGGACCCCACTCCAAAGGCTCCCTTTGGCGGTTTCCACCAAACCATTTTTTCTTCCGGAATGCACCACGACTGACCACGTGTACAGTGGTTTTTATTCCGCTACCGCCCTTTACCTCCAACTACAGCGCAACTTCCCGCGTCGGATTCATCAGTGACCGTCAATCTATTTCACCTTTACTTCTCAGCCATCAGATCAAGCGACACATACCCAATTCCGCCGCGCGTCTTCATCTTATCCATCGTGCAAGTTCTCATTCTGGATTCATCCACGATCATCGATCTATTTCGCCTTTATTTTCCCGTCGTCAGATCAAGTGACACATACTTAATTACGCCCGTCTCGTTTGTTTTAACAAGCGTGCAGGTTCACAAGGCGGAGTTTACACAGACCGTGGATCTCATCAAGTTGGATCGACGACCGTTGATCCATACATTACATTAAACTCCCGCATATACTTATCCTCCTCGCATCTTTTAGAGAGCGAACACAATATAAACCGTCGATCTCCGTCTTTTCGTTTCGCACCGTCAGATCCTTTGATAACTCATCGTTTTTTACTCTTGCCACACTTTCATACCATAAAATTTTAACCAAAGTATTATAAACGACCATTACCTCTTCTTCACTATGATCTTTTCAAGCCTCTGCTAAGTAGGGTTGTTAACAACTGCAAACCCTCAATGACTCTTGTTAGCACTAGACCAAGTTTCTGACAAGTGATCGAATGAACAAAGCAATCTACCTCCCAGACCATTTTGAGAGAATTGTAAAATTAAAGGACAAGGTAGTACACCTACACACATGTCTATACCCTATTCACAACACATATGTACCTCAAAACTTCCAGAAACATATTTTTAAGTGTTTATGCAATCCACCTATTTACATGGTACAAGGATACATTATGCCATATGGTTGTATACATGTATGATTAAATGGTAGTAATCAATATTTGAAGTAATACACATTGATACCTTAGCATAGTAAGAATAAAACCTTGGTGTAATCCAATACCAAGTTAATATCTTAGTCGAGAAACCAAATTCTAGTGTTTAGGTGTATTCATATAAGAGACACATGTATATGTAAATCAATGTTTGAGTAATCAAAATAAAGCTATATTATAAAGAGTTAAAACATAGAAGTGATAATAATAATAAAATTAAAGATTTCATAAAACAATTGCAATTAATCTTGGCCATTAATTCCTAATTTATCCTAGCTAGGCTATATATATATAATTTGGGGTCTAAAGTAATGTTGATCTTATTATTTTTTCGAGGAAGTAACAATATTGAACAACATTGCAAAATTAAATCTTTAATACGACGGTGAGAATGATTCACCAAGTTCTAGAAGTAGGGCACTAATTGTTTACATAGAAGATATAAGCTCAAAATTAGAGAAAAACTATAAATTTTTTTATTCTATTTTTTTAAATGCTTTTACTTACATAAGTTTTAAATTAAAAAAGAAAATAATGTCATTCCAAGTAAAGTAGAGTTTAGGTATGTGAAAACACTCCTCAAGGGATAAATACTTATTATTTATGGTTGGAAGAATAGGAATTAGTAATAGTTTCCAAGGTTTCTATACTTTAAAAAAATTATGGATCCTTAAAAATTCCTGCATATGTGGGGTCCAAGCCTTGGGGTGATTCGAATACCTAACATTTTTTTTCCAAAACAATCTACAAATTAGAATGAATTACCTATGGGGGACTATTTAGAACTTGGATAAAATTGATTTGGTAAAAATAATGGTAATAGGGCCCAATTTTCACAACCATTCTACTCCCAAAATGACATCAAAACGTCCCATTTCAATACCAAACATGTAAAAAATAAGGAAATAATCACCTATTTGGATTTATGGGCTCTCACGCCTACCCTTACATTTCATAGTACTAGTATTTTCTACCATTGCATAAATTATGCACAAAATGGACATAACAATATGTTTCCTCTCCTACTCTATGATTGATGAAATTTTGGGTATTATCATTGTAGTATATTAATACAAGCACCTTCATGTTCTTGATTTTGTTGATGTATTTGTAACTTCGGAATGTATTCATTTGTATATTTTATGTGTTGTATCCCGATGTTTATTCCGGGAAGTATCTGTAATGTAATTGAGTCATGTCATGCCCCGATGTTCCTATCGAGAGATTCAATAATGTAAACAAGTCATGTAAAGTCATAGTGGGTGACCCTCCTTATTGATCAAGGGTTAAAGTCCCCGTAGTTGTGGGGCCCTAGGGTTATTAGACTCTCCTAGAGAAGTCGGCACTATTGAGTTATTGTCAAGTCAGGAATTAGTGTAAATAGAGAGTGAGCCTCTCTATTTATCACACATTCACTCACACTCAGTTGTAGCACATAACTGAGAGAGAAGAAGTTGTTGGGACAAGAGAGAGAGAGACTACTGTTGTCGGGAGATCATCTTACTGTTTTTGGGTTTTACTTTTGGTGTTGATTCTATCTCTGAGGAAGTTGCGGGGTTTTCTCCTTTATGGTTTCCCCGAGGAAAATATTTGTGTCTATTGTCTCTTGTGTTTTATTGTTGTGCTTGGTATTCTCTCAGTTAAAGATCCTAAGATAATCCTAGCTTGAATGATAAAAATCTAACATGGTATCAGAGCTAACCTGAGAAGAAGACACTATGCAGATGCGGAAACTAGGGCTTCCTACTTTTTGGATCTCTCTCCATAGATTTTCAGCAAAAGGAGGTTGGGCTAACTCTCCTCTCTAGGGCGCATCTTTCAGGCGAAGCAGAATATGATTCTGATCATTTTCATTTTTTGACCCGATACTACTGTCAAAAATTAGGGCTTTCCACAGAAGTGGAATTTTTGAGTGAGCCCAAGCCTGGATTGATCTCCTCCCCAAAATCAAAGTTTAGAGATCAAGATCAAAGTTTTTGGTTGGACAGAACTCCAGGAAAGATAAACCCTAATCTGCTCCTGACTCCAGCTCTGTAGAAATTCAGCTCCAAATCCAGATTCAACATCTTAACCTGGTAAGATCTAAATCTTTTGTATTTCCATTTGAGTTTCTCAGTTAAGATGTCTCATCATACCAAGCTTGATGAAAATCTAGAGGGAGTTGATAACTTCCGAGATTGGAAGTATAGGATCTCCCTAGTCCTGGAAGAAAATGAGTTGGACTCTTACATCACTGAAGAGGTTCTAGTTCCAAAGGGAGATGAGGCTAAATCCTTACACAAGAAGAAATTGGTCATGGCTAAGATGATTATTGTTTATCAATCAAGGATCACCTCATACCACAGGTGTCCTCCCTAAAGACACATAAAGCTATGTTTGATGCCCTTACCAAACTGTTTGAAGGAAAGAACATAAACCAAAAGATTACTTTGAGGAACCAGTTGAAGAATGTGAAGATCCAGAATGCGGAGACCATATAGTCATACTTCACAAGGGTCTCCCATATAAAAGAACAACTTGAAGCAGTGGATGAAGAAGTGGAGAATGTAGATATTGTAATGACCACCTTGAATTGTCTCTCTAAATCATGGGACTCCTTTATTCAAGGGATCTGTGCTAGAAGAAAGCTAGTCACCTTCAGTAGACTGTGGGAGGGATGCTCACAAGAAGAAGCTCAAATAGAAGCCCGAGAAGAAAAGATGGGAAGTGAAGATCAAGCTCTCACAATACACTCCAAGAAAAACAGAAGGGACTATCATCATTCTAAAGGTAAGAATCCTCCCTCCAGAAAAAGTCAACTCAAATGTTATACTTGTGATGAGATAGGACACTGTGCTAGAAATTGTCCTAGAAATAAAAGAAACTCCCACAAGAAGAAGAAGAACAAGAGAAGACATCATGCTCATGCTACAAAGGATGATGAACCTTCCAAGAAGAAAGTCAGACAAGAAAGTGATGATTCTTCAAGTGATGAAGAATATGTTTTGATTTCTGGTCTCACGGGAACTATCTCACATGGAAGCAATGATTGGATTAAAGACAGTGGGGCCTCCAAACATATGACAGGATTCAAAGAATTATTTATGAAACTATCAGAACATGAGTCACCCCACAAGGTGAAACTTGGGGATGGCTACCAATATCCAATAAAAGGTAGTGGTGAATCCTCCTATAAAATAGACTCTGGAAAGTCTATGAAGATGAAGGATGTCTTATTTGTACCAAGACTAAAGAAGAACCTCCTCTCCATATCTGCATTAGATGCAAAAGGCAGGACGATTGCATTTGTAGATGGCCAAGTCCTTATGTGGCCAAAGGGAAATACTATAGATGATGCAGTAGTAATTGGAGAGCAAGAGGGACGACTATACAAATTGAAGGCCCAACCAGAACAAGATTTGGTCCATGACTCAGTAGAGCCAAATGAACTTTGGCACAGAAGCCTTGCACATGTGCACTATAGAGCACTACCACTTGCAAGCAAAGCTGTTGAAGGTCTTCTAGAAATATAGACAAAACATGACAGTGTCTACAAAGGATGTGCGAAAGGAAAGAACACAAAGAAGACTTTTTCAAGTAGTAAGAGAAAAGCAAAAGGAATCTTGGAAATCATTCACTCCAATGTGTGTGGTCTGATGTCATCCAGTTCATTAAGCGGGTATCTATACTATGTTTCTTTCATTGATGATTTGTCTAGGAAAACATGGATATACTTCTTAAATAACAAAGATGAAGTATTTAGCAAGTTCAAGGAATTCAAAGCCTTGATCGAGAACCACACAAAAAAGAAGATCAAGACTTTTCGATCAGATAATGGCGGAGAATTCACATCAAATGAATTCAAAGAGTTATGCAAAGATTCAGGGATTAAGAGGGAGTTAACCACTCCATATAATCCACAACAGAATGGGGTTGCAGAAAGGAAGAATAGAACGATCATGGAAGCTGCAAGGGCCATGCTTCATGATCAAGATCTTCCCATGCATCTATGGGCAGAAGCTTCCATAACAACGGTGTATGTACAGAACCATACTCCACACAGAGTACTCGAGAACAAGACACCTAAAGAAGTATTTTCCGGCAAGAAACCAAAAGTAAACCATCTCAGAATATTCAGTTGTCATGTATACATACACATTCCAAAAGAAAAGAGAACAAACTTAGATCCTTCTAGAAAGAAGGGTATATTTGTGGGATATAGTGAAATCTTGAAAGCTTACAGAATATACTTCCCAAGACTCAAGAAGATCGACATAAGTAGAGATATAACATTCAACGAAGATTCAACTTACAACAAATTCAGAAAGAGACCAGTTGAAGACTCCAAAGAAACAGAAGTACCCAAAATTCAAGATACAACTATGAACAATGCAAATCAAGATGAAGATCGAGAAATAGAAGAACCCCGGGAACCTGTAGATCCACCCCAAGAGAAGAATCATCACAAGAGGAAACCTGCATGGGTACGAGAGGCTATCCAAGGTGATGAAAGATATGGGGCTCCAGAAGAAATACACAGAGAGAGGAAAAGAACTAGGTCCTGCTCTGGTTATGTAGCCCTGTTATGTGACATCATTTATAAATAACCTTCCAACTATGAAGAAGTGGCAAAGAATAAAGAATGGAAGGATGCTATGATCGAAGAGTACCAGTCGATCATGAAGAATGATCTATGGGATGTTGTCCCTAGACTAGAGGGGAAGTCTGTCGTGACTTCCAAGTGGATCTACAAGATCAAGCATGCTGCAGATGGTAGCATAGAGAAATATAAAGCAAGATTTGTGGCTCATGGCTTCTCCCAGAAAGAAGGAATAGATTATGAAGAAACTTTTGCACCTATAGCCAGATACACTTCCATCAGATCAGTACTTTCTTTGGCTGCAGTGATGAAATGGAAGATACACCAGATGGATTTCAAGACTTCTTTCTTGAATGGTGTAGTAGAAGAGGTAGTGTATGTGGAGCAGCCACTCAGTTTTGAGACACATGACAGGGAGACTCGTGTGTGTAAATTGAAGAAAGCCCTGTACGATTTGAAACAGGAACCTAGGACATGGTACGGAAGAATTGACAGCTTCCTATCCAGTTTGGGCTTTACCAAGAGTAAAGAAGATTCCAATCTTTACTACAAGATTGAAGAAGGGAACCCAGTGATACTCCTACTGTATGTAGATGATATATTTGTAACAAGTATGGATGGGTTGATTGCTGATACAAAGAGTAAGCTTGTTGTCGAGTTCGAAATGAAGGACTTGGGTATGATGCATTACTTTCTAGGCATGGAGGTGTGGCATAATACAGATGGAATCTCCCTAGGACAAGGGAAGTATGAGGTAGAGATCATGAAGAGATTCGAGATGATGGACTGCAAGGCTATGACCACATCTATGGCATCGAATATGAAGTTGTTGAGTGATGCTTCATCAGAAACAGTTGATGCTACGATGTATCGTCAGATGATTGTATCATTGATGTACCTGAAGAATACAAGACCAGATATTTGCTTTGCTATGAACACATTGAGCCAGTTCCTGACAGATCCTAGACATGTTCACCTGATTATTGCACAGCATATTCTAAGGTACCTAAAGGGTACAGTTGATTATGGGCTCAAGTATGAGGTGGATCAGAAGATTAGCCTGGAGGGTTATGTGGATTCTGATTGGGCAGGCAGTGCCATTGATAGGAAGAGCACTTTGGGGTGTTGCTTTAGTATGGGATCATATGTGATATCTTGGTTTAGTAGGAAACAATCCTGTGTGGCACTAAGTACAGCCGAAGTAGAGTATGTCGCAGCTTGTTTAGCTAGTTGTGAAGTAGTGTGGCTGAGGAAGCTACTATATAATTTGTTTGATCTCCAGTTGGATGATACTTTTATATATTGCGACAACCAGAGTTGTGTGAAGTTGTCGGAGAACCCGGTGTTCCATGACAATTTGAAGCATATCGAGATCAAATACCACTATATCAAGGATATGGTGCAGAGAGGAGCAGTGAAGCTCCAATCTGTTGCGACGGATGAGCAGATAGCTGATGTGTTGATCAAGCCATTAGCCAGAGTGAATTTTGAGTACTTTAGGGAGAATCTTGGTGTTCTCCATATCAAGGTTCCTTCCAAGGGGAAGTGATGATTCCGCGAGCCCTTCTGACATGGTGAGAGGATTAGTTCCTTCCATGGTCAGATATAAGTGCAGTGCATTCTAACCAATTCTAACATGGGGGCATGTTGGGCCCTCCCACTGTCAGATGTAAGGGTAGAGCCATTCTGACATGGGGGCAGGTTGGGCCCTCCCATGGTCAGATCTAAGGGTTGGGCCATTCTGACATGGGGGCAGGCTGGGACCTCCCATGGTCAATGTAATGTTTGGGCCATTCTAACATGGGGGCAGGCTGGGCCCTCCCATGGTCAGATGCAAGGGCTAGGCCATTCTGACATGGAAGTAGGATGGGCCCTCCCATGGTCAGATGTAAGGGCTGGGCCTTTCTGATATGGTGGTGGATGTGTTCCTCCCATGGTCAGATGTGAGTGTTGGGCATGCCATTCTGACATGGGGGCAGGCCGGGCCCTCCCATGGTCATATATAAGTGTTGGACGGGCCTTTCTGACTAGGTCAGATATAAGTGCTGAAGAAGATAAAGACCTACATGGAGACTAGGCCTACAACCAGCATACAAAAAAAATGGTTGGCTCTGTAGAAGTTCCTATGATGAGAAAAATCGAGAGATAGCACCTATGGTGATGATCCAGCAAAGATGATCCAGATCCGGTGATGTTCCAGATCCAGAGATGATCTAGATCCAGTGATGAAGATGACTTGAAGATGAAGATGACCTGAAGATGAAGATAACTTGATCCAGATGATACAAAGAAGAAGACCCGTGCTGATAAATTGTGTCGAGAGAATACCTTCCTAGTTAAGAGGGAGTGTTGATGTATTTGTAACTTCAGAATGTATTCACTTGTATATTTTATGTATTGTACCCCGATGTTTATTCCAGGAAGTATATGTAATGTAATTGAGTCATGTCATGCCCCGATGTTCCTATAGAGAGATTCAATAATGTAAACAAGTCATGTAAATTCATAGTGGGTAACCCTCCTTACTGATCAAGGGTTAAAGTCCCCGTAGGTGTGGGGGCATAGGGTTATTAGACTCTCCTAGAGAAGTCGGCCCTAGTGAGTTACTGTCAAGTCAGGAATTAGTATAAATAGAGAGTGAGCCTCTCTATTTATCACACATTCACTCACACTCAGTTGTAGCACATAACTGAGAGAGAAAAAGTTACTGGGACAAGTGAGAGAGAGAGAGAGAGAGAGACTACTGTTGTCGCGAGATCATCTTACTGTTTTTGGGTTTTACTTTTGGTGCTGATTCTATCTCTAAGGAATTTGCGGGGCTTTCTCCTTTATGTTTTCCCCGAGGAAAATATTTGTGTCTATTGTCTCTTGTGTTTGATTGTTGTGTTTTTTATTCTCTCAGTTAAAGATCCTAAGATAATCCTATCTTGAATGATAAAAATCTAACAGATTTATCCTACCAATTTCAAGGTCTAGGGGGTAGTAATGCTCAACAAAGAATGAATTCAAATTTGGGGTTCCTCACAAGGATTCTCATGAGTGGAAACATCATCCATAGGCGAAGTAATATACAAAAGATCAATATTAATCACAACCTCATCTAGAAGTGACTTATAATTGCTAGATGGGGCCATAACAGTGACAAATAATTTAAGCTAACAAACAAACTTTTCAACATAATTATAGCAAAACCCTTGGCATTAAAATAAGTATGCATGGCACTTTATATAGAGTGAACTTACAAACTTTAAGGGGTTCAATAGGATGTGGAGGTGGCACAAAGGGAGGATGTCGTTATGGAATGAAATTGGGATGTTTGAATTGGGTCGTTGCCACCATTTATGCACACCTGTCTAGTTGGAAAAGCTACAATTGAGTAGTTTGGTTATACATCTTGCCTTGGACTTTGATCTCTTCCTTGAAACCAGTAATAAAACACTCCTTGAAAAATGGTTTAACTATAACTTCTCTATCAATGGAAAATAACTCAAAAGAAACAATAATGTATCCCATTGTCTTGCTTTGGTGTAGCTTGGTAAGCATTCCCATAAATTTAGTATTAGATTCAAAGAAATCAAAGAGGGCTTGAATCATAAATTGGTTCAAATAAAAAGGAACCTTTATATCCTTCTTATGGCATTACCACCATTATCAATGCTCCTTGTTTGGATATACCACTCCCACTAGAAGTTTCAAGTGATGATTCTCAACACTTTAGAGGGAAAAGTAGTGTTCCATCTAACCAAACCATAGAGTTGGATTTTATCCATTGAACTTATTGATATCTACCTTAGGTTCTCTATGCATCATATTGTGTTGGGTTTCCTAAAAAGATGGCCTTATGCAAACATCATCATTTGTTGATCATTTTCCATTGTGCATGCATTCCTTTGAATGTTTTTGTTGGAGTGGAATGTCGATAGGTAGGTATGCATGTTTATAATGGAGTCACTAAGGGACTAAACCTATAGGTTTATGTGAGAAGCGTGTTCTTCCATTTGGTTTATTATAGAAACCTAGTTTACTATTTGATTGATTTCAGAAACCCAAGTTTTCTAGTTGAGTGACCCTTTTATATGTGGTCATGTTTCTAGTGGCAATTATAGGACTACTAGGGTCCAAAATCAAAAGTATTATTTATAAGTTATATCAATGCGAACAACTTCATCCAAGTATCATATTGAGATATGGGTTGGTGCAAGATAATTAGGGTCTCTTTTGGCACGTTAGATGCAATAGAAAACTCAAAAAATAGGATCCCCTCAATAGACATGGATGTTTTGAGAGACGTACACAATAAATCTTGCTTTGAGTAAAAAAGATAAAATGTAAGAAATTGGATCATGTTTCCAAATATATAAATTATGTCTATTGAAAATGTTCATAACTATCTCAACTTTGATATTTTCTAACAAGTACTTTTTTTATTTTGGGGCAAATGATAAGGTACATGTCTTTGTGGGTGCATCCTTTGAGTGCCTAAATGATGAAAAAAGCTACAAAAATTGGTACACATATAGAGAAAAAATAGTAATAGTGCAACATTATTTTTCAAAAATAGAAATACTAATTTATAATTTTTTTTAATTAAAGTGATCAAACTTTGAAAACAGTACGCTAGGTGTGGGTGCGTCTTTTGAAGGTCTTAATGCAATGATCAAGAAATGGATTTTTTTTTTAGCATTTAGAGGTCATTGTTTAGAAGTGCAACATACTTTTTTTAAATACTTAAGTAACAAAAAATTATGGAAGAAACACTAACAGTGTGTGTATTTTATTTAAGGAGCAGTGACAAAAGAAAAATAGAAAAACATAATATTTAAAAAAAATCCATATTTGAAATCTGTAGAAAAAGTACTATCTAGGTCAAAAACTTCATAAAACATTATTGTGTGTAGCATACTGTAACAAGTGGTAAAACACAAGCATATTGAGAAAATGGGTGAGATGCCAATAAGCTATGGTTTACCATATTCCATTGCACAAGTTTGGTTAACTTGAATACAACTCCGAAGAAGACACATAGGAAGAGCGATGACAGTTGAACATGTGACAAGGCTCGGTCTTAGTGCTAAGAAACGTGAGCACATTTCTTTTCAATTCAAATTTTCATTTCCCACCTATTTAGGTGCCATGAAAACCAAAGCGCGACTCGTTTTAGCTCTACAAAACAAACACATTTTAGCTCTACAAAACGTGCAAATGTTTTGTAGAGCTAAAATGTGTAAATGTTTTGTAGAGCTAAAATGTGTTCACATTTTCTAGAGCTAAAACGCACACGTGTTTTGGTAAAAATCAAATTTACCTTAAGGGTAAGATGGAGAAGGGGGATTGATGAAGAGAAACACATAGAGATCGGCGGTAGGGGTAGGGGTTTAGGTAGGATTAGGGTAGTTAGAGGGAAGAGGGTGTCACAAGTTTGGGGAAGAGAGAGAGATTGGGGTTGTAAGTGGTAAGGGGAGGGGAATTAGGAGAGACACAGAGTGATAGGGGTAGGGGTAGGGGAAGTAGGAGAGATGTAGGGTTAGGGGGAGTAGGAAAGATAAAGAGAGGGGTGGATTGGGTGGTTATGGGTAGGGAAAGTAGGAGAGGGGTTAGGGAGAGAGAGAGAGAAGGGGTTAGGGGTAGTTAGAGTGAGAGAGAGAGAGAGGTGAGAGTGTTAGGGGGGCCAAAGAGAGAGATAGGGGTAGGGGTAAGGTTTAGGTGGAGGAGTAGGGGAGATAAAGAGTCAGAGATGGGGTTAGTAAGGGTTAGTAAGGGTTAGGGGGAACT
>LPNX010721242.1:131154-189151 GCA_001517045.1 Pseudotsuga menziesii | reverse complement strand
GGGGGTTGGAGGAGAGAAAGAGATAGGGATCTGGGTGGGGGGGTAGGTTTTTAGGGAGCATTGTGTAATTTAGATCGAACAGGGCTATAGGGTGGGGTAATAGACAAAGAGAGGGAGACAAATATGGGGGGTTGGTAAGTGGTAGGGGGAGGAGTATTATGTATTGTAATGAGAGAAAGGAGGGTTATGGGCAGGGGGAGTATGGGAGAGAGAGGTATAGAGGGATGGAGGGGGTGGTTATGGGTGGAGATAGTANGGGTTAGGGATAGTGAGAGTATGAGAGAGATATAGGTGAGGGGTATTAGGGGGTTGTAGTAGCAAGAGAAGATTGGGGATTAGGTGTAAGAGTAGGGGGGAGATAAAGGGGGAGGAATAGTGATGGTTAGGGAAGGAGGTATACGGAGAGAGAATTAGGGAGGGATAATGAGAGGGAGGAAGGAAAGGAGAGAGGGAGATGGGGGGAGAGATTGAGAGGGATGGGAATGTAGGGAGGGAGGGATGGAAATGTAGGGGTTCATAACATGTCTTACGAAATGCACATGTGGTTTCCATGTGTGCATTTTGTAACTGCAAAACATTTACATGAATTTTGTAACTACAAAACATGTGTGTTTTTTTGTATTCAACCTGCGTGTCAACTAAATTTTTAGGCTCAAGATCCTCAAATTCTATCACTAAGGAACACGTACGAGTTTTTTTTCCATAGCATAAGCATGTTTCAAAAATCAACAGTTGCACCTAAAAGGTTCATCAACTTCGTGAAAGGTCCCATATGTCTCCACATAGGTCAAGGGAGGTATGGGGCCACTTCCAAATTTTTCTAAACTATTGAATGATGATTTCATTGACTAAATTTCCAAATTTTAGATATTCCAAATTCTATAGGATTTATGTTGCCCATGCTATAGAGGTTTGGAAATGTATTAAGACTAAAGAAATGCCAAGTACTATACCTCTCTAATATACAATGGGGTTTCAAAGGAAATTATTACACTATACTAACTATGGAGGATCGACCGTATCCTTAATTTCACTAGACAATCCTTATGTATATATATGAGAGTAATCTCCCCAAAAGTTGTGATTGGTGTGCTATAGAAACAAACAATCAAAAATCTTATGTAGGGGTAGTTTCAAGTATACCTAGGGAGATTTCAACATAACATAGATGGTATGTGGAAGATCAAATATATAATTAATTCAATATAAAGCAGTATAACTCGCTAGGTTCTTGCAAAGGTCACACAAAGTCATATAACCAAGCGACCCCATATGCATTCCCTATGAATATTTTTACCTGCCACTATTTCACCTATTAAATGGTATATCTTTGGTTTTATAGATGTTGGAAAACATCTCTAGCATAAAAAATAAAAATAAGACTATAATTAGGGTGTATGTTGGCATAGGAAAGTGCTCTAATGCCACTTTTAGTGTATTATTGTTTTTACCTAGCCACAATTTCACCTATTGAATGATGGATCTTTTTTATAGATGTTGGAAAACATATCTAGTATTAAATTTTTAATCTAAAATTAGGGTGCGTGTTGGCATGGGAAAGTGCTCTAATACTAGTTGCAGTGTACTCTTGTTTTTTCAAGAAAAAAACCTATTCATATTTCAAGATTAAAAAAAAATATGGATGTGTTGTGCCAAGATGCCACTCTCAAAAAATCTTAGAATCCTTTTAACTCATGCAATCCTAAATGATTTTCTGAGCACCAAATTAAACTACTTCCTTCAAAATGACTTCATGTTTTATAATTAGATTCTTAAACATGGACATTTTACATCAGCATTTGCTTCTAAAGAAGTTATCCAAGATATCATCACTACAGTAGATTCATCAAAAATAGATTGAGTGAGAAGTTGTAGATTGGATATTTTCATCTATTATCTCCATTGATCCTTCCCGCATCCCAAGTGCTTCCAAAGATAATAAATTTTTCTTCATGTTTAGCTCCTTGTAGACATGCTAAAAATATAATAAAGTAAAATTTAAGTCTATCCCATGTATACTATTTAATCATTTCTCTATTGTTATTTCAAAATTAACCATAGAGCATAAAGTGTTTATATGTTATTTTATCCCCTCTCTTATAGTTTCTTTAAAGATGATCTCATAATTGTCTCTTAAAAATGTATTGCACCCTAATCCACAAATGTTTGGATCACCTTCGTATGCCCGTCAGGATAATCCTACATTCCTACATTGTTGTTTTATCTATATGTAAAGATTTAAGTTGAATTGTTTCATGGTCTTAGAAAATATATTCCATCCTAATTCACAATTATTTGGATCACCTTTGTATGTCGGGTCAAGATAATCCTATATTTCTACATTGTTGTTTTATCTATATGTGAAGTTTTAAAAATCTTTTTTTCCTTTCCCATCAATAAAATCCTAGATTCCTACATTGTTTTTTATCTATATGTAAAGTTTTAAGAATTTTTTGTTCCTTTTCCATCCATGAAATCCATATCCCTCCGTATCCATAGCTTGTAGTGCACTTACATAGAAAATAAATAAAATTTAAGAATGATATATGAAGAAATTCACACTATGCCCTCTTTGTGGAGAAACCCTTTAAATGAGCAACACTCGAATAAAATAATAATCCTTAAATAAATATTACACTGCTTCCTACCTTCTATCTTTATAGATAATTTACTACCAACTACCTATCAAGTTTTGTTTAACACAATCAAAAGAAACAATAACATAAAGACTCTCACGAGCATATTTTGCAAGCTAACAAGCTTTAATGTTGACATAACCTTCCCTAGTTTTGTCTAATACCCTTTTGTGTTTAGTTTCTTCATGGATCTTCTTTACCATACTTATTTTTTATCTTCTTTAGCATCCCACCTTCTCTAAAATATGGGGAGGGATTTGTGTAGGATGACTAATTCTTAAGTACTTTAACTAAAAAGGTAAAAATTTTAAGGGAAGAACCTAACAACTATTTTTTATATATTTTATTTTTTAATATTTTTATGTAAATTTGGAGGGCAAATTTTTTTATTTACATTAAATAAACAATTTATATTAAAATGATAACTACAATATTTATTTTATTACATAAACACAATATTAATTTAGAAAAAAATAGTTATTAAATTAACTTATCAAATCACTATTTGGCAAGTTCTTCCACTTGATAAAGTATTCAATAATTATTTGATTGCTTAATCCTTAACAAATTCTAATTAACTTAGCATTCATTATAACCTACAACTTTTAATTATTTAAAACTTAACAAATTTTGCTCAACTCATCATTCATTATAAGTAATAAATTATACAAATCTAACCTAATATTAATATGAACTTATAGATTAAACAAACTAAAACTAAACATAAAGATTAAATTTATTAATTAGGAAAGTAGGCAATTGGGGCTGGGCACAAGGGGCTTGTGTGACCTTTACAACAAACGATTTCATATCAATAGACGCCAATGAGCCACATCAATTCAAGCTAAAATACATAAATATTAAATATAATTATAAATAAATAAAAAATATTTTTGTAAGAGTAATGATTGAACCATACATGAAATTGACCACTATACCTCTCCATTCCCAATGCATTAACCACCTCAACCAACTCTTGAAAGAATTAAATGATTGGGTGCATAAGACAAAATGGGTAGTTGAGAGTTTATGGGTTCTCTCATTTGGCTTAACACTATTGGTTCAAGGGTTTGAATAATTTCTCCCCTATTCCTTCTGAAAATCATGCCCCCATCTCTTGTCCATGCCCCCCATCTCTTGTTCCATTGCACAGCTAGTTGCTCGGGGTAGCTCATTTTCAAGATAAGTACTATCTTGTATTAATTCTGCAATGTATCTATTTTAAGAATTATTATGAATGTAGTGAATGAGCTTGCTAGAGGTTCAAAGAGAGATGTACTTCTATTGTATTTACCTACATTATACATTTGCATATGTATTTTACTTCCAATGCATTTTGCTTATGTTCATTGGGCTGGATGCTCAGTTAAATGGTAGTAGCGTCGGGTGTTCTCCATAGCGCTGGACCACGGGGGAGGGACGTGACATTTTTTACCAATAGAAATTTAGCATAAAAACCCAATATTAGTTGTGATTTCTGTGGAATTTTTTCTATTTTTGTATAATATTGTTTTTCAATATTAGTTGTGATTTTTGTGGAATTTTTTCTATTTTTGTATAATATTGTTTGCCATTATAATTTTTTTCAGATGAAAAAAGCATTCCTTAATATTTTATTGAATCAAAAATAATTGAGTACATCATAAAAGTCAACAGAACCAACCAAGTGGTATCTAATCATTAGAACCCTGAAGCATTATCCAAGAGAGGGCTAGAGTCCTCTCAAATTGTCCAAAGATAAGACCATATCAACATAGTCCAAAAGATTGCCATTATAATCTACATAATAGTACATGTTAATTGGTTGATTAGTTGAACTTGTTAAGAGTAAGAGTACATGTTGATTGGTTGATTAGTTGAACTTGTTAAGAGTGGTACATAATAGTACATGTTAATTGGTTAGTTAGTTGAACTTGTTAAGAGTGGTGTGCTTTCGAATCTCCATTAATGTATATGTGCGCTCTCCGTTTATTGATAATGTACCAATTTTATTGGTTTTCAATGGCGGTCCCATGTGACCTAAGGCACTCCATGAGATAATTGAAAGGAAATGGACTGAACCAGAACACTAAAAACCAAACGCCGACCAATAGATGGAATATACATCATCCTTTCTTATATCTATTTATAAGAATCAACAAAATTGATATGTGAATTCTTGGCGAACACTGCATTGATATACGAACATTCGGACACAGGTTCACTGTTATTGTTTTAAGAAGGCAATGGATCGTTATGCTACTCTCAATGACTGCGTTATGGGCATAGGAGCTAATGGAACCGTTTGGAAGGCGGTGGATGAGATGACAGGCGATATTTTCGCCATTAAAAGAATGAACAGAAAGTTCTCTACATTTGAAGAATGTCTGAATCTTGTAGAGGTGAGATGCATGCGAGAATTGGTTCATCCCAATATTGTCACACTGCATGATGTGATATTGGATGGCGACACATTGTATTTGGTAGTTGAATGCATGGACTGTGATTTGTCCCAACTCATCAGAACCAGAGACCATCTATTTACAGAAGAGGAAGTGCGCCATTTACTCTTCCAGGTTTTCAAGGGCCTTGCATACATGCATGAGAAAGGATATTGTCACAGAGATCTGAAGCCAGGCAACTTGTTACTGAGGGGAAATACCATTAAAATTGCAGATTTTGGGCTGTCTTGGAACTTGTTACAAGATTCAAGAAAGCCACTCCAATCGTATGTTGTTACACGTCCATATCGAGCACCAGAACTTCTCCTTGGATCCACTAATTATAACTTCGCCATCGATATCTGGTCAATGGGTGTTATAATGGCACAACTTTTGACCGGCTACCAGCTCTTTCATGGCTCCAGGGAGATAAATCAGATTGATCAAATTTGCTCTGTGATTGGATGTCCTGATAGTCGCACTTGGCTTCAGGGGTTAGTTCTTGCTCAATCCTTGAATTACGAGTTTCCAAAAGAATTTAGGTTTGTTGATCCTACTAAACGTTTGTGTTCTCTTATACCGGGTGCAACTGCTGAGGCTATTGACCTAATAAAATCTTCGTTGTCATGGGATCCCAACAAGAGACCTACAGCGAGAAAAGCACTCCAACACCCTTTTTTCATTCCCTGTCATGTCAATACGGCCAACACCCTGATTCCTCCACCTTTTCTGCAATATTGTAATGAGAACTCCAGCTCCAAATGTCATTCAGAAGCCCTAGAGCAAAAACCTGCGGACATTGAAAATGGAAAACCTGTGTTCTTGAATAATTCTTATTCTGTTTGGCAACAAATTGTTAACTCTATGCCCCAATGTCAATGTCATCCCCCATATACAGTCACAGAACCGATTCTGAAACCATTTTCAGTGGGGCAGAAGCGAGTTACAGCACAAACTCCCGGATCTGACCCGATGAGCTTCAGTACTGCATATGCTATTTGGCGACAGATTGCTTCTAAAGGTCCATATAATCCTGTGTATCTCTCACCGGGCTCTGAGAGACCGTTCCCAGGAATGGAATCGAATTTGTTTAATCCAAAGGTTCAACCACAATTACCAGACCCATCTGATAACAATAATAATCCGCAGCGAAGGGTTGGTTGATTACGGAATACTGCTGAAGAATCAGATGGCCACAAACGCTACAGTATCTTTAGATTGACCTCAACCTTTCAGCTTCTTATATCTTACTTCTCATCTTTCTCTTGGTATTTAAGGTGGCCTAGCTCATGTTGATTCGGTATTGTTTGTTTTTCTATTATTATGGAGTTATTAAATTTATTTTTAATAATTTGAAGTACTATGAAGTTTTTCTATTATATCACATAAGTTGATTTTCGCGAATCATATTATTGATATTATATTGAAATATAATAATGTCATGTTATTAGGTTTTATTTAATGATGTTGTGTGTAAAAAAGTATTAATTACATGAATTATATTATAAAAGATAGTTTTGGTGGATAGTAATGATTATCATTATTATAAATAATGAATTAATAAACATCAATGTTACAATGTTAGAAGTATCAAAAGAGAAATTTGATAATAAATTGATTTTAGAGAAGCTAGGTGTTGTTCACAATGTATGGAGAAGATGTTATTAGGTTAAGTTATTTAATGTATTGTTTTTAAAATAAAAATTATTAATGCTATAGATGACTAATTGATTCAACAACACTCTAAGTGTTTTAGATCTCAACAATGTATTAATGCTACAGATGATTAATTGATTCAACAACACACTAGTCACATAATCCACATATAGGGATTGTATCAGCAAATTATCACACCAAGATAATTATGAAATTCTACAGCTAATCGAAATGGGTGAGCTCTGTGAGAAGGTGGGCCCTTGCCTCTTAACAAAGTTGCCATAAAAAAACTAAAAAGAAATAGACACTCAGAAAATTAATAAAACATTTCGAGTTCTCATTAAGAAATTAGTCCAACATCTCCCCCCAACAATACAATTGCATGTCCAATTATATAACAACATCCAACATCTCCCCCCAACAATACAATTGCATGTCCGCTTGCAACCTTACTCATTCAAGTCTAAATCAGGCTCAAAAATTCTCCAATGCAAATTGGAATTCACCTCTAATGCACAATGTGGATTTTTATTCATTTTCACGAATGGTTTGAAAAGCATTCCACCATCTCACTTGATTATTTACAAAAGAAGTGAATACATTTGATCCTTATACCAATGAATACATTCAACACCTCTTGTACCAATGAATACATTTGATCCTTATCATGTTGCATAGTCTTAAACTTATTTAGCTCCTTTAATTCCTTCTCCATTTCCAACCATCTAACCTTTGGAATGTTAACTCTTCATCCCACTTCTCCTTGAGATCTTTGATTACCTTTCAGTGGACTGGTATAGGTTCCATTCATTCCCTCTCCAAACATTGCAACTTGATGCTTCCATTTATACAACTTATCCTCCAAAAGAGAAGTGTTATCAAGTGGGATTTGGGGTATATGTCTTCCTCTTCATCCACATCAATAACTTTCAATAGAGGTTCTTGTGTTTCTCTGTTGGTGTCTTCCTTTGGGAGTGTTTGATCTCGTGCCACTGGTTCTTGTGTAGCAATGATTTTTTTCTTGTTGGGGATCCTTTCCATTTTTATCAACCACTGGTTCTGGTAGCACCACTTTTCGATTTGGGTCTTGATTTAGGGTTTGATTGCAAAAGCTTCGATTGTTAAGGCCAAGGTTTCAAACAATATGTAATTTTATCCTCGAAAAAAAGGTGTTATCAGTAGTACCCATTTTTTATTCGTAGTCGATTTAAGGTTCTAATTGCAATGCCACCAAGCAACCACTGCTAAAGCTTTAAAAAAACTTGTAGTTTAACCCCGAGAAAAAAGGTTTCTACCGGTAGAAATAATTTTTTATTAGGGTTGTTTTGGTGTTTTTTATGCAAAAATATGGGTTTTTGTGGATACATTTCTCATAGACCTAAATAAGTGTAATGGACCAACAATCCCTTTCTAGCTATAACACTCCCACTTTTAGTTTCAAGTATTCATCCTCAATACTCTAGAGGTAAAGTAGTGTTCCATCTAATAAACCCATACATTTGAATTTGATCCATCTCACATATTTAGTTCTACCTTAGGTAGTATATGTATCATATTGGGTTCAATGTCCTTAAAGGATATGCTTGTGAGACAACCACCATTTATTGATGTTTCACCACTAGCCATCTTCCTTAGCTAATCATTCCAAGTGTATATTTGAATGTTATAGGATTGGAATGTGGATAGGTCAGTTTGCACATGCTCCATGGATTCAATGAGGGGTTGTACTATGTAGGTTGGTATGAGAAACCCATTCTTCTAATTTGTTGATTTTAAAAATCTGGTTTCCTGGTTGGAAAGATCAATTGTACCCTTATCCATACTACTATATTCCCAAGTACATGAGAATAATCCACTTCAATGTCATGGTTAGTGTGTTATAAAGAAATAACCAAAAGAATTATGTAAGGGTTGTTTAAGGTATACCAAGAAGGCTTATGATATACCCAAGGTTACGTGGAAGATCAAATATGTGAACAAATTCAATGTAATGTGGTACTATTTGTTGTGTAGCTAAAGAGGTGTACAAGGGTGTCCAACCAGGTGAACCCACTTGTATTTGTTGTGTGTATGTTTTCCAAATATAGTTCAACTTGATGAATGATAGATCTATGTGTTTATATATGATGGAAAGCGTCTCTAATCTAAAAAAAGTAAATTCTTTAAAATTAGGGTGTATTAGTGTAGCAAAGGGCTTTAAACCCACTTATATGGTACTTAAATATAAAAATACATAGAATTTATAATCAATATATGAAGATATTATACTACAAGGAATCAAATAAACAAGCCATAATATAACACATGTAGAAATAGAACCCTTTATTGATATTCCAAAAGCAAAATATTGATCATTGGCCTCTTTGAGGGGGCAGTCACCAACCAAATGAGTGCTCCAGTTCAATGTTAATCCTTGAAAAAACATGCATAGAATAATACCTCTATAAATAGTTTCTCATTACCCAAATCCTGACCATTAGTGGTCCAGCAATAATGAGTATTAACTACATTGTGGGACTTTTTCTACCCATAGTTTTAATTGTAGTTTCAAAGCTAAAAACTATACATAGTTATTGGTACCACCCAGTTCAACTTTGAAACTTATAGTATGAGTTTCCTTTAGGAATATAATAGTCCCATCCCCATATATAGGGGAATATCTTTGCTAATAAAATCAAAGTAAACACCATGTGCCTGATTTGTTAATAGCATCATGGATCAACTGCCTTGGGAGTTTAGTCACAAAAATATCCTTGAAACCTTCGAAAACAAATATGATTTGAGAACATTGACTGGTGGATTTATTATTGTTCTCAAAGATGAACTTTAGATGCACCCCAAGCCACAACCAAAGGAAGATCGTTGTAATCTTTTAACTCTTTTGTTTGAAGTCAATTCCTTAAGCATTCTACAACAAACTCCCCCTTCGATCAATATTTAATACCTATCACAATATCTAATTCAATCACACCTTGTATATGGACATGATATGATTAAATTGTTTATGGCTTCTCCTTCCTCTTTGCATCAAGTGCATTAGTTAAGGTTTGTGTTAATTTATTTTCTGTAATACTTCCTAGACTAATGCTTTGTTCATAATTACTAACCACATAAAAGACTTAGCTTCCAAGGAAGATCTTATCTTTCATAATGGTTTCCACCACCATTCACTATCTCACCACCATTCACTAATTCATTAGTCGACATTGAGAAACATTGCTCTATATCCCAATCTTGGAATGTTACCCCACGGGGATAAGTTTTCAGACCATACTATTTCATCACTTTCTTCTCTAATGCAAACATGGCTTACCTTTAGTTGAGAAATGTTATCTTCCCACTCCTCACCTTCCTTCCCTTCTAATACTAGCATGCCAAATATCCATTCAACTATTTTAGAATGCCTAACTTTATCCTTATCAATTGTTTCCTTGTATTGCTTTTTCAAAGACATAACCTTCACATACACCCTTAGTAGGAGAAATTTGATGTAAATTACCATTTACCATTTTAGAAAATGAGTTTCATTTTACCAAAGGTGCCTTTCATGCCATAAATTACTTTTCTCATCCATGTGTGAAAGATATGAATAGAAATGTTGTTTTCTAGATTAGAAGAGACCAACAAACTTGAACAAACTAGCATTGTGATCAATTGGACAATACAAAACAATTTTGATTTCTTGATTAATATCTTTAAAGACAAATCAATCATGCCAATCTTCAAATTTGTACCCTTTTTGACAAACATGGTAAACATAAATCAATTTGATGGGTGTTCCTTAAACATGAAAAACACCTTCCAATACACCATTAGGGACATCAACATTGCTTTAACCGATTTCTGAACAAAGAAGCAATACCAATAATGTGATAGGAGGCATTAAATCCAAAATCCATTCAGAATGAGGGGAGAGAGATTTTCATCGTTGCATAATATAGGCAACAAGAGAAACCTTATTTTCCTATATGCCTACTTCTTAGCTTTAGCAAGCTCATTACGCCTCTTCAAAAAATCTTGTCAACATGACTTGTTTTTCCATGATACTTGCTTGATTTCCATTCCTTCGTTTGCAAAGCACCTACATTAGGAAACTTATTTGAAGTACCAAAACATTAATTTTTGCATCCTTATGAGGACCTTTAGATGGATTCTTCTTTACAAGAGATAAATGTTCCTTCCTAATAACAATCTACCCTAATGTCACAATCCTTGCATGTTCACAAATTAATCCTTTGCATAATTCTTCAAAGTGTAATGTACTTAATCCATGACTTATAGATAAATATAACATAATGCCATAAATTACTAGTGCTAAACAAAAATAGATCAAACATAAGAAACAACCCTTGTATTAGTGATATCCAAAAGAGAGAGAAATGTCCACTTTACTATTCGAGGGGGAATCCCCCTTAAGCAAAGATCCAAATACAATAACAATCCATGATCCACTTTACACAACCTTATAGTCTATATATAGTACATCAATAGGTCCTACTATTAAAGAGGGTCGATTAACTATTAAGTAACTATCAACTAACTATTTAATAGGTCTTATTGAAAGAAGGTTGCCTCATACATCAATGAAGCACTCCTAAGTATCCTTAAAGTAGAGGAGCTAGGGTAGGACACTAACATGCCCTCCCCCTTTGAAAGCAATGTTTTCCTCAAGGTTGGATATGGGGAAATATTTGCAAAATGGATAATGAATATAGTTTGGATGCATATCCTTCCACTGGAATAGAACTTATTGGATAGTGTGTTGGTATACGTGACGCTCTCACGTGGCTAAACTACTTTGAGATGGAGTTAAATAGATTCTTCTTCATCGAGTTTCAAGAATGTAGTTTGATCTCAAAAGAAATTGCCCCATAACCTTCTTCAAACAAGAAACATGAAATATTGCGTAGATCTTGGAATGTGTTGGAAGGGATAATTTGTAAGAAACATATCCAATGCATTGTATAATCTAATATGGACCATAAAATTTTGGTGTCAACTTATGATGGCTTTTATCTCTAAGAATTGTATTATTTTAAGGTTGTAGATGAAGGAATGCATGATGCACGTCTTCAAGAGAATGTTTTAGGTGTTGTTGGTCTACATGTTGTTTCATGTGATTCTAAGATAGCCAAATTTTCTTCGTATGTGGAGAATGGCTTTGTGTTTGTTAAGCATACTATCCACAACATGCACCCTTGAGGTCCCTAGTATATATGAAACTACAAAAGGTGGTTGTGGGCTATGTATTGCTTCATATGGGGTCATTTTTGTTACAACACAATAAATGGTATTGTACCATTATTCAACCACAGGTACCCACTAAAACTACTACTATTTTTATTCATAGGAAAAACATCTCAAATCTAGGTTTTTAGATACTTGTTGACTACTTATGTCTGTCAATGTGTGTGGGGATGATAGGTTTTATTAATTTTCAACCTGGTTCCATGTAGTTTAAATAACTCTTGTCAAAATTTATTAGTGAATGTGTGATCCCTATCAAACATAATGGAACTGGCCATACTATGGATCTTAAAAAATTTATCCTAAAAAACTTGGGTAAGAGTCACTTTGTGTAAATGTGTATTGTAGGGCACATAAGTGAGCATATTTCAAAAGTCGATCAACTACCTACTATAAAATCCATGCAGAGGTTCATCCAAAATTTGGTTTTTATTGCGCAATGGTTGCAATTCCCTTGGAGTCTTCACACCCTTTTTCCATTGGCATGTGTCACATTCATGCACTAAAGTATGGATATCATTTCTCATGCCTTCTCAAAAGAAAGATTGCTTGATGCATTCATAGTTTTCTGAAAACTTGAATGACCTGCTATAGGAGACAAATGCAACTCCTCTAATATCCTTTTGTTTTAAAGCTAAATTTGGTAATGGAAAGAGGTGACCTTTATACTGCAATTTCTCTTATAGTTTGTTGTAATGTTTGGGAAGATCAAGGACCTCCTAAAGTCATATGATGGGATGAGACACAACATCATTGGTGAACCACTCCTATCTTATTTTTTCTAACCATTATGGCATTGGTGAGGATAAAGTTTTAGAATCCATCTTACTCATATTTCTTGCACAATGCAACTTCCACAAACTATGATGATTTGTTTTGATCTGAAGGTGTCTTCCAATGAGATAGTGACTCCAAGTTTTAATTGCATGAAGGATGGCCATCATCTCTTTCTCATATGTGGATTTACCTAAATTATAAATGCACAGTTGTTTATTAGTGAAGCATAAGGGGCACTCTTCTTGCATGAACACTACTCCCAAATCGTGGCTTGACGCGTCGCATCCCAGTACAAAAGTCTTTGTGAAATCAAGTACTGTTGAGTGACGTGGTAAACATAGCTTCCTTCCAAGCTAAAAATAGTGCCTCACTCTAGACAAAGGAATTCTTTTTAACAAGGTTGTTAATGGGGCATTGATCTTCCTATATTCCTTCACAAACCCTTTGTAGTAACCTATGCCCCCCAAGAATCCAAGAAAGTTATTTAGTGTTTTGTGTTGTGACCAATCTTGGATAGACTCAATTTTTTGGAATCCACTTGCACACAGGTTGATGAACAATGTGACTCAAGTATTCGACCTCAAAAGCACCAAAAGTGTATTTGGACCACTTGATAAATAATTGATTATCCCTGGGTGGTTGTAGGTGAGTTGTAGTACGTTATCAACATGTTCCACGTGTGCCTGCTAATTTGCACTATAAATCAATATATCATCAAATAATACCATCACAAAGAGACGTAGGAAAGGTCTAAAAAAAATTAGAGGCTATATAAGGTGGATGGAGCATTGAAAAGTCCAAAGGGCATCACTAGAAACTCATGATGGCTTTCATGTGTGTGGAAAGAAGTCTTAGGGATGTCAACTTGCTTCATTTTGATTTGGTGGTAGTTGCAACGAAGGTCAAGTTTGTCGAAGAAATGACACCATGAAGCTCAACTAGGTGGTGAACCATTGAAATTAGGACTTTTTCCTTGATTGTCAACTTACTAAAAGCACAAAAGTTTGGTAACATTTGTTGGACGCTTTTTTTCATAACCATGACCACTGGTGATGAATAAGGGATACTATTGGGATGTATGACACCTACCCATGACAACTATTAAATAATATTTTCAATTTCATGCTTTTGTGAAAAAGGGTGTCTATAAGGACACATATTTGGTGGTTAACTGCCCAAGATCAAGGGAATACTATGATGTGACTATGATGATATTTTCCTCATGAAGTGGGTAAACAAGTCAATGTCTCAAATACCTAATGATGTTTGTTCAAAACATTATATGGATCAGGGTCAATTTCTTGTGTGGGATTGTCCATAATCTATATGGAATTGAATTGGGCAAAAATGCGACAATGTGACCTTTCTTTAAGAACTTCATGTAATGAGAGTGTGTGTATGAGCTTCTTTAGTAAAGCTCACGTCTAATTCCATGAAATCCATGGTAAGTGGCCCCAAAGATCCATTGTACCCATAAAACTATATCACAACCACCCATATATATTTCAAACATATGAGTTTTGGGTTGATAGTCACTCAATTGGAGTCTCAGATTTTCACATCTACCTCAACATTTCATCATACCTCCACAACTATCAAAATTTGAAATTTTTGTACAGAGTGGACATAGCAATGGGATTATTAAACAAGACACTTGTGAATGAAATTGCGGATGGTACCGCCATCAACCAAGACAACCATTTATGTCCTTGATGTAGCCTAGAATTTTCAAGGTTTGAGGATTGAAAATGATAGATAGAGCATGAAGGGATATCAGGGGTTCCTCCTGATGAAATTTGGGCTCTGCCTCTTCCTAAATGCTAGGGTTTGTCTTGGCTATCGTTAAATCAAAGGTATCTTCCACAATGATTTAAACTAATTAGGTGGGAGATTACACATAAATTTGAAGTAATTTATCTTCTTTACATTTTTTACCTTGTACATACCTCTCATCACAAGTATAGTAGAGTTTGTGTCATTAACACTCTTATCAATTCTATTGATTGAGACAACTAGAATTTCAAGGGTGGAGAAAGACTTTTGTTTAGAGGATTGGCATGTAAGGTGATTGCACGAAATGAAAAAGGGTCTTTTGGATTATGTATTGATCATTGTCTCTAGTTACTGAGCTTGCTAAGAGGCCTACAACTAGGTAGCAAGTTTCTACTTCCTAGATTGTGTTCAAATATCCTTCCTAAGGATAGTAATGAAGCATTCTTTATAAAAATAATCAGTTAAGGTCTTTGTAGAAATTGTTAATTGCTCAAAGGTTGTAATAAATTATACTATTGAAGTTGTTTGGTGCAACTTAGTCAACATCCCAAATAGTGAGTTTCATGCTCGAAACAAATATAGTTGGCTTTAACAGACTCCATGCTATGTATCTACCATAGGATTTTTTATATCATTCATGTCATTGCCATCATTCTGGATCTAGGTACAAGTACACCCCCACTCCAAGTTTCATCATGTCATTTTTAATGCCATGGAGAGTAGAGTAGTGTTCCATTTGAGTGAGCCAACCAAAGGATTCATAACCATCAAACTTGTTTATATGCACTTTAGGAAAGTGGTGCAACATGTTTCTATCAATGGACATCATCAACAAAAAGGAGATGAGTAAGAACAAAGGTGGAGGAGATCTTGATACCTTTGATGAGTCCATTATCCCTAGCATCAACAATCAATGGACTGAGCCCTTCAATCACCAGTATAAAGAGCAAGGGCGAAAGGGGACAGCCCTGCCTGATACCTCTCGAAGCAGTGAAGAACTTTGAGGGAGTCCCATTGATAAGGACAGCAAAGTTAGCTGATGTAATGCACCCCGTAATCCAGTCGACAGCTAGCAGAGGAACCCCAATCTGAATCAAAATCAGCCTGATGTAGGACCAATTAACACGATCAAAGGCCTTCACCAAATCAAGTTTAAGAATAAGTGCACAGGAATTTTTTGTCTTGACAGTATGGAGAGTTTCCTGTACAATGCCAATAGGATCCATAATCTGACGATTCTTTAAAAACCCAAATTGTTCGATGGATATATGGGAGTCCAGGAAGGGTTTAAGTCTAACTGCAATGACCTTCGATATCAATTTGTAGAGCAAATTGCACAAAGATATGGGCCTGTAATCTGCAAAGGTAGTTGGCTTTTCCTTTTTGGGGATAAGAGCCAAAAAGGTGGAATTTAGTGAGGGAGGGATATAGCCCGTGACCCTGGAAAAATCCACAGCAGTGCACAATTCTTTACCCAACAGATCAAAGAAAAAAAGGTAGAATTCGATAGGCCAGCCATCTGGCCCAGGGCTCTTGTCTTTCTTGAAAGAGTTAAGTGCAATTTCAATTTCAGATAAGGAGATAGGTTGTGTGAGACAAGGGGCTTCAGCCTGGGAGATCATATTGGAGTAGAGCAAAACCACCTTGAGCTGTTCAAGAATACAGATCTGTTGGTCATCTTTGAAAATATTCGCAAAATGTTTCTGTCCCAGTAATTTTAAATCAGATTCCTTCTCATAGCAGCATCCACCATCATCCTTAAGAGAACAAATAGTGTTATGATTCCTCATGCCCGATGCCAAAGTATGGAAGTACTTAGTGTTGGAGTCACCTTCAAGTGCCCATTTGGTCCGACTCTTGAGTTGCCAGGTTAAGACGTAGTGCTCCTGAATCTTATTTTTTCCATACGGAGCTGTGACAGGGAAGTCTATTCCTCTTGGGAAAGGATGCCAAAGGATGAGCTGGAGAGTAAGGAGTTGATGTCCTCATCCAGTCTACGATATTCAGACTCCAAGTGAGAACTTTTGTCTTTGATCCAGTCCTTAACTTCCAACTTAAGGGTACGGAGTTTATAGGTGAGGTGATCCAGCTCCGAACCCTGCGAGGAAGGAGACAGGCTAGACCACCGGTCAGTGAACCAAGATACAAAGTCATTATCATTGAGCCATGATCGATTAAATTTAAAAGGGAATTTACAGGACCCCAATGACTTATTCCATTCTAAGCAAACAGGGAAGTGATCAGAGATATCAGATGTATGAGTCCACACCCGGTGAACTAAGAGGGTAGGGATCAAGGTGGATGCAATTAAGAACCGATCAAGGCGTTTGCTGATCCCATCATCACCCACCCTCCCATTCCTCCATGTGGGGCCTACAATGGAAGGAGCAGTGTCGATAAGGCCCACAGAATTGAAAAGATGTTTAAAGTAGGAAGAAAGGGGATCAAGTACAGCCCTCTTAACCCATATCTCAGAAGAGCTCATGGTCAAGTTAAGGTCTCCACCCAGGATCAAATTGGGTGAATTAAGCAGCCCACCCCTGAACACCTTATCCCAGAAGATATCCCGATCCCGGTAGGGACCGTAGCAATTGAGAATGTCAAGTGTGGTGTTCAAACCCCGGAAATTTGCCTTTACGAGGATGCCAGCGAGGGTTTCATAAGCATGGCATCTAACCCTACCGGGATTCCAAGCAGTAAGTAAACCCCCCGAGAGCCCCGAAGCATTCATGGCACAGAATTCCCAATTAGGAAGGAGCTTGGAGAAAGCATGCAAAGCAGGATAGGTACTACACATCATCTCCTGGAGGGGAATCATGTCCGGGTGCAAAGAATGGAAGAGAGCACGGAGGCTACACTGTTTCCTTTTCCCCCCCAGACCTCTGACGTTGAGAGATAATACCAGCATTAAGGCACCTGGGGGTGGGGAGGAGATGCTCTAAGTCCTCGAGTGGATTGTCCTCTAGCTGCATCCTTGATGCAAACAGAGAGAGGGATGTAAGGAGGTGAGGCAGAGGAAAGGTTATCTGAGATATCATTTTTATCCTCCTTCATCCGAATAGTAACATTCTCAAATCTGATAGAGTTGAGGTGGAGGGTGGACGGGGAAGTAGGAGTAACAGCAGAGAAAATGGACAGTGTTTTGTGGAGGGATGGATCAGAGAAGGATGGAGAGGACCGAGGACTACACGGGGAAGGAAGTGGTGGGGGAGAAGATGGTACAGCAGGCAGGGGTGGAAAATCCACAAGAGAGGACAGAATAGGTACCAAGGAAGTTGTTTGTGCATCATCGGGGGAGATGGGTGTCGGTGCAGAAGGTTCAATAGAATGTGGAGCTAATACTAGGTCCGATGGAGTGTTCGGACCCTGAGCCAAAGGGAGAAAAGTAGTGGGAGAGGGAGAGTCCAGAGGATCAATATCAGAGGGAACCACAGAAGGAGCCCCAAGAAAGGTGTCATCCGAGAGAGTACCAGATACAGTAACAGGGTTAGGTGCCCTCACCAAAACATCTATATCATTGAGCATAGCATCAGATACATCCCCGAAAAGTGCAAGTGACTGGGAGTAAATACCTTTTTTCGCATCCACTGATCGAATAGAGTCAACACCCGGACTATACATAGGGGTGTCAGCCAGACCCAAAACAGGTGGAGAAATTATGAGCATTGGACAGCTTCTTCAAAGATGACCGGTGTCGCGACATCTACTGCAGCGAAATGGTACGTGGAGATAATCCAGTTTCTGCACCATGAGTCGGTCCTTACATAGGATTTCCACCTCAGCAGGAAGGCCAATAGATACATCCATTTCAACCAATACCCTGGCCATACGTTTATCAAAAGACAGGTGAAAGTCGTCATCCACAGCCACGAACCTGGCGATAGTATTAGCGATACCTTCAAGGATGTGCAGACTCTAGAGAGGGAAGGGAAGGTGCGGCAATAATACCCATAAGTGACGTTTCGTCACTCTTTCCCTGAGAGGATCGAAGTGTGAGTGCCAACAGCCAAGGACCAGTGAACCGGAGCCAACACGCCAGGTCTGCTGCAGGATGAGAGAAGCGTGATCGACTTCCAGGAAAACAAACACAATCCAGCCATTCGAAAGAAGGCTAATAGTCGAGGTATTGGTCAGAAGTGGTTTCCAGAAGTCCTGAGCCCAGTCAACCCAGGCCTTCTTACCCAACCTGCAATATTCAAGACACCCGACGAGAGCCCTGGAGCATAAAGAAGAGACACTATCCATGAAAATATTGTGACCAAGAACAAACCGGAACTTGCCCTCATGCTTTGTAATGTTCTTTGCATGCCTCCGTCAACATGAAGAGGACATGTGTCCTTTGGCATCCATGACGAGGAAGAGGAGTCAATGCCCAGGAGGCTCCAATAGAGGGAGGGTCAGCAGCAGGAAAAAACACCGAGACCGGTCACAACCGAGCAACTAACCCAGAAAAAACCCGCAGGAGAAGGAGGGTCAAAACCCGACACGGCCACGGAGGTTATCTACCCACAAAAACCCCAACATAATGCACACGATCAGGGACACAACCGGGAGCCCCGAGCCCAGAACAGGACCAAATTAAAAAACCACCGAGAGAACCGATGGCGGCACACTGCAGGTCATCCACAGACAGGAACCCAATAGTGGGTTAACCTAAATGAAACCCTCAAAAACCCAGGGTTAGATAAAACAGACAAAAAAAAACCCTAGAATACCGGGTGAAGCCAAATACAACGAAAAAGTCAGCCCCACACAATCAGAAAATCCAGCAAAGGACCAAGTGTTCCAGACCCAGAACCCAAACCGACCCGAGTCACAGAAAAATCCAGAACAAAACACAAAAGCCAACCACCAACAAAGACCCCAAGTGGTTACTCGATCATACGAAGTGGGTTCACACTAGGGTTAACACCCGACCACACTGGAACCCGGGCCGTAGGTACAAACAGAATAGTCAACCTTAATATGCTCGTAATATGCTCGACATCTAACGCCTATATTGTTGTTCCATTTCAACTGCTTGTGAATAGAAAACTTTAGAATCACTATATCTCAGCTTGCATCATTCCCATCACAGGTTCAGTCAGTCACTTCGGCTAAGGAAGCAATTGTGGCCCCTTCTTCTAATGATAGTTTTTCAAAGTCGCGTCTTCTATTTCTCTGTTTGAAGAATGCAAAACTCCCAGGTTTCTATATAAAGAAGCCTACTTAGCCACCTTTCGATGGTTTAATTGGGGACCTCAACCACGTCTGTCTGTCTTAAAGACCGCCTTCTTTAGCAAGAAGTTGTGAAGAGTGCCTGGAAGCAAATAATATATCTTGAACAGAGTGACATTAACTTTGCTCGAGGCATTAGGTCATGCAATATATATTGTAAGCATGCTATCAATAGCAACAAGAAATAAGAACACTTCCTTAGCATGGGATTACAACACATATACATGGATACTTATTTTTTATTAAGAAGATTCAGCATCAGTTTTCATAAAATATCACTTAATCAACTCTAGCTGTTTTATCATGCCTGTGTTTTCTTTGCAATTAGACTTTTTCATGCTTGACTTGATTTGGAAAATTCCCCTGTAGTTGAAAATGACAAATGTATTTGCATCATATTCTTCTAATTTAGAACCCCTTGGGAATACCAACACATGCCAAGGGATAATGTACACTCTCGCTCAGCTCTAGAGACACCCAAAGTATATAACAATTTCCTATGGCAAATACCAGAAATATTGCCTGCTGTGTATGAACCATCAAATGTGTCAATTGCAACATGCGAGTTTATTTGTAAAAAATGAAAAAAATTTCAACACCAAAAAATTACAATAATGAATTGGTCATGTGCCAAGAGCAACATGAATATTCCTTTCTTTTCATATTCATAACAAGGATGAACTAAACATAAACATTTAGGCTTCACAAAGAGCAGAAGCTCAGAATGAAAAAACCTGCAATAGTACTAAACTACAACACATAGCAGTACCTATTTAGGCTTCACAAAGAGAAGAAACTCAGAATGAAAAAACCTGCAATAGTACTAAACTACAACACATAGCAGTACCTATTCTACCGGGCCACTCAATCCAAATGAGAAAGGCGGAAAATTTTGTGAATTCTATGTACATGAATTGATTGTCAAATGATTACACAGTTGAAGATATCGACCAATTCAAAGGCATCCATGGGTTATATGCTTCCTACTTCTCAAATCTGCTGAGATCATGAGCTAATATGTCAGCTGTAAATGAAAATGTTTTGATGGTTCATCGCTTCAACATGATTTCGCACCATATCGTGATTTGACAATTTGTGCTTCATCTCACCACAAAGTGGTCTTGCTTAATGGTTTGTCTATGCCTGTAGTTGTAATATATATTAGAAGGCACAGCAGACCTGACTTGTAAGAGCGCCAGGTCCAAACGTTTCCATAGCAATCCGAAAAGTGAGTTCATACATTGTCTGGCAAAAATTCCCTGAAAAAGGCTCGCTCAAATTCCTGTTCTTTCATCCTTTTTTCTTCAGCTTGCAACTTTCTCAACCTCTTAGATAACGTTTTCAACTTCTTTTGAGTAGTTTTTGCTTGCTTCTGATAAGAGCACAATCTTAGTCGAACACATGGAAATCAACCAATAAAAAATTGAGCTGGAAAATGGTCTATTAAGAGAAATTTTATATGATAGATGAAATTACCTGGTCATTTTCTTTTGGTGTTGAACTAATCACTAGCTTTAGTTTCTTCTCTGCACCAATGCCTCGCTTATCATGTTTCACATGTGTTTCTATGGGATGCAATCTGCCCTGATATTTGAAAAGAGAGATATTTTGAAATCAGAAAAGGACGAAAGCCTGCGCATAAATTCAGCAAGAGACTCTAATTTCAAGAAATCTATCCTCTCCTTCATACAGTCACACACATGTACTTGTTTGTTTTTGCAGATTACTATTATTGAACAAATGTTTCATTTCCTTTTTCGGAAATGCTTCCAAGAAACATGCCCCTGGGAGTTGAACCGCTAAAAGTGGTTCCGTTTGGTTTCAGGGCGAAGTCTAAGGGGCAGCGAATCAACCAAAATCATACAAGATTTGCACCAGCCCTCATCCCTTTGAAACTCTTGGTAAACAGGTGGGGAAATCCACAGTGACAACGGAAACTTGGTTGACAGCTGAACACTCAGTTGAACTTACCAAATTCAATGCCCCGTTATCAAGTGTTTACCGATTCGATTCCTTCAATTACTCCAGAATTCAAGAAAGATTCCTCTGTTTATTAAATAAATGGATTATAAACCAAATAAGGCATTAGTGTTCAGAACAACTCATACCTGTTCTGTGGCTCCCAATCCAGTACCTTCTTTCCATCCGCATTTTTTCAGTAACTGCAAAAATTCAAAGTAATTCAACATCCAATTCCTAGGATTTCATTCATCAAATTGCAAACTACAAGATCTGTAATATGCAACATAAAACAGATCTAGATCTATAATAAATTACCTGGAATCCGATACTGGAGGACTCTACTGGGTTGCGGGAAATAGAACCAGTCCCTGCGGAATAAGTAGTGCAACTAAAGCCTGACCCTGAAACTGAACCAAACCCTAACCCTAACCCAATATGGCTTTGCTCCTCGCCATCCGGTTGCTTCCGCTTGCCCATTCTTTAATCCCCACCGGGAACATAACCCAAAAAAGAGTAATTTGGCAACAGTGAAAACAAAATAGTCTGTTATATATACATATACATTGTGTAAACCGCACAGACAAGTGATATATGTCATATAAACATTTTATATACTGCATGAACCCTTTCAATGTTCGCGGCGTTCTATGCAATGAATTAGGCATCTCTTTTGTATTAGTTATTTATTTTCTTCCGCCACTCTACGATCTATTTCTTTGTCGGCCGCAAATATTACAATCAATTTTATTATTATTATTATATTAAGCTGAACCAAAATATTTTGGCATTTTTCAAAGTTAAAATATTGGGTAAATAAATTTATATTTTATTTCTCAAATTTAAAATATTAGATAAATAAATTTATATTTTTCAAAATATAAATTTTATCATTTACTTATGGAATGTATAATAGATAATGAATGGGTATATTATTAGGGAATTTTTTGTTTAAAATCACTAGTTTCTATGTAGATGGGACCTCATACACACAACTAAAAATGCATATCTAAATAGCTTAATAAAATCAACCTAATTTTACCCATAATATTACTTCTTATTGAATGAGTGCAATTATTTATTTATATATGAGTAATGATTTTGGAGGTTTCTTTGAAAAAAAAAGTAATGATTTCACAAATAAAGTGTATATTTAAAAATCATTCAAAATGCTATACACAAAGGATAATTTAGCTTTTATGATTTTTGTAGGTATAATATTGAAATTTATATAGCAAAATTATGTAATATATTTTCATAACTAATAAAAGTACTATCAATATCTCCCAGATGCGGGTGACATTTCAGGTGACAACTGTCCCTCCTTCCGGCCACCACAAAGAGCACGTGTCGCTCTCCTGGACACTCATTGCGACAGCGCACCCCTTCAGCATATTCAAGGATCCTCACGCGTGGGAGAAGCTCCCTCTGTCACTTCAGCTCATGCGACTCAGGCTGGCAAAGGTCCGTCCTCCTAGGTGCTTTCATGGTTCTGCTTCGAACATTAATGCTTGCAGGTACTTCGAATGACAGGCATCTTATTCAGAACGATGTTGAAACTCATGCCTTGGCTAGAAGCACTGTTGGGTTTGCTATGTGGCGGGAGGTTCGTAGTGTTTTTGTTTCAATGTGCAATAGGTTCAGTGCAGGACAGATCATCCCCCTGCGAATTGGCTTCAGGCTAAAGTTGGCAGCCATGTCCCAACAGAGAGGAACTCCTAGAGGTGCTAGCTCCGGGCGAGGCAAAACCCAGCGGGGCTGTAGTGCTCAGACCTTGGCGGACTATGAACCTCACATCTCTCCGCGTGTCTGTGTTTTGGTGGAAGCCTGGGAAACTCGGGTCCTCAACCAGATGCTCTCGACTGGTGAGGATGGAAGCCAAATTAACCATTATTGGATGATGAAGAACATGCTCTGCAACCTGGCGGAGGACATGCTCAGCAATTGGTTTGAGGCTCGAGTTGATGTTCACACCATGAAATCTAAAATTTCAGAGATTGAAGCCTAGCTTACGGCCATGGACAATTCCTTTGCTTGGAAAGGCACGGCTAGTATCTCTAGTCTGAACGGGAGAAAAGCTAAGGGGCGTGCTCAGTGTGGAGGTGCTAGTGGCAGTGAATCTAGTGGTCGGGCTCTCACTAGTCTCGGTGGCAGCGGCAGCACTACCAGTTGCTCAACCGAAGCTCCTCGTGTCAAACCTTTTCCGGTTCCCTCTACGGTGGAACCTCTCCTCAAACGTCTGAAGGAATCGTCGGCCCAACAGTCTGAGCAGTAGCAGCATTCGCTTTCTCTGGCCCTGAATGCCGCCACCACCTCGCCTACCGTGTCCCAGGAAGAAAGATGGGCCTACCCCATCACTTAAGAAACTCCTCCAGTCTAATGGACGTGTCAACTAGGTTTTTTGGTCAGGTCTCCAGTGGTTTTCGTCGGTTTTTAATTATATTTCATGCCACTATATGTTTTTATGTCTATCATGGAAATCTTCGTCTTCGCTCAAGTATAGGAGCTAGTCGTTTTTATTATGGATTACTGTAATTATGTCTCACAGTCATGGACATCCTAGACGTGAACATTATCAGAGGGCTATTATTTTTTGAGAGGATCTGGAGGGGGTTTTGCCTCCTTCAACCTCAGGTAGCCAAGTTAAATTCTATATATTTTTTTGCCTCTGTAATATAATATATCTGTGCAACTTACAACAAAAAAAAGTACTATCAATATCAAAGTATATATATAAATAAATTTTATATTTTAACTACACAACATAAGAAATAAATTAAGGTTATCTTAACTTATGTTTTCTTTCATTACATTTTGCAATTTAAATATCTCAAACTAGGTGGCAAGGATTAGCTACCACATAGCCCATGTTTAATATATATTAAATAAAAGTTGTGTCACATCCCCACCCCTCCACTGGAGAGAGAGGACGCGACTATGCCGCTATCAATCCGGGCAAACTAGCCCCATGAACATGATATAAAATGCATGAAGCTTAAAAACATACACATATGTATAAAATATGCAATCTACATCAGAAGCATACACATTCAAGCATTCACATACATGTTGTTCATACTAATGAAATAACTAACAATCGTCAAGTTCAAACATTTAACATGTTCGTGACAATTTACGACGAAATACAATTGCAGAGTTAAATACAAGGATACTTATCTTGAGAAGAAGCTTCCCCGCAACTAGCTATGTCGCTGCAATGTTCCACCCAACCATAGGCCAGTGTGCTCCTTACTCTCTCAGCAACACTGCCACCCCCAAGATGGGCATGATTTCCACAAGAAACTAGGGGACACTGACTTACACACAACAAGACCAAACACCTACTGTCAAGCCAATAACCACATCCAAACACAGTCAGCCCACTAACAGGTGGATTCTTGGACTTACTCAGCCAAGCCAACACATGAATGCTCTACACAACACAATGCAGGTTCAGACCAAAGCACAGATGCATACACAGCAAAATACAAAATTATGGGTTGAGGAAAAACAGTTTAGCAACAAAATGAAT
The DNA here is from genome assembly GCA_001517045.1 of Pseudotsuga menziesii. Lineage (NCBI taxonomy): Eukaryota > Viridiplantae > Streptophyta > Pinopsida > Pinales > Pinaceae > Pseudotsuga > Pseudotsuga menziesii. The sequence continues at coordinate 163,934 of LPNX010721242.1, read as the reverse complement.
TGTGAAGGTGGGTGAAAATAACCCCCTAACAGCAATTCGTATTCTAGGGACGTTTTGGCCCTAACGTGGCCAAAAACGAATTCAAAAACACCCAAGAGAACGTGGTCTCTCCTCCAAATCGTTGGGAAACACAAAAACGATTTTCAGCTTGGAACACAATGGGGAAATGCAACAAAATTCGTGGGGGAAGAAACCCACCCACAGATCATTACCAAAACGAATTTCCCAGCCTGAGAAAAATAGAGCAAACTGCAAAAACGTGCCTGGGTGAATGGAGAAAAACAACTAAGGAAAAAGCAAGTGCGTGAGAGTGAGAGTAATCGGCTCCTGTGTGAGGGAAAAACAACTACCTGCCAGAGAGAAATTACGGCTGCCTCCGTGAGTGCATGAGGAATTCCTTCATGCGTGTGAGGGTGAGTTGTGGCTACCTCTATGTGTGAAGAATGCCCCTCCCTTCCTCCACGTGAGGGTAATTGGGTGAGAACACTCCCTTGGGAAAACGTGGGGTCAAAGTCTGACAACCCTACCAGGACTGACGGCTGCCCATACTCCCCTTTCCCCAAGGCAATAACTGCCCAACTACTCCTTGGAGAGTTAAATGGGTGGTTGAATAAGACAAGAAAAGGTGGTTGACAACTTGATGGGTTCTTTTATTGACATTTGGATTTTCCCCATTGGCCCCAAAGGTTAAATATCCCCCCCCCTTATCTTTGGGAAATCATGCTCCCATCTCTTTTAATGTTGCATTGGCATAGCTAGTTGTGGGTATTTAATTAAATTGCATATTTACATGATGTCCAAAATTATAATGTGTTGGTTAGCACAAAATACTATCGGCATCGATTTTAATCGCCGAAACATAAAACGATAAATCAATGGTGGGGATTTTTCCTTTAGCTCCACACCGTGATTGATTATAATATTTACATCATATATATTTAATGCAAATGGGGTCAAAACCGAGGTGTTACAAGTTGTATGAAAAAATCATAATACTAAAGAAAAGTAGAAGATGAGGAAGTTGAAACTTTGAATATTTGGGTTTTTAGTACTATTTGTACTATAGATTATTTAAATTTCAGGGTATATTCTATTGTTTCATTGGAACGTTGGGGTCATGAAAAAAAGGCAAAGCAAAACCCAAATCAGAGTATAAACTCCTCCATATAATAGCCTTTTACATGCATAAAACTTTTTATGTGAACACAAATTGAAGGGTAGTAAAAATATTGGAATGTCGTGAATTTTTTTTATAGTTAAGGGTGAACATCAAATTTCAACACCATGTACATCAATAGGAAAATATTCTCCTAATTGTAGAATGAGATTCTACCATGTACACTTGGGACTACCTTTGACTAGGGGCAAATTTTCTTATCATCAGTTGTGTCGAGCTCACTAGTAATTGTTTTGCCAGCGGTTAGCGAAGGTAATCTATAATTACAATGAGCCATCCCCGGGAATGACATACTATTTACCAAAGTATTTCATCTCTAGAGATGGAGATTCATGTAATGATGAAAACAAGGTAATGATTGATAGAAACTTTCAATAGAGATTGAGAACTCCCCATCTTCCTATTGGTTGGACAAAAGATCGATCCACATGTTACAATCGGATCGTGGCGGGTATAGTTTAGTGGTAAAAGTGTGATTCGTTACATTATCAACTAAAATAATTGAAGGATCTTTTACATGGATCGTTGATCCATCTAAAGCTCTATTTCTAGATAGGTTCAAATAGGTTCAAAACCTTCCCTATGAATACCATCCATCCAAGATGGATGAGTTCATGTATGACACAACTTCATATACTTTACGTTCCCATATTAGAGTATAGTGTTTCACTTCTTTCCATTAAAACCCGTTGGTGTCCCAAAAGTTCTTTTTCGAGCCCCTGGAGATGAAGATGCAAATTGGGTCGACTTATACAACTGACTTTATCGAGAGAGATTACTTTTTTTGGCTCAGGATATCAATCACGAGATTGCAAATCAACTCATGGGTCTCATGGTATATTTGAGTGCAGAAGATGCAAATAAAGATATGTTCTCATTTCTCAACTGTCCCGGTGGATCAGTTATACTGGAAGTAGGTCTTTTCGATGTTATGCAAATAATAGTACCAAATGTACATACAGTATGCATGGGGGTAGCTACTTCAATGGAATCTTTCATCCTAATCGGGGGAGAAATTACTAAACGTATAGCATTACCTCACGCTAGGGTTATGATCCACCAACCTGCTAGTTCCTATTATGACGGATCGGCCGTAGATTTCATAACGAATCGAAACACGTAACAATGCTTCATGATTACATAACAAAATGTTATATAGAAAGAACGGGAAACCCTAGAGAGGTCATTCAACGGGACCTGAACAGAGATGTTTTTATGTCAGCAACAGAAGCCCAAGCTTATGGCATTGTTGATGTCGTAGCGGAAGGTTGATCTCGTAGCGAAAGATCCTCTTTTCAACTTATTTTTTCAAATCAACTGTAAACTTTCATTTGATCTCTTTGTTCCCTTTCCCTTTTTTCTGGAAAGGGAAAGCGATTGATTTAATAATCACCCTATATGGTTAGGATCGATCTGAACCAGTCGATTCCGCATACAATCCAGCCAGAATGCCCACTATTCAACAACTTATTAGAAATGCAAGACAACCAATAATATTTCATTGAAACTACACATTTTGAAGATGGGACGTAGCTCACCTTAAGTGCCACCCATGCTTTCCCAATTACGGTAGGGCCTTCCTCTCTATGGACATCGAATGAGAGTTCATGAAAATAAGGAAATTAATGCACACTGAGTAGAGCATCAATCTAGCACTTACTGAAAAGAGTTGTAGCACTGACCGTAGCTTCTTTGTCCCCCTATAGCTTCTTCCCTTGTTCAGTGGATTTTACACGTAGTTAAAGTTAGTGCCTGCCCTGACCGAACGAAGAACCTGAGGCCATGGATTCCCTATTTTTATAATGGGTAATTTAATAAAGAAAGTAGTAGTTTATAGTGTAAGTACATTAATTTATTAATGGCATGGACTTAGTCTATGGCTTCCATGGGACTTACTAGGCTAGTAGAGGGATAATTTATTAGAATTTGTTAGGATAATTGGTGCACCTCAAACTACACCGGGGACTACATCCGTGTACTTGCCTGTTGGTCTTGGTTTAGTTCCATGGAATCCTTACTACTTGAGAGACAATAGTTTTTAGTCCAAGAAGTAAGTTCCATACTTGCACATTAGAGTGAAAGCCGAGTGCTACCTTGGAAGAATTTTTATCCATTCTATTAAAATGAACTAGTTCCCCTCCTTTTTATCCCTGAGCTACAACAAACCTGGGCACATGGGAACTAGAAAAACAGGTAACGTTGAACACTGGTGTAATACCCCGGTTTTGACCCCGTTTGCATTAAATGTATATGATGTATATATTGTAAATAATCGTGTTTTGGAGCTAAAGGAAAAAGCCCACCATCGGTTTAGTGTTTTATGTTCCAATGATTAAATCGTTGCCGATGGTATTTTGTGGTAGCCGACACATTATAATTTTGAATCATCATGTAAATATGCAATTAATTAAAAACCCAAAACCAACTATGTCAATGCAACAAATAATGAGATGGGGGCATGATTTCCTAAGGGTAAGGGGCGGGGGGGAATATTTAACCTTTGGAGCCTGTTAGCACCTTCTATGCTGAGCAATGGAAGGAAGATAAGACCAAGAAATAATAAGGGATAAATTAAAAATTGGTGAAATATGACCAAAAGGTACACATTTAAACATTGGCAAAAGGTTGATATTCACGAGTTAAATCAAAATGTGCACTTTGGTTATTTTACTACAGCATCAGAGGGTGTATATTTGTGATCGTGTATATCTACGGTTGTAAAATAACCCGCTGGGAAAAGTTGTACGAGAGCGAAGATTTTGGCGGAGAACGGAATGAGTTAATGAGTTAACAAGATCGATGGTCAGGAGACAGCATGGATTAAATCTACGACCATAAGTTAATCTGCAGTATAAAGATGCAATGTTAAACGATGATAAAGGTTGGAGGATTGTGTAGAAGGGGTTTGATCTAACGGTTCAAATGAAAGATGTAATTTGATCAACGGCTATAATCTAATCTGGAGCCCGAATTTGTGAGACAGTTAAAACATATGAGTGGTAGCGGAATTCAAACCACTTTCCACGTGGCATTCTTTGATGAGTTCCGCTGGGAAAAGTGGTAAAGAAAAAATAGTTTATTGGAAGCTCTGGAACCGTTATCCATCATATAAAGGTGAGTTGACCAAGGTAAAAGTTATTTTTTGTTTGCATGTTGCGGGTGAATAGAAGCAGAGACAGTGTGCCATCATTTTCCGAAAGTCAATTCCTTCGCATTTGTCAGCTATCAGGTAAGCCTAAACTCCAAGATTCTTGTTGAAGACTTGTTGCCATTGCTTATTATGGAAAAAGATCAGAGTTCGGGAGTATTATGCAGGGTTTTAGATGAAATATAAGAAGTAGTTATTGATAGGGAAAGGAATGCATTTGACCCAATTCTGTCAGTATGCAGTGTCTCTATTTCAAAGGGATGTCTATGGCAGTATATGTTACAGGGAAATGATGTCCTAAATGTCTGTAATTCTTTCCTGTATTACTTTGTTATCGAACAAACTTTACCCTTCCCGGAGTTCGTCAAGTGGTGTGCAAACAATTATTAATCTTCTAAAGGGTTGTTATGAGTCGTGCAACTTCAAAAATTCTCTGTAGAGTTGACGCGAAATCTGTTCGCGAAATGTTAAGTCTGCCTAATAATTTCCCAGTAGATCCTGAGTCTTTCAATGAGCAAGTTCTGGTTGAGTTGCACAAAAAGTGCGAAACTGAAATTAGATGTCAGTTCTTGTCTAGTATTTTAAAAGTCAGTCAGTCATTAGAAGGCTTGTTTTTGCCATACAATGTTAGTATTTTCAGAGATGAAGTTCAATTTTTCATGTCAGTGGTCAGTCAAGTTTTGGGTTTGGATAATGATAAACATGTGAGTGAAGTCATTTTGGGTTTTTTGCTGAGTATAGGCTCGACCGACCCTGGATCCAATTTAGTCCGTTGTTTCAATTTTGGTGAGTTTTTAGTTGAATAAATCCATACCCAGTTAGTTGAGTTTCCCAAGGTTAAGTTTTTCAGGTACCAGTCTTATTTGTTGAACATGTTATTGTGTTCAAATGTGTCAGAGCTATGGTTTCTATCTACAATGTTTTCTTTAGATCTCCCAAAGCAGATCAGCATGTTCGAATTTGTGAATACGATCATGGCTGAGGTATATAAAATGATTTTTGATGTTGTTTTACCTAGAGTATTTGGAAGACATGAGAGTCATGTTGCAATCTTCTTCAGAGGACAGAACAGGGGATTGGTATTTACACAAGGAATTTATTGTTATAAGAGTGTATGGGTTCAGTCGAGAACCATACAGGTTACCTGCCTTCTTAACACCAAGAGTGTTTGCATTATAATTCATTAGACAAAGGCTATGTGCAGAAGAAGAACATTTCGGAGCATTCAAAAAATATTCGGATGTAAAATTCCCTGTAAAGGTTGGTCCTTTCATCTTCAAAAATAAAAGTGCTTTGTTGGTTGTTGAAAAATTATTGGAAGCTATGGACTTTCAGAAAGAAGAAAAAATGAATTATGACCCGCATCAGAGTATTTCTCAGAGAAGGCAATTGAACAAAAACAAACCGTTTGATCATCAAGTCATTGAAGGATTAGATAAAATGGCTAATCTTTTTAGTTTTGAAGAAGATCCAGAGGTTATGAAAGAAGAGATGATGGAAGCTGATGAAATAAGAGAGATAAGTTGGCTTTAACAGTTCAAATGTCTGTTAATTCTGGTGTTATTAATACAAGGACTCTTTCTGAAGCAGGTTGCATGAACATGGATGAAGAAACTTCAAGTAAAAAAATCAAAATGCAACCTTAGAATGAACTGATCAATTCAGAAGAAGTAAGTTCAGAAGACTTAAAGAAAATGGTTTTGTTTCAGAAAAAAATCTATACAAATGTAACAATATTCTTTTGAAGATGAAGGTAAAATAGAATCTAGCTCTCGATACAAGTCTAAGACAGATCTGATGTCAAGCTATGCTAATAAGGAGATGCAGTCGTTGGATGAAACTAAAAATCTGCTTCCACGAGTTAGAAAGTTAATTAATCAAAAAACTTCATTGGCTTCTACTCGGGATGTAAAGAGAATACCCTGAAATTTGTTGTGGTGAATGACAAAAAGGTGTCTGAGATGGAGGTAAAACTGGATAAATCAGCGTCCCTAATAAAATACAGCTTCACAAACAAACCGGAGATGTCATCTATTCTGATTTGCTACATGCTACTGTGAAAGTTACCAAATTGCAATCTCTTGTGGATAAAGTGGAAGTTCAGTGAAAACATGAAAAAATTGAAAATAAAGCTAATTTGATTCAAATAAAGAAACTACAAGGAGATATCATAAGTTTAGGGACTAAACCAAACATTGTGCAAGCAACAAAGAAGATTCTAGGAGAGAAAGATAATACTATTCAAGTGTTGAAAAAGAAGCTCAATGTCCCTAACACTCAACATGTTCAGTCTTCAGAATTGATTGCACTACAAGAAGAAAAAGAAAAGGTTTACCAGGAAATGACGGATTACAAAGGGAAATTATTGAAGATGCAGGAGGAGAAGAACAAATGGGAAACAGAAAAATCTGATTTGATAACTCAGGTTACAAGGTTGAATAAAAGTCAAAATGAAGAAAAGGAGGTTATGGAGGAATTAATGAATCAACCTTTCATTAATACAGAAGAACCCCTTGTTAATGTCGAAAAATTAGTAAATAAATTTTCTGCAGATGATTTGCTAGTTCCCATGTCTCAAGTAAGTTTGAAGGAAGTGGAGATTAAAGGGTTAAAGGACGAGAATGAAAAGATTAAGTTGGAATTGGATAAAATTATTGAAGAAAAGAATAAAGCTTGGAATGAAAAGAACCAATTATAGAAAAAATTCAATGAAGTGAGAGAGAGAAACATAGGAAAAGCTCCTTTGCAGGGAGCTAAACATTTGATCTGGGATTCCTTCTCTGTAGAAATTACCAAATTCAGACATTATTTAAATTTTATCAATGATGAAAGTGCATTAGTAAATTTGGTTGCTCAGAGATTAAAATTAGCAAATGAAACTATGGAAAAGAAATTTATGGACACTGCTCATAATGCTATCAATTTTTTAAATTCTCTAACATATCAAAATCTACAGGATATTGGGATCAAGGACAGGGTAGCTATTATATTGTGGGCAAAGAAGTTTTTTAGTAAACATCAACTTATGAAAGTTGTGCAGGAAAAAACAAACTAGATGTCTTCTCAAGTCAAAGATTTCAAGACGACTTCTCAAAATTTATTTGATGATGGTCTCCCTTCTTTTTGGGATGATGAAGGACGACTATTTTCTCAAGAACAGTATCATAGCCTGTTGGTACATAATCGCATGGATCATTCTAAGTTTGAGGATTTAGTCAAAGGATTAACTGGAAAAGTCATTGTTGAAAAGTTGACAAAAGATTTTGAATTGTTGGACTAGTTTTTAGTTGCTAAAAAAGGATTACCAGTTGTGTCTTATGAATCCTATGTGGATTTAGAGGTGTCGATAAGAGAAATGACGGAGTACGACATTCAAAATTTGGAATAGTGGAAAATAGTAGAGAAATTTGGGAAAACCAAATACAGATTACATTCATAAGGACAGGTGTTGTGCTCTCATGAAGTTGTTTGTTCGTGGTACCTTGTAGTTGTAGATTTGCTATAATCAAGCAAAACTGTTATTTCAAACAAAAGCAAGTAATTATTATTCCTAGTTATTAGGGAAATAGTTACAAGAACTTATGATTAGTAGTTAGTTGGTTTTCGACATACTTGGAAGAAACTATTGTGTATATATTTGAATTTTACTGATGTATCAGGGGTTGGAACCTGTAAGATTGGACTTATGTTTTGTGAGAACCTTTTTAAATAAAATTACAGAGTCGAGTGCTAGTTTATCTTCAAAGATTCATGTATTGTTTATGTTACAGTCTATACTTTCTTTCTCTGTGAATGTTTTCTCAGTGTTTACCTTCCATTCTGTTTTCTTTCATGTCTGAACTTAGTGTGTAATAGTTTCTGAATTTATACATGTTATGCGCTGGCTATTGTTTCAGATATCCACAAATATTTCTTCTAAATTTGATATGAAATTCATCCTGTGATACTCCATATTAATGTACTGTTCATGTTTCTTTCCTATCGCCCGATAATCAATGAATGATTGTAACTGGATAATTATCTTTCCTTTGTTGAGGTTTTAAGTAGGTAGATTTGTATTATCTTCATCTGTTTTGAGTCCATAGCCCAATGATTATATGTTTCGTTTCAACTATCTACATAGCTTAAAACTGTTGATTCATATATTTGGCCTTGTTAAATCGGTATTCGAGAGATCTCTCTGGAAACAAAAGCCAGTTTCTTTCTAAAAGTGGTTTTGTTGTTACCTTGAAATTACCTTCCACAACCTTAGGTATATTTTGAATAATAACAGGGCCAATAGAGAAAAGCCAAATGTCAAAGGGAGAACCCATCAAAGCTGTCAACTACCTTTCTTGTCTCATTCACCCAATCATTTATTACTGCCAGAAATTGGTTGGGTTGGTTATTGCATGGGATGGGCAAGGTATGACAGCCCAAATTTGAATTGGAGAAGCCATCAGTTGTTGGGAAACGCGTTTTGACTCCTTGGGCAAGCAAAAACCCAAAAACATAGGCCATTCTAACATGCTTCCACGTTTTCATGTTTCCTCACCATTTCTTCTTCACAGGAGCTCTCTCAGGCATTCTGAACTTCCTGTGTGTTAAACCATTCACGTTTTTTGTTGTTACCATACTTTGCTCAGGCTGGGAAATCGTTTTTGGTGATTATCAGTGGATGAGTTCCATTCCCCATGTGTTGCTACATTTACTCCATTGTTTCCAAGATGAAAATCATTTTTTTTCTGGAAATGCCCAGTCAATGGGAGAGGAGACCCATGATTTTGGGTGTTATTGAGCTTGTTTTGGCCACGTTAGGGCCAAAACATCTATGGAAATCGACTTGCTGCTAAAGAGCCATTTTTACCCATTATGGAAATTCGTTTTGTTGTCGGAACCGTTTTTCATCAATCCTAGATCTGGAAATTGTTGTGTATGCCTCTACTGTGTTGGTTGAAATGTTTTTTGAGTGGAAATGGGGTCTGAACCTGCTTGATAAACCTAGTGTGTGTAGGAGCCTCACAGACAGAGCTAGAGGGATGACTTTCTTCTTTGCACCGCCTGACTAGCACTGGAAGGGAAGGAATGGCCCAAGGGACTGCATAGCAGAGAAGGGGATGCTTCCTTGTGTTGGGTGTGTGTGGATGCCTTAGAAGTCAGGCTAGTTCTGGTACAAGTGTCCATAGCTCTTGGATTGAGCTCACTATCTTAGCAGCCAACCTTTCCATCTTCCTGTTATCCTGATAAACCCAACTTTGTTGGCTTGGCTGAGTTGTGTATCCTTGGTTACATGTGAGCTTGCTAGTTTCCCCTTATTCCTTGTGGAATCATGCTCAGCTGGAGGTTGGCAGTGTTGCTAAGTGATTGATGAGCACACTGGCCTATGGTTGGGAGGAACGTTGCAGCGACGTAGCTAGTTGCGAGACAAGTTTATGTTAAAGATGAGTACCTCTTGCCCATTCTGTCTTTGCAATTGTATTTATTGCTTAAATGAGATGATGAACATGTTGAATGTATTGGATGATTGTGTTTGCTTCCGCTATATGTTTAAACGAACTATGCACCTGTGTATGTTTCATTTCCAATGCATTCTATATCTTATGTTCATGGGGCTTAGTTTTCCTAGAATGATAGCATTATAGTTGCGTCCTCTCCCCGGTAGAAGGGTGGGGACGTGACAGATTGGTATCAGAGCTTTAGGTTGCAGTATTGGGCCTCTATGGGCCAAGAAAACTCAACTAACAGAGAGGTGAGTAACATTTGTTGAACCTAGCAGCAGATAGAGAAAATTCAGAAAATTTATCTAAGTGTGGGATATTCCCCATGTTGGCTGAGTTCGTCTGAACGGACCCGCAACGGCGACCGCGTTCCAAGGGAAAGAGCCGCAACAGTGGCTGTGTTGTTTCCTTTTTTTACCAGAGCGACAGGTAGTTATTATCGTTTGAGCCACAACGGCGGCAACAAACATAAGTAGGAGCTGCTATAGTGGCTAAGTCTCTCGAAGCGAGCCGACACAGCGGGTGGAAATTGGTCTACGAGCCGCAGCATCAGCTGGGTCCCAAGGAGATGGTTGCAAAGTCGACGAGAAAAACAGGAAAATTTCGTTGCGGAAGAAATTTTCTCAAAATCATCTAAGTGTTGGGCGGCGGCAGAAAGTTGAAGTCCAAGACGCAACGGCGGCGGACAGGAGATGAAATTCAAGCCGACGCGCAGCGGAGAAAAGATGGAAACGGAGCCGACATAGCAGCGACTAGGAAACGAAGAACGAGCCGCAATGACGGCTGGAAACCGAAAGTCAAGCCGCTACGTTGGCGGATGACAAATGAAGATCAAGCCGCTATAGTTGCGGATGGAACTTAAACTTCGAGCCAGTACATTGCGGCTGGAAAAGGAAGTTCGAGACGCAACTACGGCAGGTGCAACCAGAAGAAGGAGCCATCACGTTGCGGATGGGAAACAAAGAATAAGCCGCTACGGCGGCAACAAGAAAAGGTAAATTCAGAGCTGCAACGCGGCAGGTGGAGAGTGAAGAGTGGAGCCGCTACGATGGGCCAAAGTCAAAGAATTTTTCGCTATAGCAGATGAAAACCAAAGTTTGGAGCCGAAATCAAAGTTTTGACAGGGACTTTTAGTAGGTTTTAGTGGGATTTTCAGGGGTCTATAAAGATGAAAAATGGCAGCTAGTTGGTGCGCGAAATCAAAGGATTTACAAAAAAAAAAACGAGGGTGCTGCCACAAGGGGGCGAGCCCCCTTGACCCCCGTCGTCCCCCTTAGACAGTGGTTCTTTGAGAAAGAAAATTCTGTGTTTTGGGAAAAGTTGTCATTGTATGATTTTTCCAAGAGAAGGTAAGTAATTATGATTTGTATAAATGTTATGCAGCTAACAATTGTGTTACTAACACATTTTGTAGAATCATAGTCACCTTCAAGGGTAGTATTCCAAGTAGTGCGGTTCGATAAAGTAAGTTGTGGTTCAGCCATGAGAACCCATGATGGATATGATGCATGGAATTCCTACGAGCGTGCACAAGATGCCATGGGGGAGAATGTCCAAGTTGGAAATGATGATATAGAATCTAAGGGAAGGATAATTCAAGAGACTCCGCCAGACATTGCAGCTACCATGAGAAGCTTGATTAAATCCCACGAAGAGCAGCATCAGTTGAATGCTGCTATGTTGCAAATTTTGACCGACTTGCAAAGAAATATGGATTTTGGGCATGGTACAGCAAAACCAGAAGGCAATAAGAGCAGTACCAGAAGAAGAAGAAGGAATTCTAGTAGATCATCTGACTCAGAAGAATCCAGTGGGGATTCCAGCTCTTCTTCTCACAAGAGCAAGAGAAAGAGGCACCACAGGGAACGCTCTCGAGATGAATTCAAGAAGGCTAAACCCCCTACGTTTGATGGTGAAGTAAAGACTGGACAAGAGGCTGAAGCTTGGCTTCTTGGGATAAAGAAGTATTTCCAAGTTCAGGATTATTCGGGAAATATGAAGGCAAGGGTTGCCATATTCAATATCAATGGAAGGGCATCCATTTGGTGGGAGCACTTCAAGCAAGTAAAGAGGATCAGCGAAAGAAGGCTTAAGTGGAAGTCGTTCAAGAAGTATTTCAAGCAGAAATACCTCTCTGACAGGTATTATGATAACAAAATTAAGGAGTTCCATGAGCTGAGATTAGGACAGCAGACCATGGAAGAGTATGCAAATAAGTTCTTGGAATTGTTAAGGTATGTCAGGTACATCAAAGATGAAAAGGTGAAGATCCAACGTTTTATGAGTGGACTGCCTCAATCTTACAAAGACAGAATTGAGTTTTATGAACCTAGAACTTTGGAAGAAGCAATAAGGAAGGCTAAGTATTGCTATGAGCAAAGCAAAGGAAAACCTGATTACCAGAAGACATGGAAGGACAAAAGGAATGAGAAGTCTGATCAAAGGAAGAAAGGTTTCAAACCTTCTAACTTCAGGAATCAGTAGAAGCAACCGTCACAAGCTGAGAAGCATCCATCCAAAGTGATGGGAGAGAAGCCTAAAGAGCCACAGCAGAACAGAGGACCACTCCAATGTTGGAAATGTGGAGGACCCCACATGCACAGGAATTGTCCACTTGAGAATGAGAATGCAAGGCCAGCTTACAACATTCAAGAGGCAGAAACAGTGGGTCAAGTAGCAAGGGTTGTCCCTAGGATCTATACAACACTAGAGGACCACCAGGCAGATCACCAGTCAACTGTGGTTGAAGTTACGGGTAAGATTGTTGAGCAATCTGTTTCTATTTTGATTGACCCTGGTTCTACTCACAGTTACATTACTCCTAGAGTAGTGGAGATTTGTGCTTTCAAGAAAGTAAAGCATAGAAAATTTTGGTTAGTTCAACTAGCCACTGGAACTAAGAGAAAGGTTAGTGAAGTGATAGAGGAATGTCCATTGGTTATGAGTGGATTGGTCACTTGTGTAGATCTGAATGCCTATGATGTTCTCATTGGAATGGATTGGTTAGAAACTCACAAGGTAAAGCTTGATTGTTATAATAAGACTTTTGAATGCATGGATGAAGAATGGAACCCAAGAGTTGTGAAAGGCATTCCAAAGGTGATTTCAGTAAGGTAGGTTTCAGCAATGTAGTTGAAGAAGTTTTGTAGGAAAGATTGCTAGTTGTATGTAGCTCATATTTTGGAGGCAATAGAGGATGAGACACCTAGGTTGGAGGACTTTCATGTGTTGCAGGAATTCAGGGATGTGTTTTCTGATGAGATTCCAGGGCTTCCTCCAAACAAAGACATTGATTCACAATTGAACTTGTGCCAGGAGCAGCACCAGTGTCCAAGACACCCTACAAAATGAGTACACCAAAAATGCTAGCGCTGAAGATGCAATTGCAAGAGTTGTTGGAGAAGAAGTATATCAAGCCGAGTGTGTCTCCTTGGGGAGCACCAGTTATATTTGTGAAGAAGAAAGATGGTACACTTAGGTTATGTATTGATTACAGATAGTTGAACAAATTCATGGTGAAGAATAAATACCCTTTGCTTAGGATTGAGGACCTCTTTGATCAAATGAGGAGAGCAAAGGTATTTTCAAAGATTGACTTGAGGTCTAGTTATCATCAGGTAAGAATCAAGGATGAAGACATTCATAAGACAACTTTTAGGACAAGGTAAGGGCATTATGAGTTTGTGGTGGTACCATTTGGCCTCACAAATGCACCAGCTACATTTATGTGCCTTATGAATAGTGTCTTCAGCAGGTATTTGGACAAGTTTGCTCTTGTTTTCTTTGACAACATTCTTATCTATTCTAAGAATGAGGAAGAGCATGAAGAACATCTGAGATTGACATTACAATTGCTTAGGGAGCATCAGTTGTATGCAAAGTTGAGTAACTGTGACTTTTATAGAGATAGGATTCATTATTTGGTTCACATTATCTCAGATGAGAGCATATCTGTAGACCCTGAAAAGATTGAAGCCATTATGAATTGGCCTACTCCAAGAAATGTGATAGATGTAAGATCTTTTATGGGACTTGCAGGATACTACATGAGATTCATTGAAGGATTCTCCAAGGTTGCACATCTAGTCACTTCTTTTCAAAAGAAAGGGATAAAGTTTGAATGGACACCGAGGTGTGAAGAAAGCTTCCAGCAATTGAAGAATCTTCTCACAAGTGCACTAGTCTTGAAGATTGCAGACCCATAAAAGGATTTTGTGGTGTGTACTGATGCATGCGGATAAGGGCTTGGAGGAGTCTTTATGCAAGACAACCACGTGATATGTTATGAGTCAAGAAAGCTGAAGGAGCATGAGAAGAACTATGCCACTCATGATCTGGAGCTTACAGCCATAGTACATGCTCTCAAGATGTGGAGGCATTACTTGATGGGTAGAAGATTTGAACTAAGGACAGACCATTGTGGTCTGAAGTATTTGTTCGATCAGCCTACTCTAAATTCTAGGCAAGCTAGATGGTTGGAGTTTTTATGTGAATTTGATTTCGAAATCAAGCACATAAAAGGAAAATTGAATAAGGTAGATGATGCACTCAGTAGGAAGGTGCGGGAAATGCATGTGGCATCCATTAGTATTTTCCAGTCGAAGTTGAGGCAACAGATTATTGATCATGTTGTTGGAGATGAATTATATGAGCAGGTAAAAGACAAATTGCAGCAGCAAAGTCTTGAGAAGAGGTATGAGGGATATAAATTGGAAAAAGACGGACTTCTTACTTATAAGAACAGAGTCTATATTCCAAATGTAGCAGATTTGAGGAGAATGGTTATGGATGAGATCCACCAAGATCCATATTCTGGTCATCCAGGATATCAAAAGACGATTGCTACAGCCAAAAAGCAGTATTTTTGGCCAGGAATGAAAAAGGATATGGCTGAATATATTTCAAGGTGCATGAAATGTCAGCAGGTAAAGGTGGAGCATCAACACCCAGCAGGTTTGTTGTAGCCTTTGTCAGTTCCAGAATGGAAATGAGAAGTTATTTCCATGGATTTTATTACAGGATTTCCAATGACTTGGAGACAACATGATTCCATCATGGTTGTGGTGGACAAGTTGACAAAGGCAACACATTTTATACCGGTTAAGTCTACGCATATGACTGATGACATCGCAAAGATCTTCATGAAGGAGATTTTCAAATTGCATGGATTGCCTAAGGCAATAGTCTCTGACAGATATGTCTACTTCACTTCCAATTTTTGGAAGGGGTTGTTTGTAGATTTGGGTACAAAGTTGAACTTCAGCACTGCCTACCATCCTCAGACTGGTGGTCAGACAGAGAGAGTTAATCAGGTGCTTGAAGACATGCTTCGCATCTATGTGATGGATAAACCAATCAAGTGGGAAGATTACTTACACTTGGTAGAGTTTGCTTATAAAAATGGACAGCAAGCATCCTTGGGGATGAGTCCGTATGAAGCTTTATATGGAAAAAGGTGTAGGACACCAGTGACATGGGATAATCCAGTGAACAGGGTTGTGCTTGAGCCAGAATTGCTCAAGGAAATGGAGCAAGAGGTTGTAAAGATCAGGCAGAACTTAAAAGCAACTCAGGACAAACAGAAAATCTATGCGGATAAGCATAGGGTAAACAAAGAGTCCAATGTTGGGGATCATGTTTACCTCAGAGTGAGGGCAAAGAAGAGTTCCTTGAAGCTTGGAAGTTGTGCCAAGCCGTCACCTAGATATTGTGGGCCGTTTGAAGTGCTTGAAAGAATAGGGTCAACTGCATATAGACTTGCATTGCCTGCTAGCACTAGAGCTCATAATTGTTTTCATGTTTCTTTGCTTAAGAAATATGTACATGATCCTAACCATGTGATAAATTGGGATGTGATTCAGGTGGAACCCGAGGGAGAGTTCCAAATCAAGCCAATGCGCATCCTCGACAAGAAGGTCACAATGCTCCAGAACCGAGCCATAGGGCAGGTAAAGGTGCAATGGGAGCACTACGGTCCTGAAGAGGCTACATGGGAGCTGGAGGATGCCATGTAATTGGCATATCCATTTTTGTTCAACTCTGCGGAGCACTGAGGCGATGCCAGTGTAGCATTTTTGTTTAATTGTGTAAAGCATTGAGGACAGTGCTATTGAAGGGGGAGGAGAATGTAACACCCTGGTTTTGACCCCATTTGCATTAAATGTATATGATGCATATATTGTAAATAATCATGGTGTGGAGCTAAAGGCAAAATCCCCACCATCGATTTAGTGTTTTATGTTCCGACGATTAAATCGTTGCCGATGGTATTTTTGTGCTAGCCGGCACATTATAATTTTGAATCATCATGTAAATATGCAATTAATTAAAAACCCACAACCAGCTATGTCAATGCAACAAATAATGAGATGGGGGCATGGTTTCCTAAGGGTAAGGGGGGGCGAATATTTAACCTTTGGGGCCAATGGGGAAAATCCAAATGTCAAAGAGAGAACCCATCAAAGCTGTCAACTACCTTTCTTGTCTCATTCACCTAATCATTTATTACTTCCAGAAATTGCTTGGGTTGGTTATTGCATGGGATGGGCAAGGTATGACAGCCCAAATTTGAATTGGAGAAGCCATCAGTTGTTGGGAAACGTGTTTTGACTCCTTGGGCAAGCAAAAACCCAAAAAAGTAGGCCATTCTACCATGCTTCCATGTTTTCATGTTTCCTCACCATTTCTTCTTCACGGGAGCTCTCTCAGGCATTCTGAACTTCCTGTGTGTGAAACCATTCATGTTTATGGTTGTTACCATACTTTGCTCAGACTGGGAAATCGTTTTTGGTTATTATCAGTGGCTGAGTTCCCTTCCCCACATGTTGTTGCATTTTCTCCATTGTTTCCAAGTTGAAAATCGCTTTTCTGGAAATGCCCAGTGAGTGGGAGAGGAGGCCCACGATTTTGGGTGTTATTGAGCCCATTTTGGCCACATTAGGGCCAAAACGTCTCTGGAAATTGAATTACTACCAAAGGGCCATTTTTACCCATTCTGGAAATTTGTTTCGTTGCCGGAACCATTTTTCATCAATCCCATATCTGGAAATTGTTGTGTATGCCTCTGTTGTGTTGGTTGCACTGTTTTTGGAGTGGAAATGGGGTCTGAGCCTACTTGATAAACCTAGTGTGTGTAGGAGCCTCGCAAAGAGAGCTAGAGGGCTGAATTTCTTCTCTGCACCCCCTGAATAGCACTGGAAGGGAAGGCAAGGGTCGAGGGACTGCATAGCAGAGAAGGGGATGCTTCCTTGTGTTGGGTGTGTGTGGATGTCTTAGAAGTCAAGCTAGTTCTGGTGCAGGTGTCCATAGCTCTTGGATTGAGCTCACTAGCTTAGCAGCCAACCTTTCCAGCTTCCTGTTAGCCTGATAAACCCAACTGTGTTGGCTTGGATGAGTTGTCTATCCTTGGTTACGTGTGAGCCTGCTAGTTTCCCCTTATTCCTTGTGGAATCATGCCCAGCTCGGGGGTGGCAGTGTAGCTGAGTGATTGATGAGCACACTGACCTATGGTTGGGTGGAACGTTGCAGCGCCGTAGCTGGTTGCGAGACAAGCTGATGTTAAAGATAAGTACCTCTTGTCCATTCTGTCTTTGCAATTGTATTTACTGCTTAAATGAGATGATGAACACGCTGAATGTATTGGATGATTGTGTTTGCTTCCGCTGTATGTTTAAACGAACTATGCATCTGTGTATGTTTCATTTCCAATGCATTTTATATCTTATGTTCATGGGGCTTAGTTTACCCGGAATGATAGCATTATAGTCGCGTCCTCTCGCCGGTAGAAGGGTGGGGACGTGACAATCGGGCTTGGTTCTATTGGGAATGAGCATGGGGGATATCAACAAATAGCTGGTGTGATTAATACCCCTCCTAGGGCATGTGGAAATAAAAGGTGGGTAGTAACAACTCCCACAACCTCCTGTCAAAGGTTCATGTGGATCTAAGAGTAAACCCCACCATCATATGGGATTGGATTAGTCCCATTGGCTTCTTCTTTGGAATGGACAGAATATTCAGTATTCTATACGTTCTTATTGTTTTATTGGTTGGCTAATGCTTCTATATGAAAATTGTTGTTTTTTTTGTAGGAGCCCACTCTTTAGAAAGAAAAGATACCCTTTTCACAACACTAGAGTGAGTCCTATGGAGTAAGGCCTGATATACTGCTCCTTAGCCCATAATGGAAAACTTTTGGGACTAATAAGACCTACTAGGACAACAGGGTATTGGCTGGTGTTCACATATAGACACAATTGTGGTATAAGCTACCTATCGAAGGGTATTGAGCACTACTGACTGTCTATTACTTATGGCTATGTCTGTGGAATCCTCACACAACTTGGGACTACCTTTGACTAGGGGGGCATCACAAATTGAAGGGTAGTAAAAATATTGGAATGTAGTGAATTTTTTTTATAGTTAAGGGTGAACATCAAATTTCAACACCATGTACATCAATAGGAAAATATTCTCCTAATTGTAGAATGAGATTCTCGGGCATGTTAAACACCTATTTTTTTTAATCTTTAATTTGAATATTTTCATAATTGTAGAATGAGATTCTCAAGCATGATAAACACCTATTTTTCTATGTTTGATTTGAAAAGTGTGTAAGGGAAAGATATGTTAGTAACCAATAAACACTAGATTTGCATTTGGTTCAACATGTCATACCATAATCTTAGTTGTTATAAGCCCAACCCTATTACCCACAATGGTAGATTCTCCATAAATAATAACGGACTACTTCACACTATAATCTAGTTGTTATAGGTCCAACCCCATTACCCACCATGGTAGATTCTCCATAAATAATGGGGGACTATTGCACTTAACAACCACCCCAAATATTGAAATAGTACCAACACAGCACAACATTTAAAATGCAATAGGACTAAGATGCATACTTATGTGGGACTTCAAAAAAGTAACGACTACTTCAAATCTGTATATTTGACCTTGGCCCAAAGAACATGAGAGACATTGCATGGAATCATTGTGAAGAGTGTGATAATATATATATATATATAGAGAGAGAGAGAGAGAGAGATGCAAATATTTTCAAAGGGGAAATAAAAGTAGGGTGGGATACATAGTGTGAAACAACTTTTAGTTAACTTACAATGACAAGTTAAAGCATGCCTTCGAGTCCTAAATGGAGTAAAATCCCAAATGCAAACCTGTGTCACTAAATGGATCATTTTTATTTATTGCTCCATCTTCTAGTGATGACATCTACATATAACAAAAAGAAGCTTGATATTCTTCCTGCACACCATACCACCCCTTTCTCTTAGTTGAACATTGATAACCAATGGAAGAAGCAATATTGTTGGGATCCTCCCTTGGGGTTTAATGGAGGGCTCAAAGGGTCCAATAGAATAGTAAGGGTAGAGCTTGAGTTGGCCTAATGGTTAAGAACATGTGTTTTCTCTTAAGAGGTCACGGGTTCAAATCCGAAGGGGGGTAGGGCATGTACACCTCCATAGACTTTAATAGTCAAATCTTTGTGGGGTCCCTTGTCCAACAAACAAGGAGGTCTCATACATCAATTTGGTGTTTGGCTTGGTTGTGACCTTGAAATTAGATTACTATTATTATTGTTTAATAGTTATGGGGGTCATTCAATGTAAAGTGGGTTGGGTCCATTATGGTTGATATTATTAAGTAAGGTCCAGTAGTTAGTTAGCATGGAATAAATATAATGTAACATCATTAAAGAAGGTCCACTAGGTAGTTTGGAGGTTGTTATGATTAGGGTTTCATAGATATATATAAATGAGGGAGTCAATCTCATGGATCATGTATTGGAGCTTAGCTCATTGAGAGGCCACCCTAAAGGCAAGTGAACAAGAGTAGATTCCTTCCAAAAATGACCATTTTACGGTGTTTCCCTACCTTAAGGGTTTTGAATTTATGTAAAGTTTTTAGAATTTCTAATATCTTGGGATGACTCAAGTTTAATGGTTAAATCATAAAAAGTGGTATTATAGCTCTTTCTGGGGCAAGGAAGTGGAAAGTATATTTTCTTCCACTTGCTTGCCCAAAAAAGAGCTATGATATCAATTGGTATGTTATCTTAGATCTAAAAATGCAATCACACACACAATATCCAAGAATAAAACAAAAAATCTCATTTACTTGATTATATCAAAATACCCTTAAAGTAAAGCAACATCATACAATGACCATTTAATAGAATGATCCACTCATGTTCACTTGCCTCTTAAGGTAGGACACCCTCAAATCTCCAATACAACATACTACAACATGCATCTATAAAGAGGAGTGTATCCTAATTTATGGCAATTTAGGAAACCCTAATCATAACCATCTCCTAACTACCTAATGAAACTTACACATTTAGCACAGCGGATTAGCTCGAGTGGTTGATTGTTGTGAATTGCAAGTAGGAGGAAATTTAGGTCAAGTCCCAAGGTTGGTTACCTCTGTGAATATTGTGGGCCTCTCACTCGATGTCCATATCGGGTTAGGTTGTTAAATTTAAAACATAAAGGTTTACCCCAATTACCATCCTCAAAATGAGGGGATGTGCTTGGAGGGTTTCTCATGGTATGCAGTTTGTCAAATAAACCCTAATAGACCTTTAATGAAGCCATATTAAATTTATTCCATGATAACTAACTAATGGGCCTTATTTAATAATAACCATAGTGGACCCAATCCATTTTACATTGAATGGCACACATAACTATACTAATACAACTCTAGTAGGCCCTTTAGTGCCCCCAATACATCTCTAGAGAGGATCCTAACATTCCATTCTCCTTCAAAAAGTGTTGCCCTCAATTATTGTAGTGAGATGTACAATAATAAATCAAGGTCTTGTGTACGAGTGTTGATTGCAACGCTAGAGAAGTCTAAGGACCCAAGGTCCAATGTACAAGGGAAAGTGAGATGTACAATAATAAATCAAGGTTTTGTGCACAAGTGTTGATTGCAACGCTAGAGAAGTCTAAGGACCCAAGGTCCAATGTACAAGGGATAGTCACAATGTTTGAGTAGTCAAAAAAGCTTATCCAAAAGCTAGGTCCCATGTATGAGTGTTGACATCCACATTGAAGTAGCCATTGTTACATATGGAAGTACTAGCTTCAATGTTGAAGAAATCCAAGGGGCTCATCCATAAACTGGGGCCATGTGTCTTGGTGTTCATGTTGACACCCAATCAATGACTCGTGAGCTTGATGAATGGCCAAGTATTATGCTCTAAATGTCCACCACCATTATGTGGATCCAAACAAATAGAGCCCACAAACAAATATCTACATAGTTGTAAATGGTTGGGGGTGGAATTGGAGGGAACAATATCACTAGTGAATATGCACGTTGAAAACTAGTAGTCATAATGAGCTCCTAACTTCCCTTAATGTTGTTCATGACATAAGGTGAGTAGAGTCATCAAATAGAAGGTGAAGGTAGTTGTCTTCCCATAAATTACCACTGTCCATGTACCAATCATCACAAGCATGGTTTAAATCCCACTAGATATATATGTCACCAGTATACTCTCTGCTAATGAAATAAAGCATCTCGACCATGAAACTAATCTCCTAAAAAAATTTATGTGTCTATCCAACATGGCTTTGCACACTACCTACCAATTCATCGTCCTTAACAATACCATTTGGGGGTTCCACTAAGGTTTGGGAATGAAAATTTGTTAGTGTAGCACACTTAAGATTGATTGGAAGTATATCATATAATATATCAAATTGAAACCCAAAAATCCCTTATCCAATGGTGTTGATCCAGTTGCAATCTAGAAACTCTATCAAAAGATATTTGTTCTACAATATTTACAAGTGTCATTGGAAAAATCTTACAATAACTTATTTTAGATCAACGATATCTCCACTTTTAGGGGTCTGATTGGAAAACTATTTTTTTTAATTAGGATTTCCTAAAGTAGAATTTAGATATGCAATTGCTTTCTTCAATTTCTAAACATAAAGCTACATTAATAGATTTGAATGACACCACACTCTTTTTCCTATGAAAAATTCGGGGGAAAAAAGCTTCGACTTTCTTGCCCAAAAAAGAGCTTTGATACCAATTAGATCTAAAAATGCTATCACATAGAAGATATCCAAGAATAAGATAGAACAATTATTTTACTTGATTATATCAAAATACCTAGGTATGGAAACACCATACATTGATTGTTTTATAGAAGGAATACACTCGTGTTCAATTGCATCTCAAGGTAGAGTGGCCTCTCAATGAGCTAAACTCCAATACAATATATCCAATACACATCCATAAGGAGGAGTCCATCCTTATTTATAGTTATCTAGGAAACCCTAATCATAACCACCTCCTAGCTACCTAATGGACATTTATAATGAGGACGCATTATATGTATTACATGCTAACTGACTAGTGGACCTTATTTAATAAAAACAACCATACTAGACTCACTCCACTTTACCATGAATGGACCTTATACCTATAATAATGCTATTCTAGGACCCTTCGACCCCCCCCCAGCATTACATCCCCAAGGGAGAATCCCAACATTAAGGGCCCACTAGAGTAGTAGTAGTACAGCTATAAGGTCCATTCAATATAAAGTGGAATGAGTCCACTATGTAATATATTGTAGTGTAGTTTAGTTCATTGAGAAGTCATCGTACCTTAAGAGGCAAGTGAATGTGAGTGGATTCCTTCCATAAAATAATCATTGTATGATGTTTCCTCATTTTAAAGAGTATTTTGATATAATCAAGTAAAAGGGGTTTTCTATTTTATTCTTGGATATCTTATGTGTGATAACATTTCCAAATCCAAGCCGGTGAATTAGTTTACACAACCCAGGGTCCAACACAGGGGTTACTGCCACTGACTCGGATACCATTGATGCAACAAAGGTGGACTTCACAGAGGGATGCTCTGGTGCAAGCCATAAAAAGCCGGTATGTAACAAATACAAAGAAAAAAAATTATAATACATCGATAGATGATAGTATGATGCAATATCACTTTTAATGCTTTCCACTCACCATATTATCAATCCATGTTACATGCCTTAGCGGCATGTAGTTTGGGCTTCAAAAGCCTTAATTTTCATCATTGAGGGGGGGCACTTTTACATAATGAAGTCAAATACATAAATGATGACTTGAGAGAGTAAAGATTCATGGACCAAAGCAGGTCGTACGAACATGTCCAATAGATGCGCTAATGGAAAGTCTCATACTATCACAAATTCCTTCATTTATTTCCCATGAGGATTTTAAGCATAGTGATGCATGCAATGACGTGAAGGATGCACAATTATTGTTGATTATTTGGATTAAGTAATTGTGGAGTTGCGGGTTTAAAGGTGTATTGCACTCTGCCATTTTGCTATATTCAATGTCACATACTTTCTAATTACAAAGCAATGTCCTATTTGATTCAAGTTTTTGGCTTTTTGATACCCATCAAGAGACATGAATAATATGACATGAGTGAGTACATATAGATATGAGATGAGTGAGTACATATAGAAACTATTTCTCATTCTTGAAGGCATAGTTAAGAGATAATCTAAAGAAATATTATTATCTTATGGAGATGTATTTCTTCCATTTTAATTCCTTGGTTAAGATACCTTGTTGCTATGTTCCTAATTATTTATTTTGTATTTCGACATATTTGGTATTATTTCAGAATTTAGACCATTTGAAATGCTACAATAATTATGGAGAGAATTAACTAAAGAATAAGCAATCTCTATTTAAAATTCTACAACATAAAAACTTTTAAACAAACATATAATCTTCTCCATCTACATGTTCCCCGTGTCAATATCCTTCTTGTTAAATCTCGTATTTTTTTTTAAACAAACATATAATGATCTCCATGTACATGTTCCCCATGTCGATATCCTTGTTAAATCTTGTATTTGTTTTCTTACTTTTGAAATGGGGAGACCTGTACTTGAATGTTACTCCATGCTTATTAGCCATCAAAGTGCTTATCATGACTTCGCTTATTAGGCATCAAAGTGCTTATCATGACTTCGATAATCTACACTAGCCAATAACCATTTTTTTCAATTATCTTTGTGCTTCATGATCCTATAATTGAAAGAAAGGATTATTTTAGAAGTTAGGATCCAATTTTGGGAAAACCTCTCTATCTTCCAAGGTCCTAGATTTACTACATTGGCTCTGCATTCTCATTTAGTTCTCGAGACTTGTACAATTCTATTTTCCCTCTAACAAATTGTACCTGCAATCTTCTATCATAAGGGTAATAACACAAACATAAAAGCAAACGATTACACCTGCAATCTACCATCATAAGGGTAGTAACACAACATAAAAGGAAATGATTACAGTGCATGCAAAAGCTCAAATAAGAGAATAGCATCAAAATCACCACACTCAACTTAGGACAAGACTCATTTGACCAAACGGTCAAACTTGATCCATGACTCAGCAAAGACTCAAAGGTTGACCTAGAAAACAGTGAATAATTAGAAAGATACAAAAAATATGTATAATTTCCAAAAAATTAAATATGAAATTCTAGTACAAAGTCCTATTAAAAAACACACAAAGAAGACTGGAAAAAACAAGATGCAAATGGCCTTTTTGGCCTTTCATAACATTGGGTCATTCTCTGATCCAAATTTACTTGTCGAACCAACCCAACTCTAATCAAAACTCAAATACTCTAATCAAGCTTTTGTCGAAACCAGTGATGGTTCATGTCACTGGACAGCATGATCCGAGCTGCAGGGAAGCGCCCCCTCCCCACAACACTCCCACTCCAAATGCTCACATCAAAGGGGATTGTTCTCCCAAAATGATCCATGTTGCTTCTAGACCAAGGGAGAAGAAACTAAAACTTGCATGTGGCAAGACATGTGGCAAGAAACTTAAGAAAGCTTAGTCGATCGTAGAATAATTTATCTTTTTTGGTTTAAAATCCAGACTCTAGAACTTAAAATTATGTCTTTATTTTTGGATATTTTGTAAACATGATATGACAGTTGAAGTTTGAAGTGTTGACTACATATTACAACTCTCTGGTCACAATTCCCTGTTTCATTTCATGGTTGATGTTCTCCGTTACAATGTATTGATGACAAATGTTATCTGTTGAGACTTGAAACTAGAAAGTTGATGTTATGATAGATCATTTGATGACAATGCTGCAGGATATAACTGCTAGATGGTTGGTGTTTTAATGATTATTATTAATCTACTACAAAAATCTATGTTGTCATCATTTTTGCAAGTGATTGGCTGTTCTGTGCATTTTTTTAATACATGAATGATAAGCATCAAAATATGTTAGAATATCTATTAAATAAGAAACTCTCCTAGGAACACTTCACTCCTGGAGTCTTTTGGAAATCGATGCTTTGCTCCTAGAGTCTTTTGGGAAATGGCTCTTCACACTCCTGCTTCACTCCCGCTCCCAACAGCTATGGACATGATGCCAATCTTATAATCAAATATCACATAGACTTGCATACCAATTTTTCCAGGAAAAGTGCAATTATAACAGAAACTGCAAAGCAAGTGAAAGCTTAATGAAGCTTATAATTTAACATAATAGTCATTGTAAACTAAAATGCTTTCATGGCCAAATTTTCATTAGAAAAATGCTCACTGATGGCAAACATTAAATTTAAAAATCCCTAGCAAAACTACATATTGAATGTTTTCTAGTAAATTCATTTTCTTGCAATCAAGTTGACTTCCTATTACAAAGTTGAGCATTAATTATGCTTCCACTCAGCAACGAGAACCATAGTAGAAAATAAATCACGCTGGACATTTGTCATACATGAAATAGAATAATACTTCAGCTGCAACAAGCTAGGCTTCACACAATATGGAACAAATGAACAAACAATCCGAACCTTTTAATCAGAAGGTACATATATTATGTAAAATTATCGTTTCCAACATTCAGTATGAATCCTATTCCTTGTATCCTATTCTACCTTTCATGGAAAAGCCTGAGCATTTTATGAATGGAAATAAATTGATGCAACTATAAAACAAAATCCCTGTACAGTGTAAGGTATTCATAAAAGCTGAGAACATACATTCTGCATCAATTGCTTTCCCAAGTAAACGCTCATAGTTGGCACATGCAATCTGGAGCAGGATATGTATATATTGACTGCTTTTCTTTTCGTAACCTGAGTTGCCCTTGTCTCTGCTTATGACCAGTTCTAACCATATGTTGAAAGTCTAACCAATCCATACTTCTATTTAGGAACAGCTGCCCCAGTGAAGTCATGTGAGGACGAATTGTTTTCTTGTGATAGTTATAGGTACGGTGCCCTGCCTGTTAATCAAGTTCGTAAAAAGCCCATGTAAGAATAAATAGAAAACCATTTTTGAGAATGACACTGTTATAGTAAGGTAGTCGAACACTTTAAAGAAACCTCTTGTGAACGATATGTAGAAACATTATTATCCTTAAGAATTTTATGACACATTAAAGAATAAATAGAAAAAAAAAATTGAGAACGGCACTATTATATGGTAGTCAGACACTATAAAGGAACCTCTTATGAACGATATGCAAAAACATTATATGCATAAGTGTTCTATGACACATTAATCAATAAATACCAGAGAAACAATGATGTTGAAAATGGTGTAAGCCTCACATTCGACCACCACCAAATCTATATTGCAATCGTTATTATATTTCTAGGTTTGATAAGGTTGGCCTTGTACGTGTAGGCTCATAATGCCTCCTGGGGAAAACACCTTACCTCATTTGTAATTGATCATCATGTGATTCTTTTTTACTCTCAATAAACTTTGAAGTGATTTGCCAACATGCACCTAACAAGTGTTGTGCTCCCTTGAGCTTGGGTTTATTTCTCCCTCTAACACACATGTTTTAGGTTCACTCTCTCTCTCTAGGATTTCCCTACTCTTAACTGTTTTCCCTTCAAGAACCGTCCTGCCCTAATGCTGATTTGTTCCCTTTTATTGCAGAATTTGGTTTTGGGTTTGTTCCATTTGATTCTAACTATTTTTTGTGAATCTCAACATGGAGAAATCACCTTACCTCATTCTAATTTATCATCATGTGATTCTTTTCCATGCTTAATAAAGTGATTTGCCTAAGGACACCTATCAAGAGTTGCACTTTCTTCTGCTTGGCTTTATTTCTCTCTCCCATGCACTTGTTCTTGGGTACACTCTCCCTCTAGAATTGCACTCCTCTTGACTGTTTTTTCTTCAAGGGTTGTGCTGCCCTAGAGCTGGTTTGTTCTTCCCTTTATTGCAGAATCTGGGTTGTGTTGCTTCCGTTCAATTCTCTCGCTTTTTGTTTGTGAATTTCAATATGGCATTAGTGGGTGTGAATCTCACTCAATCAGCTGCTGAACTAAAAGATTTTTGGCTAGTGGCATTGCATAAGGGTAGTTTCCAACTGCAGAACTAGGGTTTTTGGATCATCTCTTTTTCTAGGGTTTAAATTAATAATCTCTTCTGTTCAAGGTTCCTTAGGTTTTTCTTAGGGTTTAAACCCTAATTCAAGGACAGCACACTTTTTCTATGGTTTCCTAAGGTTTAAACCCTCTTTCAAGGTCAATGCTCTCTTCCTTCCTTTGTTATGCACCAAAAGGTAGCATAAAGCAGAATTTTTCCAAAAGAGGTTGGTACCTCTCTTTCTCCTGGGCGTATTAAGGAAAACTTTGAAGACTTTACAGATAGAGCAAGTACTATTACAGAGGGATTAATCTTGGCTATTAAACTGGGGAAGGAGTTTGTAGTGTAAGATTATACTACAAGAAAAATGACCTTTAGGGCAGAGCTTGGAGAATCAGCCATGGGAGGCTATAACGGTTTCATGGGATTGTGGAAGGCACAATAATGCTCAATAGCCCTTGCAGAATGGATTGGTTTTTCACTGGCAAAATTCTGATTAATATTTCTATAACGTGACTTTATCCCTCACTCTGTCAAAGAGTACTTTCAGATTTTGAGTGCTGTGTGGTGTTCAACCCTTAAGAATGTGTTGTGTGGCAAAATGTTGACATACTTAAACTCAGGGAGGGAAAAAATAGGACTTGGATCAGACTTGGTGAGGTCAAAAATTATGATTCAATTTGGACTCCGCCTTTGACCCAGCAAGCAAAGTTCAAATGACTTGGCCAAAAAGGAAATACATAAAATATATTCAAAATTTAATTAAATATATATATATATATATATGTATATGCATGTAATTATAATCACCCAAACTTCTAGGCCAATCTCAGAATTTGGAAGGCTCATCGTTCATTTGGGAGTCAATTATATTAATTGTAATTTGCAATCTATCCCAGAATTGGCAAGCCAATTTTAAATTCCAATGCAAACACACCTCAGATCCTGGGGGAAAATATCAAATTTCATTGTTTGATTCTACATTTAGTATAGCTCAAGTATATGGAAAGTAGCATGTTGTTAATTGGGCAGTGTTGCATGTAACTGTAGAACATTGCATAGAACTGGAGAAGATTGGTCATGACAAAAAGCAAGTGTAGCTACTTTCATACACAGTGAAGAGTCCAGTGGTGACCTAACAGAGTCCAATTCATTGTTGGACCTGTGAATATTAGTTGTTGAACAGGCATTAATTCCTCTTATGACTGTAGAGATTTCAAGTGCAAAATGGATTGAGAGAATTGATCTCCCTGAGGCTGGACAAGCATGGAAGCCATAGTACAGCAAGAGGTGGTGTTCTCATTAACAAGTGATATAAAATCGTTAATCCCTCTTATGACTGCAGAGTTTTCAAGTGAAATTGGATTCACAGGTAAAATCATTGCTCAGTAGACGAGTAAATATGACTCATTGTTTAGCAGATAAGTTTAGAGTATAAACATACATGATACGATTAGTTGCTCAGCAGATTACAGGTGATTCACAGGTAATCCCTCTCGTGACTGAAGAGTTGTCAAGTGCAAAATGGATGGAGAGAATTGATCTCCCTGAGGCTGGATGAACATGGATGATTGAATCCATAGTCAATGTGTTGAAAATGTAGCTCAAGCAGGAGCTTCTTGCACAGGTTAGGTGTGAATGTGCCAGGAGAACTTAAAGACAACTCCTAAGTGACCACTTAGTAAAAGTGGCAAATAATACCATCTTTGATCGCTTAGTCTTACAAATCTAAATGAAATGTTCTATAGATTATAGAATATTAGTGAGTTGGATTTGATATAATCTTAACCATACACCTCATTGTTGATATATGGTGGTTGCTAGGATTAAGGAGATTAGTTGGGATTGGTTGCTAGAATCAAAGAAGTTGGTTGCTAAAATTGAGGAGAATAGTCATCTCTTTCAAAGCTCATGAGAAGTGAGGAGAAGTGAAGTGTAAGAAACAAACCAAGGAAGTTGTGTGCACACACAAGTGAAGCCAACAAGGAGAGAATGCAGATAGCAGGAAAATGACCAACCAAAAAGGTTGAACACTACAAGGATAGTACCGTACAGGGTACAGCAGTTCCTCAGATTTATGTGTAGGCATGTTGTTTCTTTTCCAGCAGGATTTAAACCTCAGGTTGAAGTGTCCTTGTAAGTTTTGACTATTAAAAGATAAGCTGATTTGAAGGACAGAAATCTTGTGTACCGTGTTTATGCTTCCACTGTTCATTTTCAGCTATTTGTGTGATTGTTGCATGTTCAGAAATATTTATTCCTGTTGTTAAATAAGTTCAGATTTTATTTATTTAATTAAAGAAAAACATAGGACAGCAGACACCTAGCCCCTGAAAATTTACATGGTGATGTGCTCCTTCATAGGTGGTAATGCACTCATTCATAGACCAAGCAATACAGAATCATTGCTCAATAGATGAGTAAATATGACTCATTGTTTAGCAGATCAATATAGACAGACAATTAGTTGCTCAGTGGATTACAAGGGATTCACATTAAGGGAATGAGCAAATTGTATTGCTCAGTGGATGAGTACAGACCAAGGACTTACTTAGAAGATGAGTATAAACTAGGGGCTGTTGCAAAGGATGCAAGGGTTGATAGTTGCAGTGGATAGAAGAGCCTATAGAGGCAGTGGATGCAAGATCACAGTTGCAATGGAAAGATTCCTCTTGTCACCTTGACTCCAGCTCGATGTTGGTAGATTGTGGCCTCAAGTGATGCTTCTACTGTGTCGCCTGCTGTTTCTCTTATAGCATAACTATTCTAGTATTAGTAATATATCAGGTTATCCCTTTCTATTGCAAAGGGGAGGGAAGAAAGTCCTCTTGCATTCTTAAATTGTCTAGATCAGAAAGCACACATCTTGCCCCATATGGATGGAGAAGCTTGTTGTTAAATTTCTTTGGGGTACTAAAATAGAGCACCCTTACATGCTATAGGAAAAAGGACAACCCCAAGTTGCACACTATTTTAGGCAAAGGTCTAACCTTGACCTTGATTGTCTCTGGCTGGAAGGTGAGCATCTCTCAATGCAGCCATACCCTTCCAAAAAGCAATTGATGATAAATCCAATAGGTAGGCTATTTATTGTGATTTCCAACAGTAAATGGAAGTACTTAGTACATGTGTTGGTTGCTAGTGTTTTTAATCTAATTTACTTGATTAGGATCTTTATCTGAAAGAATAACAAGTACAGCAATACATCAAAGATACACAAGATGTTAGTTTTTGTACCTAGGCAGATGTTCCCTAGGTGACTTTATTTTGCCTAAGTCACTTAAAGAGGGAAAAAGGTGACCCTCACATTAAATGTCACTTAATGAGACTTTATAACCATAAAGTCACTTTTTGATAAATTTAAGTGGGTGAGTAATTTTATTTATGGGAATTAAATAAAAGGGATTTTTACTCTCACTCAATCTCATCCATTGGATTGATTCTTTTTCCACCGTTGGATTAAGATGCCCACTTAGGTCAAACAAAAAGCATGAGGGAGGCAAAAGGGTTATTCACTTTTCATTTTTTTGCATGAGAAGAGAAGAGCTGAGAGAGGAGGTCAAGTTTGCTCAAGGAGGGTACGATTTTCCAGAAGAGAGATTGCTGCACAAAAATCGAGGAACATTGAATGCACAGAAATCGAGGTGTTTTACCTTCATTTATTGCTGGTACTTTTGCACAGGAATCGAAGAACAGTACGGTCTGCATTTATTGCACCGTACGGTCTGCATTTAATTTCCAGAAATCAATGTACGGCCTGTAGGTACGGGCTTCATTAATGCTGCACAGTTTTCGAGGAATGGTACGGCCTAGTTAAATGCTGTACGGACAGCATTAATTTTCAGCACAGAAATCGAGGTACGGCCTGTGTGTACGGTCTGCAAATATTGGCACAGAATTCGAGGAAGAAGTACGGCCAGGTTTGCTGCTGTACGGCTGCATTTATTGGCACTGTTTTCTAGGGAATGTACGGCCTGGTTGCTGCTGTACATTTGCATTTAATTTGGCACAGAAATCGAGAAGGGTGTACGGCTGGTTTGCTGAGCACTTGTGTCCAGACTTTGAGATAAAGCCTGTGGTGGAGATAAGTTGTATTTCTACTGCATTTCTGTCCTTTTATTTTGCTGAAGAAAATAATAAAAATCTCTCCTCTCTCTGACTGGTTTTCCCCGTGGGGGTTTTTCCAGGGCTGATTAGCCAAAAATCTCTGAGTCAAATTTATGGTGTGAATGTTTATTTGTTTCCAGCCTGTTAGTGTTTTTCTGTGTGTTTAAATTGTTCAAAAAAATTTTAAGTAGCTTCAAGCCTATGCAAAACCGGCTGAAGTGAAAAACATAAAATGTTCATTTAAACCAGCAAGCAGCAAAACTCAGATTTTCTACATGGTATCAGAGCTAAGGGGGCAAAAACAGTGATTTTTGCAGACACACAGTAATTTGCAGCATTCAGAAATTTTTGTTATTTTACTTCTGTCAGTGAACACCACTTTGTTGAGTTGTTGTTGAGATGGCTACAGGACTTAGATTGGAGGATAGGTTGGATGGGACAGGGAATTTTGTGCCGTGGAAGGCCAGAATTTTGCTGTTACTTGAAGAGAATGAGTTATGGCCAGACATAGTGAGGAACACTACTACAAACCCCATTACCATTCCTACATCCACAGATGTAGCAGCCCTCACAGCCTTCAATAAGAAGGACTGCAAAGCTAGAAGAATTATTCTTGATGCCGTGAAAGATCACATTATTCCTCACATTTCAGGAAAGGACAAGGCTCATGAGATGTGGACAGCCTTGACCAGCTTGTATGAGAGTTCTAATGAGAACCGGAAAATGGTTCTCAGAGAAAAACTCAAGAGTATCAGGATGAATGGAGGAGAGGGAGTCACAGCTTACCTTACTAGGATTTCTGCAGTTCGAGATGAACTTGCAGCAGTTGGGGAGAAGGTTGCCCCTACAGAGCTTGTGCGCACCGCAGTGAATGGGGCTTCAAAGTCCTGGAGTGCTTTTGTGCAGGCCATAGTGGGCAGGGAGAACCTACCTAACTGGGAGAGGCTATGGGATGACTTTGTGCAGGAGGAGACCAGGAGGGGTCTTGTACAGGGTAGTACTTCTCAGAGAGGGGCTGATGATGAGGATGTGGCTTTGGCAGCCAAGGGTAAGAAGAAGAAGGGTCCCAAGAAGGGTGGGGCCAAGCAGCAGCAGAAGCAGGGACAGCAGAGTGGACAGAAGAAGGACTTGAGTATAATCAAGTGCTATGCTTGTCAGGCGTTTGGAGACTATGCCTCACAGTGTCCAAGCAAGAAGAAGAAGAAGGGGCAAGGACAGCAGACTGCAGCCTCAGCAGAGGTTGATGAGTTTAGTGTTGTATTTCAGAGGGAGTTTTCCCTGTATGCTGGACAGACTGAGGGAGAGAGAGTCACCTTAGCCACCAGCATAGATATGGATCAGGACAGTGAGCATTCCTTGTTGGCAGGACATGAGGGGGGTCCATCCATCTCTTCTACTTGGTACATTGACAATGGAGCCACGAGCCACATGACAGGAGCTCGAGAGGT
>LPNX010721242.1:105572-128416 GCA_001517045.1 Pseudotsuga menziesii | reverse complement strand
GTTGGATTAAGATGCCCACTTAGGTCAAACAAAAAGCATGAGGGAGGCAAAAGGGTTATTCACTTTTCATTTTTTTGCATGAGAAGAGAAGAGCTGAGAGAGGAGGTCGAGTTTGCTCAAGGAGGGTACGATTTTCCAGAAGAGAGATTGCTGCACAGAAATCGAGGAACATTGAATGCACAGAAATCGAGGTGTTTTACCTTCATTTATTGCTGGTACTTTTGCACAGGAATCGAGGAACAGTATGGTCTGCATTTATTGCACCGTACGGTCTGCATTTAATTTCCAGAAATCGATGTACGGCCTGTAGGTACGGGCTTCATTAATGCTGCACAGTTTTCGAGGAAGAGTACGGCCTAGTTAAATGCTGTACGGACAGCATTAATTTTCAGCACAGAAATCGAGGTACGACCTGTGTGTACGGTCTGCAAATATTGGCACAGAATTCGAGGAAGAAGTACGGCCAGGTTTGCTGCTGTACGGCTGCATTTATTGGCATTGTTTTCTAGGGAATGTACGGCCTGGTTGCTGCTGTACATTTGCATTTAATTTGGCACAGAAATCGAGAAGGGTGTACGGCTAGTTTGCTAAGCACTTGTGTCCAGACTTTGAGATAAAGCCTGTGGTGGAGATAAGTTGTATTTCTACTGCATTTCTGTCCTTTTATTTTGCTGAAGAAAATAATAAAAATCTCTCCTCTCTCTGACTGGTTTTCCCCGTGGGGGTTTTTCCAGGGCTGATTAGCCAAAAATCTCTGAGTCAAATTTATGGTGTGAATGTTTATTTGTTTCCAGCCTGTTAGTGTTTTTCTGTGTGTTTAAATTGTTCAGAAAATTTTTAAGTAGCTTCAAGCCTATGCAAAACCGGCTGAAGTGAAAAACATAAAATGTTCATTTAAACCAGCAAGCAGCAAAACTCAGATTTTCTACACAAGACACAGAGATTTTTATCGGAGAAACCATAAAGGAGAAAACCCCGCAAACTTCCTCAAAATAGTTCCGTCACAAAGACTGTATCACAAGATGGAATAACCCAAGAACAATATGTCTTCTGCAGCTCTCTCTCTCTTCATCCTCATTGTCCTCTCTCTCCTAATGCGCACATGAGAGAGTGAATGAGTGTGTGACAAATGAGGGCACCTCCCTATTTATATTCTTTCGTTGAGTAACTAACTCAACTAACTAGGTCGGCTAGGTAACCTTTGGGGCCGACCTACCTAGGAATACACAAAGTACATTTTCCTTTATTTAATATGGGGACTATTTCCCTGACTTACAACGAAGTGTTTACCTCAGTGACCATAAATAATGATGAGATCTCGAAAGGAGGGAAACACGTCTCTGATGGGGGTACGACAATATACAATAGTAATATACATCAGAATATCTTTCTAAGTTACAATTACAACCACCCTCCCTCTTAACCAGGAAGGTATTCTCTCGCCACAGTCATCAACACATCTGGTCATCGTCACTACTGCCATTGTTCTTATCTTGTCCAATCCATCGCATCTATCTGTCATAGGAAGTTTCTACAGAGCCATCCCTTTTTCATGTTGGGTGTAGGCCTAGTCCTCATCCAGGTCTTCATCACATCTTCAAGCAAGCCATCGCATAAGTACAGTCCAAGACCCTCTTTACATTGCCATTGCAATAACCTGCGTTTCCTACCTTCTTCTCGTCGTATCCAGATCATCTCTTTTGTCCTGCACACAACAAAACAAAACACACAAAGCTCACAGAGCTCACCACAAATGTAGACCACCTGCATTCTATGAACATAGGAACGTGTTAGGATGTCACCAAGACAATCCTGCATCTACCACTATGTGAGGACCTCCCAAGAGCACACCAAGTGCATTACGTCTCTCTATAGTCAACATGCATTCTACCAACAAAGGAGAACTGCCCAGGTGCACACCAAGTGCCTTGTGACCGCATCATCTCCATCATGGGAACACACACATACAAGGACTGATTACGTCTAAACAGCCTGTGTCCAGACAACCTTCAAGACTTATTATGTCTGAATAACCTGCATACCACACCAGGGCTCGTATTTACATTCGGACAACCCACAAGACTTATTACATCCGAATAACCTGCGTACCATGCCATGGCTCATATTTGCATTCGAACAACCTGTCTCAGGACTAAATACGTTTGAGTAACCTGCGTATCACGCCAGGGCTCGTATTTACACTCGGACAACCTACAGAACTGATTGCGTCCGAGTAACCTATGTACCATGCCGAAGCTCTTATTTACACTCAGACAACCTGTCTCGTTTCCCATATGAGATATCATGCATCTGCGTCTTCTGGTCTCTTTTTATTTCTACCATAGAATCCTATGATACCGGACAAGTCCATAAGCCATCGTGTCCCGTGTTATCATGTCGAACACGGACACGTCCTGACACGGTGTCGGACACTAGTTTTGAACGTGTCCTGTTTTAGGACACGTCCAAAACACATGTCTGACACCGTGTCAGGACGTGTCCTAAAAACAGGACACCGTGTCCTAAAAACAGGACACTTCTAACCAAAAAAAATTGTAAAAAAACAATTTTATCCTCATTCATTCACAGTTTTTAATGAGGCTTGAGCTCTAACAGGGTTTTTCTTTTTTAGGTGAAGAGCATAAGAAAGTTTTCCATCTTGATCTACTCCATTTTGCATTTGCCAGTGGCATTCCGACATCTATGTAATACATTTTGATTTCGATGACTTAATGAGAAATTTTTTGAGTCTATGAGAACCCATTGCACCAATGGAATTATAGCCCCCCATGTTTGTCATACTTCTCTCTCTGCAGTTTGTGATGTATTTTTATTATTTTTCCATATACATTTACATATTACATTATTTGGCTCTTATTTGTGATATATTTTTATTACTTTTCCATGTACATTTAAATATTACATTGTTTGGCTCTTAGCCTCTCAAATCAAGTCAAGGAGCACACCAACAAGTATTCTGTGTGGGCATATTCCACAAATAACATCACAAGGGGATTCATTTCACATAGGGGAAGTTACCCCTTATTTCTATTCCTACCCATGACATTCAATCTAAGTGGCATCATCATTGCAAGTGGCATAATCTAAAATATAAAGCATGTAGATAGATGAGATTCTTCATTCTTCCATATATTTAAAGCGTGTATATAATCTTTAAATATAATTTAAAATATAATTGATAGATGCAATTCTTCATTCTCCCATCTTGATTTACCCCTTTTTGTATTTACTTTTACTATTAGTCTATTTAGCATTTGCCAATGGCATTCTGACATCCATGTAATACATTTTGATTTTGATGACACGATGAGAAATATGGTTCTGACTACTGAGTATTGACATCTAAATCTATGACATTCATGAGTATCATGAATTATCTATGTGTCCATAATCTCATTGTGATTACTGATTTAGTAAATGTGTAACTACTAATGTTAAATGTGCATTGATTCTGACTTATATTGAATATTTGTAAAAAATTGGATCTATATGTCTATCTTTTTAATATATATAATTTGTAATATATATATATATAACGTGTCCTAATTCCGGGGGTCACCGTTTCCGTGTCGGACGCTCGAATCCCCGTGTCCTTCGTGTCCCGTGTCCTCATGTCAGGTGACTTAGAGAATCATGTTAGGACTGATTACGTCCAAGGATAACCAACGACCTTCGCCGGGACATATTACATCCAAGGACAACCTACAGGACTAATTAAATCCGAGCAACCTACGACCTTCGTCGGGATTTTACGCTCGGACAACCTATCTCACCAGTTATGCTAGAACTCATCACTCCCTCTTTTGCGGGGTCTCGTCCTGGATCAGACTAAGTCTTTCTCTAAAGTACCCGAACTTCACTCTGGTTAGAGGCTTGGTCAATACATCGGCTATCTGCTTGTCTGTTGCCACATACTGAAGCTTCATTGCTCCTCTCTGCATCATACAAAATGTAAGTTAGATCAAACAAATCAGATAGTAGCTTTTGAAACCATACTACCTCACAACTAGTCGAGCAAGTGGCAACATATTCTGCCTCGACTGTACTCAGCGCCACGCAGGACTTCTTCCTGCTAAACCAAGAGATCATACTGGATCTCAACCTGAAGTGCTCTTCTTATCAGTGGCACTGCCTGCCCAATCCGAATCAACATAATCGTGCGGGTTAGTCTTCTACTTCGCATCATACTTTAGCCCATAATCCACTATACGCTTTAGGTACCTCAATACATGCTTTACAACAACCAGGTGTACATGTCTCGGATCCGTCAAGAACTGGCTCAGCGTGTTCACAGCAAAGCATATGTTCGGTCTCATATTCGTCATGCACATCAATGAACCAATCATCTGACGATACATCGTGGCATTAACCAACTCTGATGAAGCATCACACAGAAGCTTCAAGTTTGATGTCATAGGTGTGGCCATTGCCTTGCGGTCCAGCATTATGAATCTCTTCAGAATCTCCACTTCATTCTTTCCTTGACCAAGTAAAATCCCATCCGCATTATGCCATACCTCCATGCCTAAGAAGTAGTGCATCATCCCTAGGTCTTTCATCTCGAACTCA
This sequence comes from Pseudotsuga menziesii, assembly GCA_001517045.1. Classification (NCBI taxonomy): domain Eukaryota; kingdom Viridiplantae; phylum Streptophyta; class Pinopsida; order Pinales; family Pinaceae; genus Pseudotsuga; species Pseudotsuga menziesii. The sequence continues at coordinate 123,826 of LPNX010721242.1, read as the reverse complement.
GTAACAAGTCTTCTCTTTGCATCTTCAATGAGTTCGTCCTCTCCTGTCACGAACAGGTCATCGACATATAGCAAGAGCATTACTGCTCTTCTGCCTTCAACCTTAAAGTTAAGGTTGGAAGCTTCTTTACTCTCATTAAAGCCTAGGCCCATCAGTAAGTTGTCCATCCTGCCATACTATGTCAAGATTCTTGAACTCGGAGATCTTCTATAGTCACTCCCTCTAAAGCGGAGCATCATTCTCCCTCTGCATTTTGTACTCTATGTATTGAAACATTTTGTACTAGAGTGACAGGTAGCTTCCTCTGCTACTGATCTTTTATGTATCCATCTCAGGTCACTGGATACTAAGATCCTCTATCTTGAACTTTGTTGAAAAGTTCCTCTTGCACCCATCTGTGAGCTTGTTGTCCTCTATAAGCTTTCATCTTCAACCTTGTAGAAAAGGTTAAGATATTCATCACTCTAGGTGATCTTCAAGCTCCTCATGTAACTGTATGTGTTATCCCATGGGTGTCTTCTAAGCTCATCCAAGCCTTCTTCAATTTGCACACATGAGTCTTCCTTTCATGTGTCTCAAATCCCAGTGGTTGTTCTATGTGCACTTCCTCCTCGACTACACCATTCAAGAATGTTGTCTTGATATTCATCTAGTGTATCTCCGATCTCAAGATTGCAACCAATGCAAGTATAGATCTAATGGAAGTGTACCTCACTACTGGTGCACATGTCTCCTCGTAGTCTATGCCTTCTTTCTGTGAGAAGCCTCGTGCTACGAATCTTGCCTTGTATCCCTCAATCTTGCCATCTGTTGCATGCTAGATCTTGGTGATCCACATGGAAGACACTACGGACTTCCCTTCAGCTCTCGGAACCGCATTCTAGACATCAACTAGTCTCTTTGATCATAGTCCCCTTTCGTTTCTTCTTGGCTACTTCTTCATAGCTGGAAGGATCTGCATCAATGATGTCACTCATCAGTGCCACATAACTGGAATGTATCTAAAGCGTCTTACTTTCTTTGGAAGTCTCGTCATCCTATTCTTCATCTTGGATGATTTCTCGTGCCTAAGATGGTCTTCATCTCTCGAGGTGGATCTACTGTTCTCTTCAGGTCATATCATGATTCTTTATATTCTTCTGAAGCTCTTTCTTCCGCCATAGTGTCTCTGACCCGAGGAGCTTCAGGTTCCTCTTCTGAACTATCGTCACTTGTTCTTCAGAACGATCTACAAGTTAAGTTCAGTTGCATCATTAGAATCATTTAATAATTTCCAAAACATATTAATCTAATGCATCAAGATATATGTCACACAGTCACGCAACTATCTTAGCAAATGCTACAACATTCATCCATGTCTCGTATACATACGGTAACTTTCTAGATGCCTTCCATCTCTCCCAGTTATGTCATCAAGGAGGTCTCATTCTAGATAAGTAGCAATGGAATGTTGTACATCAGCATACGCTACTTGCCCATCACATGTGAGTCAGTAGTATAAGTGCAAACACTTAGACATGCATAATACATCAACTGAATATAAATATGTGCATAACCAAACAATATCATATAAGTAAGTAGATATACAAGAAATGACAATTGAACACTTATCTTGTTTGTTTGGTGGGTGGACTCCCTCTTGATCCTTATGTCCAAAGTCTTTAACAATTTGTTCATTCACAACTGCATTCCTTCTTATCCAAGTACTGAGATGGATAAGAGTATGATCTTCATCTTCACCAGTAGAATTCATATTCCTCATCACTTGAGGAATCTTCCTTTTCTTCTTTGACTTCTTGTTGAATGAGCCTCTATCTCTGGGACAGTCTCTGGAGTAGTGTCCCTTCTCATCACAAGCATAGCATCTAATGTTGGAAGGATCTCTTCCAAATTCCTTTTGTTATCTTTTGTGATGAAGGTTCTCCTTCTTTCTATGATTTCTTCTAGTGTGAACTGTGAAAACTTGATCTTCAGTTGCTCCCATCTTCTCCTCTCTTGTTATAAGTTGAGCTTCTTCTTGTGTGCATTCTTCCCATAGTCTATTGAAGGAGATCAACTTCCTTCTTGCACACGTTCCTTTAATGAATGAATCCCATGATAACAATCTATCCTTCTTCCACATTCTCTTCAACTGCTTCAAGTTGTTCATTGATTTGAACAACCCTAGTGAAGTAGGAATGAATGGTCTTTGAGTTCTATATCTTCACATTCTTCAACTGGTTCCTCAATGTCATCTTCCAATTACTGTTCTTTCCTTCGAATAACTTCGTCAAAGCATCGAACACTTCCTTTGGTGTCTTCAAGGACGACACGTGGGATGAGATGATCCTTAATAGAAGCTGCAATGATTCTCTTGGCCTTAACCAAGTTCTTTTTATGAGTAGCCTTAGCCTCATCTCCCTCTCACTCTGGAACTTCCTTACTGATATACTAATCCAAGTCATTTTCTTCAAGGATCAGGGAGATCCTATACTTCCATCATCAAGCTAGGTGTGATGAGCCATTTTGAAATGAGAACCTCAAATGGAAATAACAAAGATTTAGATCTTACCGATTTGAGGTGTCTAACTTGGTTCCAGAGTTGGTTGATCTAGAGTTTGTCAAAGAAACCCTAATTTTCCAAACTTGGAATTTCAAACTTCTGATTGGACAAGAAGATGTGCCTCTTCAAGGTGGGTTGTCCAATGGACTCATTTTTTGAAAACTGTGGTGGGAAAACTCTGAAACTTGATTCCTAGTATATTCCCACAGTGTCCTTGTAAATTTTCCAGCATTCCCCCAACCCGGTTTCAACCACCATTTTCAACATTGTTTAATGCCCAACCCAATTTACTTTCAGCTACAAATTAAGTAATTTCTCAAAAACAATTTATGACTAAAACACGTGAAGAAATTTACTACTTTTAATCAGTAGCAATTAAAAAACACAATCACACATAAAAAATCAAACTTAGAAATTTTTGGTCAAATGACCCAGGCAAAACCCCAACCTCCAGGGAAAACCAGTTCTAGAGAGAGAGAATTTTATTTTATGTAATAAAATAAAAGTATAGCAAAAACAGAGATAAACTTATCTCAACCACTGTGCTCATCAAATTGACTGAATTCAGAAATTTTACAATCAAAATTTATGTGAATTAGCTGCCTCAAAAACCGTGCCAAACTGATTGTACGAACTGCCTTGATTTTCGTGCCCACTGTTGTACCATCCAGACTATACGAACCTCCTCGATTTATGTGCCCACTGTACTGAATTGTACGGCTTGTACGGAATTCCATGCCAAAAAAATCTTTCTTCTCAAAAATCATCTCCAAAAATTTTCTCAAAATTTGTGTTGTAGGAAAATGTAATTTTTGTTGTTGTACGACCTTGGGGAATGTGCCCTCTGCTCTTCTCTCTTTGCCTGCAATTTTTTTCTCTTTCTGCGCTCTCCAACTCTCATGAAAAACAGAATGGGACTTTAATGCCTTCCCTTTCCTTTTTGGTGTCTAAATGAGGAAGCTGAATAGTCATCTAATCCAAGGACCCAAAATGAATTAGATGGATGGATGAGATTAAATGCACATTTAATTCTCTCCAAAATTAATTTCACTCACCTCACTTAAATTTATCAAAAAATCACTTTATTCTCTAAAGTGAAAATTAAAACTCATCTCAAGTTATTAATTGCAAGGGTCACTTTAATTTTTCCCTTTTAATGACTTAGGCAAAAGTCACTACGGGAACACTTTCCTAGGTACAAATATCAACAGTCCCTCTTACCGAGGAAAGTGTTCTGCACCACACCCAACTTGTCTTTGAAATGAATGAACTTGCCTCTTTCAAGAGACTTTGTCAGGATATCTGCAACCTGCTCATCAGTGGAAATGTACTGCAACTCCACAGCTCCTGTCTGAACATAATCATGGATGAAATGATATATGATCTCAATATGCTTTGACCTGTCGTAAAATACAGGATTCTCATAGAGTTGGATGCAACTCTAATTGTCACAGTAAGTCACTATAGGCCTCGGCTCCTAATCAAATAGATACACCAATAACTTGCGAAGCCACAGTGCCTCACAACTAGCCAGACTGGTTTCCATGTACTCATCCTTTGTAGAACTCAAAGCAATAGAGTTTTGCTTTTGACTGAACCACGACACTGCTGTCGAGCCCAAACTAAAACAACATCCGAAAATGCTCTTCCGGTCTGCCACACTACCTGCTCAATCTGAATCCGTGAATCCAATGAATCTAACCCCTTCCGATCTCCTATAATCCAAACCATAATCCATTGCAATGTTTTAAAAACCAGCCGAGTCCGAGTCCGAGTTGGTCGAGTTGACCCCCGATCAAGCTGACTCGGCCTGCAACTCGGCTCGGGTGTCCAATTTTATGCTTAGTCGGCCGAGTTGGGTTCGAGTCGGCCGAGTTAGGGTCCGAGTTGGCCGAGTCGACCGAGTTGAATGAGTTGCAACGCAAGTCAGCCAAGTCAGCTGTGGCAGACACCCACAAGAATGCAGGCTCCAAAATAACATGTTTATTTTTTATTTTTAATATTTTTCTTATTCTAACCATAACCTGAGGCAATAAGATGACCTCCTGCCCCTCTATTTGCCTCACACTTCTGCTGTAAGATGTTTGTGAGCATTTGGCATTATTGTTGTTTGGATTCATGGAGGCTTGGAGGAGCATCCAACAATGAAAAACAATCAACATGATTAGAGGAGTTGGACTGTTGGAGACCAACTTTCTGTTACCTAGACGTATGTTAGCTTCCAACTAGCCATTGTTTCTTTTTTTCTCATTAAATTGACAAATATCAGTCCTGTTTTCTATTGTTTGCTACCAAAAAAATAAGATTTTTTTTCTTTTTTCTTTTCATGTTTAGATTTGCTTTGCATTTAGATTCTAGATTGGCCCCAAAAGGAAAAGATCAGGCATGGATCCATGCTGATGTCATTGAAGGAAAAATGTATTGCAAGTGTTGCAAAACATGGATTAAAGAAGGGGGCATTAATAGATTTAAACAACAGTTGGCTGCTGTTAGAGGAAATATTGCCCCATGGGAAGCTGATTTAGAGTTTATTGGTGAGATTAGGTTGGAGTTGCAACAACAGTTTGATGAATTTGAAGAGAAGGCTAAACAAAAAGAGATGTATGATCATCGACATATGATGTAGTGGCATCATAGCATGTTGTTTTTTGGACTCTACAAGCCATTTAGGCCTCATTGATTATGTATTGCACAGTACACTCGATGCCATTTTGATATATTCACACGTATATGGTATATGCATGAATAGACGTTGGATATTTTGTCTCTAATGCTTTGCAAGCATGGATTAAAATCTTTAAAATATTGTTTTTCTTTAAAATTTAATATTTTATAAAATGTTGTTCTAGATATGTATTGCACAGTACACTCGACGCCATTTTGATATATTCACACTTATATGGTATATGCATGAATAGACGTTGGATATTTTGTCTCTAATGCTTTGCAAGCATGGATTAAAATCTTTAAAATATTGTTTTTCTTTAAAATTTAATATTTTATGTATTTTTTGAGTAATCCGAGTCATTAAATTCAAACCGACCGAGTCATTACCGATTCATTACCGATTCCAGTCCGAGTGCGAGTTGACCCTTGACCGATTTCGAGTCTGAGTCCGAGTTTTAAAACAATGATCCATTGTACCTGCAAGGTATCTCAACACATGTTTTGCGACAACCAAGTGCACCCTCCTAGGCTCCACCATGAACTGACTGAGAGTGTTTACCGCAAAACACAGATATGGCCTAGAGTTGACAAGATACATCAACGAACCTATGAGTTGACGATATAAGGTAGGATCCACCAACTCTCCCTCAAAAGCAAGAAGCTTCTTCCAGCTGATGACCATAGGTGTAGACATCGACCTCCAATCCTCCATCTGAAATCTCCTCAGAATATCTACTGCATACTTTCCCTGCCCCTGGAAAATATGACCAGGGTCCTGCCAAACCTCCATTCCCAAAAAATAATTCATCAACCCAATGTCAGCCATCTCATAGTCTTTAGCAAGATCTCTTTTGCAAACTGCAATAGGTCTCTCCTCACCCGTGATAAACAAATTATCCACATACAACATAAGAACGAGCAGATCATCTCCAACCATGATGAAATAGAGATTCGGACCAGCCTCACTCTTCTAAAAACCCATCGACAATAAGTAAGAGTCTATCTTCGAATACCAAGCTCGACGAGCTTGCTTCAGCCCATACAAGGCTTTCTTCATCCTACAAACATGAGACTCTCTCCCATGAATCTCAAAGCCCTATGGCTGCTCAACATAAACCTCCTCCTGTATGATTCCATTGAGAAATGCAGTCTTCACATCCATCTAATGGATCTTCCAACCCATTTCCACAGCAATGGAAATCAATGATCTGATAGAAGTATAACATGCAACCAGTGCAAAGGTCTCATCATAATCAACTCCCTCTACTTGTGAGAACCCCCGCGCCACAAACCGAGCCTTGTATCCTGCCATTTGCAGCATGCTTTACCTTGTAAAACCAACGAGAAGTCACCACTGACTTCCCCTCAGGTCTTGGAACAATCTCCCAAACATCGTTCTTAATGATGGAATGGTACTCTTCCATCATGGCATCTCTCCAAACATGATGTTGAGAGGCCTCCTCAAAAGTAGATGGCTCTGAATCATGAAGACTAGCAACCAAGGACATACCCAACCTATCTGGCATCACTATATTCCTCACCGGCTCCTTGGGCATTCCAAAAGCCTTAGCTTCCTTCAGGGTCTCCCGAAGCCATTTAGGCTTCTTCTTCCCTAAAGGTTGCTCCCAAACTGGTCTGGCATCATCTGAGGAACTCCCATAAGTAGAAGGCCCAGAAACCTGTGTACCAGGAGCTGGTGAACCAACAACTGGTGAAATCTGTGATCCGATAGCTCTGTATGGTGAACCTGTCCTGGAAGAACCTGTTGGCTGAACCACTGAACCTGAAGATCATGTGCTTGTACTTTGTGGTCCAATAACCCCGGAAACCTGTGAACCTGTCACTTGTACTGAAGGTACCTTTGAAGCTACCTGAGGTGTGGGAACTTGCTACTTTCCCTACACTGACTCTCTAGATTTCCTGAAGGCCCGCTCCTCCTCAATTCTCACTTCCCGTCTCACAACAACCTTCCTCGGAGCAAGAAGATAAATGCAAAAGGCCTTCGAAGTCTCATCATACCCCAAAAAGATGCCTCTCTTTGTTGTGGGCTCAAGCTTTGTCCTCTTCTTAGGAAACCAAATATACGAAAATGACTCACCTCAGGCTTCTTGCCTATGAACATCTCCTCAGGAGTCTTGTTCCCCAAGGCACGATGGGGACTCTTATTCTGAAGGTAAACAGTTGTACTGCATGCCTCTTGCTAAAGAAAGAAAGTGATTGATCATGTAACATGGCTCTCGCTACTCCAACAATAGATCAGTTCTTCCTTTCTGCTGCTCCATTCTGCTCAAGAGTGTTTCCTGTCTGCGATACTCATTGAACTCCTTGGAGGTATACTCACCCCCGTTATCTGCTAAGTGCCCGAATCCTCCTCCCAGTATGGTTCTCCACAAGAGCTTTGAACTATTGGAACCTCTGCAAGACCTCCTCATATTCCTTGCTCCTCGGGAAGTAGATCCAGGTCTTCCTGGAATGGTCATCGATGAATGTCACAAAATACTCAAAACCTATCAGAGAAACCGATGACCTAGGACAACACAAGTCGGAATGTATCAAATCAAGTACTCTTGCTGGCCTGCTATCACTGCTCGTAAAAACAGCCTTGGTGTGCTTTCCAAAAGCACACCTCGTGCATACATCACTATGCTCAGTGCTGAACTCAGGAAAACCTGTAACTATGTACCTCAACATCCTTAAAGTTGGATGATGCAGATGAGCCATCCTTTTATGCCATAGCTCACAAAGCTCATTGTCGTTGCTATGTGTCAAAGCATGTTGGGGCTTAAACAAGAGCTTGTACAGCTTCCCACATCTGACTCCAATGATGTAAGAGGAAGATGGTCCTGCAGTCTTGGGGAATACACACACATATCCATCTAGGAAGGACACCCCAAGACCCCTATCCTCGATCATGGAAACTGATATCAAGTTCTTCTTCAGCCCAAGTACAAACAATATGTCCCTCAAAGTCATGGGACTCATGAACTCTCTCTGAAATATAATGGTCCCACACCCAATAGCTCTGACAACTATGTCATCCCCCAACACGACCTCCACATCTATCCCTACCTGTGAAAGCTCGGAGAACATCTCTCGAGCACCTACCATGTGGCTCGAAGCTCCACTGTCAATATACCACGTGCTAGTGGTGGATGCACTGAAAGAATGGCTAGTAAAAAAAAAATCCCTCTCAATATCAATGTCTGCACTGGTGATGATGGATGCTCTCTCTCTATCAACATGCCTAGAACAGAGAGAAAACACTCTCAAATCTAGTTGTAAACTCCTCAACCTCTGCTAAAGTTGTTGTCTGTTGTTGGTTCTTCTTCTTTTGTGGGCACTGTCTAGCATAGTGCCCAAGCTTCTGACAAGCAAAGCACTTTACAGTGCTCAAGTCCTTCTGTCCATCCTGTTGCTTAGCCCCACACTTCTTGGGGCCCTTATTGAGCTTCTTCTTTCCCTTGGCAATCAAAGCCACATTCTCCTCATCCTCCCTGTTAGTAGAAGAGTTGCCCTACACAAGACCTCTCCAGGTCTCCTCCTGAACAAAATCATCCCAAATCCTGTCCCAAGAAGGCAAGATCTCCCTGGCTACTATAGCCTCTACAAAAACATCCCAAGGCTTTGCAACCCCATTCAAAACTGTTCGCACTAGCTCTGAACCAGGAACAACCTCCCCTATTGCTGCAAGCTCATCTCTCACCTGAGAGATCCTAGTAAGGTAGGGAATCACTCCCTCAGCTTTGGCCATCTTGATACTCTTCAATTTCTCTCTCAAAACCATTTTCATATTTTCATTTGAGCTTTGAAACAAGCTGGTCAAAGCATCCCACATCTGATATGCACGAGTTTTACTAGAAATGTGTGGGATCACATGATCTTTAACTGCATCTAAAATGTTCATTCTAGCCTTAATGACCTTCTTGTTGAAGGCAGTAAGCGCTTGTGCATCGGTGGAAGCGGGAACAACAATAGGATTTGTTGTTGTATTGTTAACCACTTCATCCCATAACTCGTTTTCCTCCAATATAAGCACTAGTCTAGCTTTCCATGGGACAAAATTCCCAGCCCCATCAACCCTATCCTCCAACCTAAGTCTTGTTGCCATTTTCATTGCAAAGTTCAAGTCTCAGCAAGGTGTTGCCCATTAACAAACGAAATCACTGACAATCTAAAAAATTTCACTGTGTAAAATTCTGCTCTTTCTCTAACAAAGCTCTGATACCATGTAAATTTTCCAGCATTCCCCTGCCCCGGTTTCAACCACCATTTTCAACATTGTTTAATGCCCAACCCAATTTACTTTCGGTTGCAAATTAAGTCATTTCTCATAAACAATTTATGACTAAAACACATGATGAATTTACTACTTTTAATAAGCAGCAATTAAAAAACACAGTCACACATAAAAAATCAGACTAAGAAATGTTTGGTCAAATGACTCCGGCAAAACCCCAACCTCCGGGGAAAACCTATTCTAGAGAGAGAATTTTATTTTCTGCAATAAAATCAAAGTACACCAAAAACAAAGATAAACTTATCTCAACCACAGTGCTCAGCAAATTGACTGAATTCAGAAAATTTACAGTCAAAATTTCTGCCAATTAGTTGCCCTAAAAAACCGTGCCAAACTCCTTGTACGAACTGCCTCGATTTTTGTGTTCGATATTGTACTGTACTGACTGTACAGACTACCTCGATTTTTGTGCCCACTATACTGAATTGTACGGACTGTACGAAATTCCATGCCCAAAAAAAAGAAAAAATTTTCCTTTTTGAAAATCGTGCCCAAAAACTTTCTCGAAACTTGTGTTGTACGAAAATGTAATTATGTTGTTGTACGGTCTTGGGAAACGTGCCCTCTGCTCTTCCCTCTCTATCTGCAATTTTTTTCTCCTTCTATGCTCTCTAACTCTCATGAAAAACAGAATGAGACTCTAATGCCTTCCCTTGCCTTTTTGTTGTCTAAATGAGAAAGCTGAATAATCATCTAATCCAAGGGCCCAAAATGAATTAGATGGATGGATGAGATTAAATGCACTTTTAATTCTCTCCAAAATTAATTTCACTCACCTCACTTAAATTTATCAAAAAGTCACTTTATTCTCAAAGTGAAAATTAAAACTCATCTCAAGTTATTAATTGCAAGGGTCACCTTAATTTTTCCCTTTTAATGACTTAGGTGAACACTTCCTGCAGTGTCCCGTAGTCAAAAATTGAAATTCCACATAATGAGAAACTTCTTCCATAGAAATATGCACCCTCCTATGGCGAGTTTGATGTTCTTCCTTTTTCAACTGATCGGTGGAGGGAAGTGCCCAAAACAGGAAGCCTTAGTTTCTTCAATTTCTTCTGCATAATTGTCTGATCTTGTTTTTGTTGTATCTCCGAAGCTTCTGCTCCTCAAGGTCTGAAACTTCGTCCTGAGGTAGCATGTTTTGTCTTCTTTCCAACCCCACAGGTAGCATGTAACTTGTACAGACTGTCATGTGTCATTGTTTCACATTCGGTGTCTAAAAACAAACCACAGAATCTACAGTCTGTGCCCTATCTGCAACATCTTACAAAATTTGATTTGGACCTTCCTAACCCGAGATATAGCAATTCTCCCTAGGTCACATGTTTATCACTGTATTCTGGAGGAGGCTGGAACCCTGATTTAGAGGAATCATATCTCCTAAAGTATAGCGAATCTGTCGCAGAAACTCGCACACAAGGTACAACAAGATTTCATCTTCGACTTGTAAAAGTTTCAGCTCTTGAGCCTTCTCCAATCTCGAGTTATAGCGAAAGCCCCAAGATGACTAGATTTTGTCTTCTAGGGGTTTCAAGCATGAAACCCTAATCTTCATTAGCGGCCATTGTCGTAGTATTTTTACTGCACAGTGCCTTCTTTCAGAGTGGCTTTGATACCATGTTAGAGCTTTTAATCTAATTTACTTGATTAAGATCTTTATCTGAAAGAATAACAAGTACATCAATACATCAAAGATACACAAGACATAGATTTTCATCGAGGAAATCGTAAAGGAAAAACCCCGCAAACTTCCTCGGAATAGTTCCGTCACAAACACTGTATCACAAGATGGAATAACCCAAGAACAAAATGTCTTCTGCAGCTCTCTCTCTTCCTCCTCATTGTCCTCTCTCTCCTAATGCACACATGAGATAGTGAATGAGAGTGACAAATGAGGAGGGCCAGGTAACCTTTGGGGCTGACCTACCTAGTGTTGAATTTTTATACCTTGGAAGTTGTTCCCCTTGATGACTTTTTGCCCAAGTCACTAGGAAAAGGGGTTTTGTCACTTGGACTTTATATTAATGACTTGAGATGAGCATCAAATGCACTTTAGAGATCAAAGTGTACTTTAAGTAAAAATTTAAAAAGTGAGTGAATTAATTTTTAATTTGTGAAGAAAAGTGATGTTATCACAACCACTCATCTAATCTAATATGGGCCCTTGGATTAGATGACCTTTCACTCACCCACACCATTTTTACCTAAAAGGCAATTTTTTCCAACTGAAGAGGCACTTTTGCATTTTGAGAGAGAGAGAGAGAGAGCCGAATTTCTGAGAAAGAGAGAAAAACGCAACTGGAGCATTTTTCTTTGACATGAAAATCGAGGTGAAAGTACAGCCGACAGGGCACAAAAATCGTGGCAGCAATGAAGTGCATTTATTGCAGTCGTACCAAACTGTCCATACAGTACAAATTTAGTCCGTACAAGGCACGAAAATTAAGGCTGCTAAGTTGGGCATGAAAACCGAGGCAGATTTTCTCTAGTACATCTGGCACGAATTTCGAGGCAAAACCGTACAGTACAGGTCATACAGCATGTCTGTACAGCAGCCGTACAGTCCTGTAGCAGCACAGAAATCGAGGAGGGTGCATACAGAAATTTTCTGAGTTTGGCACAAATTTCGAGGCTAATTTTTATCATCTGGTTGAGATAAGTTGTGACTGATATTTTTTGTCTACTGCTATATTTTTGAAAGATAAATAAAGAATTTCTGTCTCGCAGGTTTTCCCCGGAGATTGGGGTTTTTCCTAGGTCATAGGAGCAAAATTCCTGAGTCTGAATATTTATGTGTGAATGTATTTTTAATTGTTGCTCATAAAAGTTGTAGAAATTCTTCTTGTGTTTCAGTCCTATATTGTTTATGAGAAATAATCTGATTTGTAGCAGAATGTTAAATTGGGTTACCATGTTAAAAACGGAATTTGAAACCAGGTTGGGAGAATGTTGAAAATTCTACATGGTATCAGAGCTTTGTTAGAGGAAGAGCAGATTTTACACAGTGAAAAATTTTAGACTGTTAGTGATTTCTTTTGTCAGTGGGCAGCACCTTGTTGAGACTTGAACTTCGCAGAGAAAATGGCAACAGGACTTAGGTTGGAGGATAGGCTTGATGGGGCTAGGAATTTTGTCACATGGAAAGCTAGGCTAGTGCTTATATTGGAGGAAAATGAGTTGTGGGATGAAGTGGTTCACAATAGTACAGCAAATCCTAGTGTTGTTCCCCCTTCCACCGATGCACAAGCACTTTTTGCCTTCAACAAGAAGGACATTAAGGCTAGAAGAATTATCCTAGATGTAGTTAATGACCATGTGATCCCACGCATTTCTAGTAAAACCCGTGCATATCAGATGTGGGATGCTTTGACCAGCTTGTTTCAAAGCTCAAATGAAAATAGGATAATGGTTTTGAGAGAGAAATTGAAAAGTATCAAGATGGCCAAAGCTGAGGGAGTGACTCCCTACCTTACTAGGATCTCTCAAGTGAGAGATGAGCTTGCAGCAATGGGGGAGGTTGTTCCTGGTTCAGAGCTAGTGTGGACAGCTTTGAATGGGGTTGCAAAGCCTTGGGTTGTTTTTGTGGAGGCTATAGTAGCCAGGGAGAACTTGCCTACCTGGGACAGGATTTGGGATGATTTTGTTCAAGAGGAGACCCAAAGAGGTCTTGTGCAGGGCAACTCTTCTACTAGCAGGGAGGATGAAGAGAATGTGAATTTGACTGCCAAGGGAAAGAAGAAGTTCAAGAAGGGTGGGGCTAAGCAGCAGGATGGACAGAAGGACTTGAGCACTGTAAAGTGCTTTGCTTGTCATAAGCTTGGCCACTATGTTGGACAGTGCCCACAGAAGAAGAAGAAGAAGCAGCAGCTTCAGCAGAGGTTGAGGAGTTTACAGCTAGATTTGAGAGAGAGTTTTCTCTCTGTACTGGGCATGTTGATAGAGAGAGAGCATCCATCATCACTAGTGTAGACATTGACATTGAGAGGGAGTATTCCTTGTTGAATGGTCATTCTTTCAATGCATCCACCACCAGCACGTGGTATATGACAGTGGAGCTTCGAGCCACATGACAGGTGCTCGAGAGATGTTCTCCAAGCTTTCACGGGCAAGGGTATGTGGAGGTCATGTTGGGGGATGACACAATTGTCAGAGTTGTGGGGCGTGGGACCATTACATTTCAGAGAGAGTCCATGAGTCCCATGACTTTGAGGGACGTATTGTTTATACCCGGGCTAAAGAAGAACTTGATCACAGTTTCCATGATCGAGGATAGGGGTCTTGGGGTGTCCTTCCTGGATGAACATGTGCATGTTTTTCCCGAGACTGCAGGACCATCTGCCTCTTACACTATTGGAGTCAGATGTGGGAAACTGTACAAGCTCTTGTTTCAGCCCCAGCATGCTTCGACACATAGCAGCGGCAGTGAGCTTTGTGAGTTGTGGCATAGGAGGATGGCTCATCTGCATCATCCAGCTTTGAGGAAGTTGAGGTACATGGTTACAGGTTTTCTTGAGTTCAGCACTAAGCATAATGATATATGCAGGGGGTGTGCTTTGGGAAAGTACACCAAGACTGTTTTTACGAGCAGTGATAGCAGGTCAGCAGGAGTACTTGATTTGATACACTCCAACTTGTGTGGTCCTATGTCAGTTGTTTCTCTGAGAGGTTTTGAGCATAATGTGACATTTATCGATGACCATTCCAGGAAGACCTGGATCTACTTCCTGAAGAGCAAGAAATCTAAGGAGGTCTTGCAGAGGTTCCAAGAGTTCAAAGCTCTTGTGGAGAACCAGACTGGGAGAAGGATTCAGGCACTCAAATCAAATAACAGGGGTGAGTATACCTCCAAGGAGTTCGATGAGTATTGCAGATAGGAGGGAATTCAGAGACAATTGACAGTACCATACACTCCTGAGCAGAATGGAGTGGCAAAAAGAAAGAACCGATCTATTGTTGGAGCAGCGAGAACCATGTTACATGATCAATCACTTCCTTTCTTTCTTTGGGCAGAGGCATGTAGTACAGATGTATACCTTCAAAACAGGAGTCCCCATTGTGTCGTGGGGAATAAAACACCTAAGGAGAGTTTCACAGGCAAGAAGCCTGAGGTGAGTCATTTTCGATATTTGGTTGCCTGACTTTTTCACATGTCCCTTCTGAGAAGAAGACAAAGCTTGAGCCCACAACAGAGAGAGGCATCTTTGTGGGGTATGATCAGACTTCGAAGGCCTTCCGCATTTATCTTCCTTCTCTGAGGAAGGTTGTTGTAAGGAGGGAAGTGAGATTTGAGGAGGAGCGGGCCTTCAGGAAATCCAGAGAGTCAGAGCAGGGAGAGCAGCAGGTTACCACACCTCAGGTAGCTTCACAGGTACCTTCAGTACAGGTGACAGGTTCACAGGTTTTCGGGGTTACTGGACCACAGAGTACAAGCACAGGATCTCCAGTTTCAGTGGTTCAGCCAACAAGTTCTTCAAAGACAGGTTTTGGTTCTCAAGTCACAGGTTCACCATACAGAGCTACTGGATCACAAGGTTCACCAGCTCCTGGTACACAAGTTTCTGGGAGTTCATCAGATGAGGATAGACTAGTTTGGGAGCAACCTTCAGGGAAGAAGAAGCCTAAATGGTTTCAGGAGACCCTGAAGAAAGCTAAGGAGTTTGGAACGCCCAAGGAACCAGTGAGGGTTGTTATCACATATATAGTAGTCGGGCTACCATATTCTATTTTTCAAATTCAGTCTATTTTTCAGCCGGATCTCCTACATATGAGATGCTAAGTTGAGCAGCTTTGATGGATCATTATATTGTTAGTGGACTATAGTACTCTCCCATGTCATGACTGAGTCTCAGGACACTAGGATTTTAGGACTGATGTATCCATTTAGTCATTTGCAAAGCAGTTAGTGATGCCTTGATTTGTATCAGTGTGTTCTCATTGGACAGATGATGGTTCAAATCGATTATTTGCATGGTTATGACTCAACTTTTATTATATTGTGTTATGGTTATCATTGCTTTTATACTCATCTTTGTGACATGTACTAGCATTTAGTGTCATGATCTGGCGGTCATAAATATATGGACTTGGATGTATTTATATTATGTATTGATGTCCGTACTTAGACTTGGAAGTTCCTGATCTATACTCATTGGTTTTACCCTCCTTAGGGAGAATAGAGGTAGTCATTTCCACCACACTTTGGCTTGATAATGTTGGTTTCATTATTCATTATCTCCACCCATCCATTACCTTCCAGTTTGGTTTTAACCCGACTTACTACTTGACTTGTGGCAAGGAGGACCTTTCCCCGCTAGAGCCTTTGTTGGACAAACCTCCCTGTGTATGTTGTGTCTCGGCTCTGAGTTCAGAACTTGCCCTTGGTAAGTTGGATTGTATGCCTAAATCATTCTAGTTGGTTGTCCCGATGTTTGGCACTGTGCTGAACTCCCCCTGGTCACTTGAGATGTTGTTGGCTAAAACTCAAAGCTCATGTACAACTTGCATTGGAAATATTTATATATACACCCATGGAAATTGTAAACTCTAGAATTTGTTTCTTAACACGTGAGTAAAGGGCAAAAGCAATGAAATGCTAAAATACCCCGCGAAGGGTATAAGAAAAGGTCCCAAAAGAAATGGTTAAATATATGCTATATCCAAATATTGTTGACCTTATAAATTTGAATATGTCCTTGATGAAAGCTACGATTAGCTGTGCTTTTAAGCGTTGGTGAAGTCCCAAAAGGGTCATATAGGCCAAAAAGGCCATGGAAATGAAGTTGATGATCTTAATGAACCTGGATCAAACTTGATGTAGACATGATGCCTAAGTTAAATAAGCACTCTCTAAACAACTCAACCATTTGTGAGGCACTGCCATCCCCTGTGTTGTTTGTTCGGCATATGGTTATAATGAGTATTCCCTTTCCATATCCAAAGTGTCACAATGTTGAGTTGGTAGTCATCCTTTGTCCTAACCCTGTAAATTTTAGCCTTCACCCTTCACTAGCAAATTGACTACAACTATGAAGTGAGTATCGTCTTGAAAGTCTAGTCTGAGTAATAATAAATAAAAAACCCTATATATGTATTTGGTTGATGTACCACCAGTGAGGTGACTGCTACTTGTTATGATTATTACTTAAATGATTTGTAGAGCATGTCTTAGCCTTTTAACACTTGCAGCAGATGGATGACAGGCTGAGTTATATTTTTGGTATCTGGTCATTTACAGGTGATTATATTGTCTATTGGATATTGTTGATGATCAGGCAGAGACCTGGAAAGGGTACGAGTATACACCCTAGATGGATCTGAACTCTTTGAGCCTAGTGAGACAGCTTATTTCAGTTCTGGGCACTTGCAGAGATGGTCAGGCTCATTTTGCCCTTCTGATACAGTTTTGCTTCACAGGATGATGTGTCTGAGCAGGGAGATGTTTTTATTGGATCTCCTAGGGCATTGTATGGGGCATAGGGGGTGCAGCCACTTGATTGTACCATAGTACCCCCATCCTAGAGAGCGTGGTGGGCTTAGTTGGACAACGCTGGCACCCTAGAAGGTTGTTTTGGCAGATTCATGTTTCCCGAGGCAGATTAAAAAATGATTGAATGGCTATTAAAGAAATCGATTTGGGCTACTAAGGCAAGGGAATGACATGGGATGAGTCACGATGATGAGAGTGATGTCCTCCGCACCTTCTCCAGCAATTGCAGCACCTGATTGGGCCCACACCTATTTTTTTGGGCATTTTTATATTATTTTTTGGAGCTTTTGGGAGGCTCACAATTTCCTCAATGAGGCACAAATTCATAACATTAAAAGATTATATTATTTTAATGTGTCATGGGGACACCCAGAGGGAGTTATTTAACACTCCATGGACCCACCATGTGCTTCATTTATTTATTGTTGAGTGGGGTACCCTCATTTTGGGTGATCTAGTCCACTTTGGTACTTTATGGTTACATTAATCCTTGTATTGTATGTTGAACTCATCTCAACCATTGATTAGACATTTATATCTTTTAATCTTAGCTACTCATTTTGAAAGTGGTTAGGATTTTGGTTCTCTCGTTCCTATTTAAAGGAGAGAGCTTCTCATTTGTAAGGGGTCTTTGGCTCTTGGATTTGGATAATAGAAAACTTTTTTTGTGGAAATTCTTGGATCTCCTTTGCATCTGGTGTTCTTAGATGGTGATTGGAAAGTCTTTTGCTTCCTAGCATTTGGGTATTTGTTGTGCGATCTATATTTTTTCGGGAAACATTGTCATGTCTACATGAGGGCGACTTCAACTTGGGCGTTTTTGCAGGGCTTCCTCAACTTGCTTGGCTTGGATGTGTTTTGTATCAGGGGGTTTTCATTAGCATCAATGCGATCTATGATTTCATCTTGCTATTTTTTTGTAGCGTTTGTTTTTTTCTCATGATGCAACAAATCTGATATGGTTGACGTTTGTTGTGCAGGAGAGGGCGCATTGGCTTGTTGGGGCAAAACGTTGAGCATAGAACTCAGTCAAATTTACTCAAATTGATCGGGATACCAGGGATCATCATCATCAAGGCATCTACAAGGTTTTCCAGGTAAGATCTATAGGTTGGTTCTTCTTTTCTAGATCTCAATCCATTGACCTCTTCATTTTCATCTCAAAACCCTCATTTTTCACATTTTTTCAGATCTACTTGGATCTAGCTTGTCTTTGAAAATAACCAGCGTAGATCCAAATCCTAGGCTCTATCAAGCGCCAA
>LPNX010721242.1:74136-105238 GCA_001517045.1 Pseudotsuga menziesii | reverse complement strand
AATAAAACCATGGGTTGTTTAGGAGGCCTTGCACATGGTTTTAAAACCATGTGCAAAGCCTCATAAACCATGTACAATAAAACCATGGGTTGTTTAGAATGCCTTAAACCATGTGCAAGGCCAACATTTTTTTTGCTGATAATTCAATTTTGTGTTTTTTTCTTGACCCACATATTTTTTTTACGGATAATTAAATTTTTACTTTTTTATTGTTTTGTTAAGTAGGAAGATTTCAACATCTCCCCCATATTAGATTGTTTTTGTGGCTGACATTTATTTTGGCCTATTAGAAAATTTATTTTTTATTAATAAAAATAACTTTACGAAAGTGAGATTATTTTTTATTTTGTGTTACAAAATCTCTCCCATAATATTCACTATCACTATCATTTTTTGCCGACATGTTACAAACGTTCCAAACTTTACATCACGTTACAAGATCTCTCCCATAATATTCACTATCACTATTATTTTTTGCCGACATGTTACATAAGTTAGTAACGTTACATCACGTTATGAGATCTCTCCCATAATATTCACTTTCACTATTATTTTTTGCCGACATGTTAGTAACGTTACATCACATTACAAGATCTCCCCCATACTGTGCTGTAGAGCGCCTCTCAACGCAACAAAAAGAACCCACCTCTATAGTATCCACGGCAATTCGGATCTACGGTTTGGGGGCAATCGGGCTTCATTTGACACGTTTTCCAAGGCACTTAGCCTTCCTTGGGTGAGGTCGCACTCCTTGGTTGGGTGAGTTTTGCTTGTTCTCTCACTTGGGTAGGTGAGATCTCGCTTGATTTGCACTCCTCTCATTTGATAACCTACCCTTAGTACTTCACTCCTTTGATTTCTGCCTTGTGGGCCCCATTCCTCACTTTGAGGGTTGTGCCTCACTTGGGTCATTGGGTGATGCATTTTCAAACTCAGATCTATGGAGATCTAGCTTACCTTGGGGCATGCCACTTAGAACCCACCTTGATAATTGCCTTAACTACCCTGATCTACAATTTGGCATAATTTGGACTCCATTTGCCCCTCCATCTAAAGGCACTAATCCTCAAACCCTAGCGCTACCTTCCATCTTGCCCTCTTTTCTTGAAATCTAATCTTTTCCAGCAAAACCACTTTTTGGGTTTGTAGATCGGGTCTAAACCCAGGTGGGTTTTCCTCAACGCTGGGCAAAAAGTGACTCCATTTCCCTAGATCTGAAAGGCACTGATCTCCAACCCTAGCGCTAACCCTTCTTTTGCCTTTTTCCCTTACGTTTGGACCCTTTCTTGTTGACTCGAGTACCTTGACATTATCATACTTTCCTTCGAGTCTATCCATCGCTACTAGATAGCCCCAATCCTGTTCTTGCCCTCCCTGCATTGGTCACGCTTCCCAAGGCAGTGGATATCTTCACCTATTGCTAGTACCTTAACCCCAGATCTAGTATTTACCTCATAGATCATCTGTGTCCCAACTTGGATCATATCTCCTAAACCCTAATCCGAAGCCTTTGTTCACCTAGTGACATCATCCATAGATCTAAGGTTTCCATTACCTTACACCTTACGTACATCAAGTCCATTTGATCTGATCTGATGTCTAGGTCTGATCTTTCCCATCGTGAGTAGATCTGGGTCTCCCCCATTGTTGTCTTGCGCTAAGATAACATAAAGTGAAGACTGCCTCGATTGGCGTGACAACCATTCATTTGGGAGTCGAGGCAATCTTTTTTCCACCTCCTTAGTTGCTTGTCCCTCTACCATCCATTCTGGATCCACCTCACATAGGCAACTACAAGGTTGGTGATAACAAGGGCCATAGTGATGCCAGAGCCATCTACTTTTGGGTATGGCATTGGTTGCTAGTCTTCGTGATTCAAAGCCATCTACTTTTGAGGAGGCCTCTCAGCATCATGTTTGGAGAGATGCCATGATGGAAGAGTACCATTCCATCATGAAGAACGATGCTTGGGAGATTGTTTCGAGACCTGAGGGGAAGTCAGTGGTGCCTTCTCGATAGCTTTACATGGAAAAGCATGCTGCAGATGACGCTGTGGAGAAATACAAGGCTCAGTTTGTGGCGTGGGGGTTCTCACAAATAGAGGGAGTTGATTATGATGAGACCTTTGCACCGGTTGCTCGTTATACTTCTATCAGGTCCTTGATTTCCATTGCTGCGGAAATGAGTTGGAAGATCCATCAGATGGATGTGAAGACTGCATTTCTCAATGGAATCATACACGAGGAGGTTTATGTGGAGCAGCCACAGGGATTTAAGATTCATGGGAGAGAGTCTCATGTGTGCAGGCTGAAGAAATCCTTGTATGGGTTGAAGTAAGCTCCTCGAGCTTGGTATTCCAGGATAGACTCTTACTTATTGTCGATGGGTTTTCAGAAGAGTGAGGCTGATCCGAATCTCTACTTCATCATGGTTGGAGATGATCCACTCATTCTTCTATTGTATGTGGATGATTTGTTTATCACGGGGAGGAGAGACCTATTGCGATTTGCAAGAGAGATCTTGCTTCAGAGTATGAGATGACAGACATTGGCTTGATGCACTATTTTTTGGGATTGGAGGTTTGGCAAGAGCCTGGTCATATTTTCCTGGGGCAAAGAAAATATGCAGTAGATATTCTGAGGAGATTTTGGATGGAGGATTACAGGCTGATGTCTACACCTATGGTCACCAACTGGAAGACGCTTCATGCTTCTGAGGTAGAGTTGGTGGATCCTACTTTATATCGTCAACTCATAGGTTCGTTGATGTATATGGTCAACTCTAGGCCATATTTGTGTTTTGCAGTGAACACTCTCAATCAGTTCATGGTGGAGCCTAGGAGAGTGCACTGGGTTGCCACAAAACATGTGTTGAGCTAAGTTACCGAAAACTTCTAGGAAGGGGAGGGGAAACTCCGTTTTCCGTTTCAGAAACTGAAACGGTGGGGATACGTCTTGGAAACGCCATTGAAACGTTTCCAAACCGTATCCAAAAATTAGAAACGTTTATAGGCCATTTCCAACCGTTTCCCGAAACGTTTCTAGAGTTTCTAGCCATTTCCTTAAACGTTTCCAGCAGTTTCTTGGTTTTCTGAAACGTTTCAGCTGCTACAAGGCAAGTTTTTTACTAGAAATAGTGATTTTTTGACATGAAAATAAACAAATAAATAACCCCAAAGGCAAACTATAAAACTCTAACCCTAAATTGAACCTCAAAACTTAGATATAAATCCTGAAAGCTTATAATTCAAGAGCAAAACCTTAATCCTGAATTGGTGAATGGTAATCTGACATTTTATGTCTCATGGATTTTGTTTCATTGTAATTTCCCAAAATTGATAGAGGCTTACCATCGGTTCAAAAAATAATTGATCTGTGGACATTTTATTGTATCAAATGCTTGTCTACTATAGTGTTAGTTTCATAGCCTAGTGTAGAAGTACACTGATTTTTTTTAATCTAGTTTTTTTGCCAATTCCTTAACTACTTTGTTTCAAATAAACCCTAATGACTTGCATATGTGATAAAACAACTTGCATATAAAAATTGATACAATGGCATCTTTAGCCATACAAAATAACGTACTACATTTATGAAGGGTTACATAAACTAACACATATTTCCAATAATCTTCCAACAAGCTTCAATTTTCTTCTTTTCCTTTTTGAATTAGTATGAACCCTTGACCTATGGCCTTATTTACTCCATTGCTAGTACACTCATATCCCTATCCTTATGTTGTGGAGAGAATTATGATGGTGCGTCGTTTAGCCAGTTCTGCATATGATATGCATGTGATATTTTAATCTTATTTCAAGCATTTTTATTAGTATAAACCATAAAACGTAAACAACATATCCAAGGGAACTCATTGGTGTCTAGAGATAGTATTATGGCATAGAGTTCAATATTCAATGTCATCATAGTCACACCCAAGTTGCACTAAAACATGAGCTCACTTAATTATACTTGAGTGCTTAATTAATCCCCTTAAACATGGTTGATTATGTCAAATTTGAATATCCAAGTCTGTTGCAAATCATAGACAATCCTATGAATTTAGGCCCTTTATGAGTCAGTCGGTTAGTCACTTTTTGAACCAGTCGGTTGGTTAATCGACTCTCACTTGCCTCATTGATTGTCTCGCCACTGAGTGGACCAACCCAAATACAACATAGTTGAGTCTCTGGCTTACATAAAAAATTGTGCTTAATCACAAATTTCGACACTTTTCTAGAGGTGCAATCAGCGTAATATTTGTTTGATTGTAACATTTGGATAAATCCATCAAGTAATTTTAGGGTTTGAAATCGATGTTTAGAAGTAGTTGACATGTTCTTGTTTAAATGCTTGCCAGTGGGTGACTTAACTATGGCACTTGCGATAGAAGAATATTGTTTAAGACAATATTTGAGTTTGCTAATTTTAATTGTTATAAATGACATGACTACCTTTAAATCTAATTGATGAATGGTAATAATCTGAAGTATGTATGTCTCATGGCCTTTTTGATATATATATATAAGTCTGTTGTCGTTTCCTTGCTGTATCGTATTCGACAGTTTTCAAAATTTGTCGTATCTGTTTCCCTCCCCGTATCTGTATCCTTTTCAGTGTAACTTGGGTGTTGAGATACCTTGCAGGTACAGTGGATTATGGTCTAGATTATAGGAGATCGGAGGGGATTAGATTGATTGGCTTCACGGATTCGAATTGGGCAGACAATGTGGCAGACCGAAAGAGCACTTCGAGATGTTGTTTCAGTTTGGGCTCGGCAGTAGTGTCGTGGCTCAGTCGGAAGCAAATGTCTGTTGCTTTGAGTTCTGCAGAGGCCGAGTACATGGAAACTAGTTAGGTCAGTTGCGAGGCACTGTGGCTTCGCAAGTTATTGGTGGATTTATTTGATCCAGAGCTAAGGCCTACAGTGATTTACTGTGACAATCAAAGTTGCATCCAACTCTCTTGAGAATCATGTATTTCACGACAATTCAAAGCATATTGAGATCAGATACCATTTCATTCGTGATTATGTTCAGAGAGGCGTTGTGGCATTGCAGTACATTTCCACTGATGAGCAGGTTGCAGATATCCTGACGAAGTCTCTTGGAAGAGGCAAGTTTATTCATTTCAGAAAGAAGTTGGGTGTGGTGAAGAACAACTTCCTTGGTAAGAGGGAGTGTTGAATTTTTATTACTTGGAAGTTGTTCCCCTTGGTGACTTTTTTCCTAAGTCACTAGGAAAAGGGGTTTTGTCACTTGGACTTTATATTAATGACTTGAGATGAGCATTAAATGCCTTCAGAGATTAAAGTGTGTGTTGTCCGCCGATTGCACACCAACAGCAGAAATCTTCCGAAAGCTGTCTCCTCACTTAGGAAAGTGGGAGAGGTGTGACCTTGGGGGCAAGCACAGAGCTAGGTACTGTCACCTACTCCTAGCTCCTTCGTTTAGGCTAACCCCTAACGAAGCCAAGGGGAGTAGTCCCTAACAAAGAGTTTTCTATGGCTCAATGTTTAAGTTAAGTTTTAAATGTTTTGGATGTGGATGGGTGTTGTTTAGGAGTTACTTGTGATTAGAAATTATTAAGTTTATGAATGTGACACGTAAATCAGAGCAATCCACGTTGCTAGCAAGAGACTGAAAGATAAGCAAATATTCCAAACTTGTAACTTAAGCATTCAGATATAATCAGCAAAAATAGACCATAGACAGTTGATTAAGATAGAAGATTACTCAATTATAACGAAGGACCAGTGCCTTATGGAGTCAAATAAATGCGTGAAATAAAGTCTAGGAATTAAGCTAGTGAATATTAGGTTTTGCAAGTGCTCTTGGTAGATTTTAAGAACTTTTTAAAAATGCTCTTGATTAGGGTGTCAACGAAGGTTTGTCAAAGCCGGGAGACTGTTCTAAGTTTTCTCCGTTTAAGACATGTCGGGCCCCCCCCAGTATCCCAGGCTGATATTGTCAAGTGACCAGCTAACCGAGAATCTAAGACAGCGGGAGGTTCTAGCGCCTCTACTAGGAAGTACTTTGGAAGGATCCCTACAACGTCAGTGCGTTGGTTACGGGTGTTTAAGGGTTATTAAATTACTCTTGTAGGGTTTAAAGATCCAGTGCCGTTTCTGGGTATTCCGATCTAGGATCGGTCAAAGCATACTCCGGCAAGGAGGGAAGGGAGTTAATTAATTAAAGGGGTATGTGTGTTGAAAATTTTATTAAAACAATTAATTAGACTCTCCGACAGAGAGCACTATTGACCCCGTCTTATGACAGTGGTTCAAGAGACTTGGCTAATCTATATGAAGCTAATGCAAGGATTGTGCAAACCTAGGATGCTCTCCGATAGAGAGTGCTCTTGACTTGTGTTTTTGCAAATTCAAGAGTCTTAAATAATTAATTGATTAAACAAGCACAACAATTAAGATGAAAGTGGTTTATTAAACTCTCCGACAGAGAGCACTCTTGATCCACCTTATGGTGAGATTCAAGAGATTTTGGTTTCTTTTATGATTTAACAATTATATAACAAGATACCAAAAAGCAAGGACGACTCTAGCAATTAGTAAGAATGAAACTAAGTCTAATCAAAGAACTAAACTAATTGCTTAAGGAAAACTATACTAAGTAAATCATGAAAATGAACACAAGACACACTTCTCCAAAATAGGGGAAGTAGAAAAGGAAGGAGACTTGCTCCCACTCAGCCCTTTTTATTAATCTTTTACAATGATGATGTGTTCCCTGCTTCTTGGAAGAACGGGGAAAGAAGGGGATGAAAGAAGAGGGATAGCAGTCTTTTTGTTCTTTTTGCACTCCTTGCTTGTTTGTGGCCTTTGGGCTCTCCTTCCCCTATCTACAATCTAAGAGCTCTAGACACACACTTGTTATGATATTAGTTGATCAAAAATAACTTGAAATTTAATCTACAAACTAGCTAAAAACACTTACCCAAACTCACCGAAACGAAGGAAGAAAAGAGGCAAGAAAAAGGCAAGGCAAGAGGGGTGGAAGAAGGGTGAAAAGAGGGCAAAAGGCAAGTCAAAGAAGGCTGGAAACTAAGTGAGAAATAGGGCTGCAAATCAAAGAAAGAGGGCTGCAAATGAGGGTAAAAAAGACTGAAAGTATAGCCCAAAAGATGGTTGAAAAAGAGGATGGAAAGGGGCTGCAAAAAGTGGAAACAAAAAGGCAAAAGAGGGCTGTCCAAAAGGGTGAAAATGGAGAAAAGTGGACAGCAAACTAAAGGAAGAAATGGCTACAAATAAAAAGCCTAAAAGGCTGAAAATAAAGCATAAGGTAGCCAACCGAGGCAAAGGCTAAGTGAATGAATGTTCACTTTAGCCCAAACGTGCCCTAATCCCAAGAAAATAAAGATTTTTTAATTTGAAAGATGAATAAAAGTAAGGAGAGAATGGTCAAACCTGTGGATCTTTTTAAAGCATTTGGATCTCGTGAAGCATGCAATTACCGGAAAAGTGTACTTGACTCCAAGAGAAGAAGATGCAGCTGAGCTCGAACTTCTGCTTGGTTGAATGGAAGGATCTGCAAAATAACACTCATAGACTTGCCAAACAAAGGATTAGATAATGTATTGTTCACAAATTGAAATAAAGAAGAGCATGAACTATAACTGAATAAAACAATGCTCTTTTTTTAATTCTAAAAGTAAATCAATAAACAGCTAACTTGCAAACCGCAAATACCTGTTCTTATGTGCTTACAGAAGCCTTCTAAAGCATAACATCATAATCTCAAATAGACAAGAAAGAAAAGCATTAAAACAATATCACCTCATCCATCAAGTGCAATCATCCAAAGAATCACACCACATGAGCCTCCAAAGCCTTAATTTTATTCCAATGGTTGCATAGAAGCAACAAGCAATTACAAAAGTTTCACCAGAGTTTCTCTACACAAAAATCCATCCGAATAGAGCTAAAGGAGCCTCTATTTGTACAATGAGAGAGTGCTAAAACCCTAAAACCAGACCTCAAAACCTAACCAGCCTGGCCACCAAACAAAGATGCCAGACCTAAATCGGAGAACCGGGAGTGAGGGGAGGCCTCCACCCAGGCAAGGCGCCCCCACTCCAACCTTCAGCACTGAAATCAACCCTCAGATGAAGCCACACGTGTGGAAGGCACAACCCAGCTGAGGAGGGGCGTGAATGGTAGCAAGAGACTTCCTGCTGCATAGGAAAGCCAAATGCTAGGTCTGGAAACCTACTTTGTCAGGTCTGGAGGAGTCACTGCCTACTGGTCATCAGTGTAAGCCTAAGTTCAGCCTCGATCAAAACACCGGACGAATGAGAGCTCACCACATCACCCACACATGAGCCTGACTGAAGGGGGGCACAACTGCTAGGTTAGGAAGCTCTTTAGGTCATTAAATGCTGACTGAACCTACTTTCCGTTAATTCCAATGCTCATTAATGCCCGGTGAGATGTCATTTGGCCTTTTATTTCGCCGAATTTGGATTAATTTGGAGAGTTTTAATTTTCTCCAAAATAACCATTTTTAATTAAAATTCTTTTTTTTCCTCAAAACTGATTTTTTTGAGAAAAAAGGCATTATGTGTCCGATTGTTAATCTGAAAGTTGGTTCTGACTCGCTGGCTGATCAAGAATGATTTTTGGCTTAAGGTTAGAACCTTCAATCACTGAATTTGGAGTCTGGATGACTGATTTATTACAAACGGGTTTTTTCTATTTAATTAATGGAAAAATTAACCCAAAAAACTTAGGAAAAGTAATTAAAAATTTTAAAATTTTAAAAAATATTTTTTCCCCGTTCGAAAAATATTTTTTCGAAAAAAATTTATATGTCCAGATGACTTAGGACATGACCATGATCTATCTAAAAAATGTCTAGTAGGTTTATAACACTCAGTTGGGGTCTAATAACCCCCCAAGGCCCAGAATTCAACATCAGGCATTCCAGCTTTGGAGGAAGCGGGAGAAAACCTCGTCAATTATACTCGGCTAAAGGCAAAGCATAATTGTCAGAGGCAAAAAACTCCCTGGAATACCTTATTTGAGATTCTACGTCTCAGGAGACCGAACCACTCAAAAATACCCTACTAGCACATTTTATTACAAACCCCGCGGGGCCATGGTCAAAATTATTCAAAACAAAAATTGACTAGCCAAAACTGGCTAGACACAGGCGGATCATCTGATACACTGGAATCAAACATTTATCATGTTTTTCAACTAGCGGCTCCTCAGCTAATCCAACTATGGTACAAATAAGTGGATAACAGTGTGCTTTAAGTAAAAAATTTTAAAAGTGAGTAAATTAATTTTTAATTTGTGGAGAAAAGTGATTTTATCACCACCACTCATCTAATCTAATCTGGGCCCTTAGATTAGATGACCTTTCACTCACCCACACCATTTTTACCTAGAAGGCAAATTTTTCCAAGCGAAGAGGCACTTTTGCATTTTGAGAGAGAGAGACGAATTTCTGAGAAAGAGAGAAAAACTCAGCTGGAGAATTTTTCTTTGGCACGAAAATCGAGGTGAAGGTACAGCAGGAAGGGCACAAAAATCGAGGCAGCAGTGAAGTACATTTATTGCAGCCGTACCATACCATCCATACAGTACAGAGTCAGTCTGTACAGGGCACAAAATCGAGGCAGCTAAGTTGGGCACGAAAACCGAGGCAGATTTTCTCCAGTACAGCCAGCACAAATTTCGAAGCAGAACAGTACAGTACAGGCCGTACAGCCTGTCCACAGCAGCCGTATAGTCCTGTAGCAGCACGGAAATCGAGGAGGGTGCAGACAAATTTTGAAGTTTCTGAGTTTAGCACGAATTTCGAGGCTGATTTTTATCATCTGGTTGAGATAAGTTTTGACTGATATTTTTTGTCTACTGCTGTATTTTTTAAAGATAAATAAAGAATTTTTCTCTCACAGGTTTTCCCCAGAGATTGGGGTTTTTCTTGGGTCATTGGACCAAAATTCCTGAGATTGAATATTTATGTGTGAATGTGTTTTTAATTGCTGCTCATAAAAGTTGTAGAAATTCTTCTTGTATTTCAGTCCTATATTGTTTATGAGAAATAATCTAATTTGCAGCAAAATGTTAAATTGGGTTGGGCATTAAACTATGTTAAAAACGGAGTTTGAAACTGGGTTGGGAGAGTGCTGAAAATTCTACACCTAGTAATACACAGTACATTTTCCTTTATTTAATCTGGGGACTATTGCCCCGACTTACAACGGAGGGTTTACCTCAGTGACCATACATAATGATGACATCCCGAAAAGAGGGAAACACATCTCCGATGGGGGTACAACAATATACAATAGTAATATACATCAGAATATCTCTCGAAGTTACAATTACAACAACATTGGTTACTATACATTAATGGTTGTGGCATAAAGGTGTGTTGAATTTTGGTACTGGTCAAAATGTTGTGCTTGAATAGAAGAATATAATGAGAGTGATTTTTTTGTTTTGAGGTTAAGGACTTCATGTAGGACCAAGGAAACTGACAATTGTTGGTTAAGATCAATTCCCTGTTGTATCTGCCTTTTGGGTCCTTTGTCAGTATGGCATCCAACTGTTAATCAGCCCACTTTCAATGCCTTTATTAAGTCTATCAAGTGACTTCTACCTGTAAGCGTATCTAAATAAGGGGACTCTCTTGTGATCAATCATCAATTAGACCTGAAGTCTGATGCTTATTCTAGCTCTCTCATGTCAATTACCATTTCCACACAGACAGTTGGGAGTTACAAATATCCAAGCCCTCATTGATCAAGCTGGAGCTATTACACTGTATATTATGGAGTCTGACTGACTTATCACCAGTTTACGATGGTCATTTGTCCTATCCCTTAATTACAGTTCAAACCCAGACTCTAGTTAACAGGTCTAAAATGTAAGAAACTAATGGCATGTGCTTGTGGATCAATATATCAACATGTAAACAAATTTCTACTTGTGGATCTCTACTACATGTACTGAAATCCTTTGGCCACAACAAAGAACATCTAAATTTCTAATGTTCAAAAGGACTATGTACAAGGTGTCTCTCATTTAAGCAAACAACCAAAATATGACAGTAAGGAATTACCAAAGCATTGTGCATGTTGCCAGGTGATGCTGAAATAAAGATATCACTCTGCATACTGACATGATAATCCACAGCAGCCGAAATAGAAGCTTTCCCTTCAAGCTGTTTTAGTTGCTCCTCTGTTGCAAGACTCTTTTTATCTTCCATTAAAGGAAACAACTGCCGCAGTATTGAAATTCTTGCTTCCCCTCCATATACCTAATTCAAGGTTCGAAGATTTAACAGACATAAAATGGAAAGCTATTCCCAAAAATATTTTAAATGAAAAATCTAACAGGTTGATCACTTATACTTGAGCTAACTGAATTTGCATACCTTGTGAGAAGCAAGGTAAAGTCGAGTCCTGTTGCCAAAGCCTAAAGCTGCTAATAGTAATCCAATTTCTTCAGGGGTTAAGGGGCACCTTCCTTGACCTCTAAGCTCTTCATCAGAAAATTGAGAATTCAGCACTCTTCCTTGCCAAAGCACTTGCCTATACTTTGCAAGGGCTAACATCTCTGCCCTACCCCCTCCAAAATTGCATGCAGAATGAGCAGCCATATCCTGCATGAGAATAGTAGACAATACAATCAATCACCTTATAAAAGTAACAAAGTCAATATAACTTTAAAATCCGAGTTTGGATCTAGCCACAATGTGAAATAATAAATGAAAATAGAACAAGGACAACCATATAGGTAATGAATAAGAAGGGTTTAACTACCGGTGCTAAGTAGAAAGAATGAAAAAGAAAGTCAGAGTCTAAAAGAGTTTGCAATAGATGAGAAATTCCAACACATGCAGAAATATGCATTGAAGTTTGATATCATAATAAGAAATATTATAGTGGTGATCATGTATGCAAGAGAGTGGAATTGAACCAACACTAACAAGTTGAAGGGCTTGAAAGAATGCTACATACAAATTCAGGCAATTGTAAAAAAAATTTGTGTAAATAATAATACTAGTTGGTTGAAGTCTGAAGGGTTATGTCAAAGAGGGTTATAGGGAAAATTGCATAGACAAATATACTTGTTGCAGCCTAGGAAAATAAATACGATGTTCACATATTGAAGGACATATGTAATAATGTGCTCATGAAGGAAAGACTCTAGCTCGTCAATGTAGATCCCGAAGAGGGTCAGCAAGAGGGGGCACCCCTGCTTTACCCCAATGGTACTCTGGATGAAGTCAGAAAGGCCATGTGCCATCCTGAGGCATCCCACAATCGACTCGTACAGTCTCATGATGGCTACCATGAGAGTGTCAGATATGCCAATGTTCACATATTGAAGGACATATGTAATAATGTGCTCATGAAGGAAAGACTCTAGCTTGTTAATGTAGATCCCGAAGAGGGTCAGCAAGAGGGGGCACCCCTGCTTTACCCCAATGGTACTTTGGATGAATTCAGAAAGGCCATGTGCCATCCTGAGGCATCCCACAATCGACTCGTACAGTCTCATGATGGCTACCATGAGAGTGTCAGATATGCCAATGTCACGAAGTCTCTGGAATAATTCCTCCCTCAGCATTGTGTCAAACGCTTTCCAAAAGTCTACAAAGCAACTGTAACCTTTCGAAGGGTGATGTCGGGCCCCCTCAAAAATGGCTCAGAGTGTGAAGATGTGATCAGCCATCTGGTAGTCCAGGCAGAAACCGGCTTGCCCTCTAGCCCTGAGATGTCGACTCTCTAGCTCATCAAAAAGCCACTGATGTAAGATAAAGCTTGGAGAATGTATGGCCCACCATGATAGCCAGGTGGCTGTTTAAGGGACTTAATGCTAAGATTGAGGATAATAGTACAGCCATCTATTTATGTTGTGTTTGTTGTTATATCCACTGTATAAGAAGAGTTTTCAGATCTGGTTTATGCATGTGAAATTGTCCCAGCAGATTGGAAACGGATTGAAATGATTGGTATCTTTTCTCCTCAAATTGCAATGAATTTTGGGGCTACCAGAAGTGAGCTATTGTGATTGTTTCACTGCTGATTTACACATTAATTTACAGCGGTCCGAAAATCTCAAAATTCTAGGGTTAAGATCCAAGAAACCTTTCTTGGAAAAAGGTGAAATTTCAGATTTGCACTAATTGCCCAATACAAATGAAATTTGAACAGAAGACATGGGAAAAATTTCTTGGATCAAGAATATGATTGAATTGGCTAAGAGCATCACCAAATTTATATCGAATCATGCATATGTTCTTCGCCTCATGAGACAATTCTCAAGGAACAAAGAACTGGTGCTTCCAGCAGTCACCCCTTTAAACCAATAGCTTAATTTCTCTTTAGTGTCTCCTCACATCTACACTGGAGGTGAAGAGAATGTTTCTTTCACATGAGAGGGATGCTAGTGCATAGCACATACAATAGTGAAATGGATAAGAAAACCATAGCTATACTAGTGTACCAAGAGAGTTTTTGGATAGAAATGCAAGAGGTGTGTGTCATTGGAAAAAGTTTGGTAAAGATTAATCACTTGGCCTAATGGGCTACTTGCATGAGGCCATGGATAGAGCCAAGGAAATTATCCATACATACTATGAGGACAAGGGGAAGAAGGGATTCAACAAACAATTTAAATTATGGCAGTTGATTGATGAGTGATGGAGCGATACTCCATCGTTCCATTCATACAATAGGACTCTACCTCAACCCTGTATTCTCCTACTCCAGCGATCTTAGATTTGATGTTGATGTTATGAATGAATTCCTCCTTTGTGTTAGGAGGATGCTGCTAACTCCCACTGAACGCTTGGATATTTCAAAACAAATGCAGATATATAGGTTGGTCAATGGAACATTTAGCTATGACATGGTTGTCCAAGACAAGACCACTAGAATGCCAAGTAAGCTTCAATTTGTTTCGAATTCTAATGTCTTTTCTTTCTATCTCTTTACCAGTACATGGAAATATAATTCTAGTCGTTTATCTTTTTCTTCATTTATTTGTTGTAGATGTTTGGTGGACAAACTATCACAAAAGAATACAACATTTACAAATGTTGGCCATTCAAATGTTAAACCAAACATGCAGTACTTCAATGTGCGAGGGCAACTAGAGTGAATTTGAAAAAATACAAACCAAAAAGCACAAGTAAGAAATGTTCAAATTAAATTTTTAATTTATTAATTTATGACTTATAGGTTATTGCCCTCTAGTTATCATATGACCCTCATGCTGGTTAGAATCCCAGTGCCTTAATGGCATGGTCTATGCCTACTAGAATCTCCAATTATGAGTGAAGCAGATTGATAAAACCTCTAACACTGAGGCCATTTTGCTAAATGTGATTGACACCACAACTTAGTGGAGGGTGGAAGCTGGGAAGCTTTCCATGGACGAGGCACATGAGTGGTTGGAGGAGGATGGCGATGTGCCAAAGGAGATGGCATGCAAGGGGGAGAAAGAGGAGGAG
Source organism: Pseudotsuga menziesii (assembly GCA_001517045.1). Lineage (NCBI taxonomy): Eukaryota > Viridiplantae > Streptophyta > Pinopsida > Pinales > Pinaceae > Pseudotsuga > Pseudotsuga menziesii. The sequence continues at coordinate 90,750 of LPNX010721242.1, read as the reverse complement.
GATGTTCCACTTCCAATGCAGACACCTTTGGAGGGGAAGATTAAGAGTGCACCACTACCTCCATGGACACAGGCAGCTAGCAGAAGATGTTTCACTTCTACTCTGGCTTTTACCTCAACACCATCACCAACTGCTTTAAGGGGAAGAGGAGTTACTGTTGCCCCTAAAAGGGTAGAGGGAAACAATTATTTCATAGTATAGTTATCATTGTAGAATATAACTGAATCATGAGATAAATGTATTATTTTTTATAAGATTCTGTATCACCTTGTCAAGACAACTATAAAGATTCAATATTGAGTGTGATTTATCACTTGACATCTTATACATCTTATATATCATTTTTTTATGTGGCAGTGTTTGTTTGATGTTATTGTTTTATGTTAAAAAAAATTGTATTTTTTAAAGTTTCCCGCTATGTCCCCTATATTTTATTCCAAACCCTCAGCGATATATTTACCCACACAATACTTCCAAGTTACAACATTGTTTTACCACACTATAAGGTGTTAAATTTTCTGAATACAACAGTGTAAGTTAACTATTTGGACATGCATGAAGTAGAAACTGAAAACGCAGAAAGGAAACAAAAATTTATACCTTGTCAAATCGAAGATGTAAGACCACAAATTTTCCAGATCCTTCATAAAGATCTCCCTTTGATTCTGTCTGGAAATTTCTTTTATCTGTTTCCTGAATGCTATGAGAAGGTGATCTGAGACGACTTACAAGAGCATCTCCAATAGAGCGTATATAAGGAACAAACAACAGTGCCTGAAAATTAACTTTACAGCGTAGTCGTTGGATTTCTCCAGGCATGTTATCAAAAGCCAGCCGATGAGAAAAAGGAGCAATGGCAACAACTCCATAACTGCAGCAAGCACACAACTCAGGTTAGGCTAGCTCATAATATCATGTACCTAATATGGTCAGTTTTAATATAAGATGCACAAGCAAAATTCAAACTCAATGAAGGAACTTCTTCTCTTCATTGAAATCAGGTTAATTTGAACAGAAATACTTTAATACCTTGCTGCCCTCAAGAACTTTAATGAAATACTCCCTAATCCAGATGTCCATATATAGAATCTAGCATTATGTTGCACTTTCAATAAAGCACTTATTGAATATGATGTCCATGAAAAAAGGTCAGAGCATATGCAGTAATACCGACAAATCTGCTAAGCAAACAATCAATCACAAAACAAAGTGACATAAACAGCATATTGATATACAAATACTCAAATATTTGGAACACTTGAAACATTCCATGGGCCATGTTGAGACTTGGCTCCACGGAGATTTTCATACTGTTGCTGCATTGAGACTTGGATCCATGGAATATTTACCTACTGATACGCTGATATTATGTAGAGACTTGGCTCCATGGGATTTTCTTCTTTTCCAGACACAGCAATTTTCTGAATACCTTTCAAGACACTCATTGAAGTTCCTATAACAGATGAGCTCTTATTTTGAGCTCTCCATAAATATTTTTATTTTGGTATTATCAATGTTACAATTTAAAGACTATTGATATTGTTTATATGAACTTACACTCTATAAAATGAGTAACTAGATTTATTGTTCGATTGTGACAGTTGCAACAACTCTTCTGGACATGAAGGCAAAAGAATCACTCATGTAAGTTTTTTTACTCTAAAGATAAAGATTTGTGTGTCCTTTGACCAGTGGGTGATGACTAACTTGTCAGTGTTGGAGATGACTAATAGTAGAACACACAATCTTTATCTTGAAAATCATCTCTATATATGTATGTTAATAAGTTATATTTAATACAATCCACTTATAAATAAAGTCCATATAAGATGAAAACTAAGAACAGTTATCAAAAAGGGAAGGAGGATGTTATGTACCAAAAACAAAGTATGTAGGGATTATGAATTATTGATATAAAAGATAAAGATGTCATGTGCAAGTCTTAACACGTAAAACATACCTATTAGTACATTGTAAATAATGAATCACTTATAAAAAGAGGGCAATATTTAGAATACATGGGAAAAGGTATGTTCAAGTATTGGAGAGGGGTAATTACGATTTATTTAAAAGGGTTCTAATTAGGATTTTTTGAAAAAGTGGGACTCTTGGAATGACATTCTATCACTGCAGCTTTGATATGGTTACAAATATTTTGGTTAGACATAGTGATTAGAATACCTAGACAAACCTCTATGTTGTGTTTCATCTTTTACTTTTCTTCACATTGGATGTATCTTTTATTCCCATTGACTTACTTTTGTGGTCATTTGTTGGACATTAATAAAATTATCTTCTATAGGATATATAAATCCTCCCCTTGCCATAAAAAGGGGAAAGATCATACGAGAAGATAATCAAGGATAAAATGGGAGATATCTTTAATATTTCCCAGGATTACTATGGTCTGTGGAAATTTTCGTTTGTGATAAAAGAACTAAGAAATCACCCAAATGGAAGAAAAGGAAGACCCTTCCACCAAGGAGTTAGTTCATCACAGACATAGACAAAGTTTCATGTTTTCCACTTGGGTTCCATTCAACAATCTACCCCACCCAAAGGATAAGAGATCAAACACATGCACCAAGAGGCAGACATACAACAACAACACATCAACCGTTGGAACGGTGAGACCTTGAGAGGACATCCGTGTTTCACCAATGAGACCCTTATGGAGGACCCTGGGATAGTTCAAATGGCACCAACCAATAGTCAACTTCTTCCAAATATAACCAAAGGGAACATCCAAACAGCAAGACATACCTCAGACCAACTCTTATAGGTCCTCTAGCTAGTCGTCTATCATGGGATTCTTCTCTATGGCCTCAAATGTTAGGAGATATAGATCTAGTACCTTTGGTTTGGGGGAGTGAAGTTTCCCCTCCCCGCCTTCATCCTTTGGGGATAGCATAAATGGGGGCATTAAGTCCCCTTTCCACATATTGTTTCTGGTTTTCAATAGTTCTTTTATATGTCTGTGACACAACTCTGTTTTTTGCTCCTTCATCTTAGACTATGAAACGAACAGAATTTGTTTCTCAAATACTAACAGTAATTCAATAGTTGAATCTCCAATTTAATTAGGATAACAAGTTATAATCCATAAAGAACAAGTAAATAATAAATGTATAAAATATGAGATGATGATACAATGACAATGTGACGGTGTACTTATAGCATTGATTGGTCATAATGGTAAGCTAAGTCACCTAACACAAGGACATAGGACACGAAGGACACAGAAATACAAGTATCCGACATGGACACATGACGACCCTCTAAATCAGGACACGGAGGACATATATATATATATATATATATATATATATATATTAAGAGAATCCCACAAAACGTGTGTGAAAAAGTGTGAGGCAATTTTGATGTACTTAGTGTATGCTCCTAGAGGGCAGCCCATGTTTATTCAGTGTGAATAAAGTGATTTTTTTCCTTGGAAAAAAAAAATTATATATATATATTAAAATTTAAAAATATAGACATATAGATCCAAATTTTTTTAGAAACTAGAACATTTACAAATATTCAATAGAAATTAGAATCAATACACATTACACATTCACAAATCACAATGAGACACATCCACTTAAAAATTACAATGATATGGAACATGGGCACACCTCTCTAGATCAAGATGGGTGCATTCTCCTAAAATAATAATATAATAATAAAACAATAATACAATGGTAGAATACATTGATCATTAATGCATAGCTCTCTTTGAGTCATGTTCAAGTTTGTTGCCCACCTATATCGACTAGGTGGCAACGTCATGTACATTGCAGATGTACATATTGTACAATTTGCATTTTTCACTCAGCAAGGCAATTCTGCCCCTTTTGTACACGAAATGTCCGCTCCCTTGCATGGGATAATTAATGTAACTTTATATGTCAGCATGGGTTATTCGTCTAAGGATGTCACCATGGACTTTATTATCAGGGAAGTCCTCTTCACTGAGTGTTTTTTCCCCCTTCCAGTTAATTTTGTTAATTAACAATTTTAATTGGTTGGGTTTTTCACTCACCAATCCTCCAAAGTGGTGAATTGGCGTTCTGATAATCAAGCCCATGAGGTGGCTAAGGTTTCAAGTTGTTGTCCATGACCATGCTAGCCATATCTTGTAGTCTTGCGGAATTTCGTTAGGATTTTAACTTTTATTTTGATTTTTCCTAATTAATTATCTTTACCATTTGGTGGTTAATTAATTAAGCTTTGATGCAATAATGTAATCTCTTGAACCTTAGCATTTTGTAATAAGGGCTATGAATGCAAATGAAAATGCTATGACACCCCCTAAGCCATTGGTTCAAGTCTCATGTCATTCTGACAAGGGGTTAAGAAGTTAAACCAATTTTTGTTAAGATAAGGTTTTTTTTTCTAGGAAATTAATTTGATTTCCTACGGTGAAAAATTAAATTATTTGATTTTGAAGGAAAAAATCAAATAAGGCCATGGTAATTAAGTTTGGGGGATGGCTAAGCATAGTCAAAATTTCATTTAAATAACTCCCCCCCCCCATGGTCAAAATAAATTTTTGAAGATCTCCTAAGTGGGGCGCCCCTTTTGTCTTAATAAAAGAAAAAATAAGGGATTTAAAATAAAAGATTAAAAAATAAAAGATAAAAATAAAAAGATAAGAATAAAAATAAAAAAATCAAAATTTAAGTCAAAGGAGGCCCCAGATAAAAATAAAACATAAAAGATAAAAAAAATAAAAGAATAAAAAGATAAAAATTTAAAAATAAAAAATTAAATAAAATATTAAAATAAAATATTAAAAAATAAAAATAATAAAAATTAAAATTTGAGTTGAAGGGGGCATAAAATATAAAAGATTAAAGATTAATAAATTAAAATAATAAAAATTAAAATTTGAGTCAAAGGGGGCCCCACTTGAGTCATGGAAACCCTAGATCTAAGGGTTAAACTTCAATGTGACATGGATCTAGCTTTTTGACCATTGATTTGAAGAGGCACCCTTGGTTATGATTGGTGGATGGCTTGCAAAGTCAACAAACCTAAATCTAAAGGTGGAGGAGAGCTAGAGTTTAGATCTATGTTTTGGACCCTTAATTTGGGAGTGAGTTTGGGATCTTTTCAACTATAAAAGAGAGGCCATTGCTCTCATTTTAGGATCATTCTTTGGAGCATGGTTATGCTGCACTCTCTCTTCTTCCTCTCTCCTCTTCTTCTCTCGCATTTCTCTTGCTCATTTTGCTCAAGCCTTAAGAGGCTCTTTTGTATCAAGCTTTGCCCTAGTTGGGCCATAATCAAGTGAAATCTTTGGAGGAACTCTTGTCTCATGGTGTTGGCTTTCCATTTTCAAATCTGAAGTATAACATTTTCATTTGTGAGTTTATTTTTCATTATACATGCATAGATGCCCCTTGCAAAGGTCTTTGCAAAGGGGATTTAGTTGTGAATGGTTATTTACATCTATTTGTGAATAGTTTTAACTAGATCTACAAAGGTCTTTGTAGATCTTTTTATTTTGCTCACCTCTTGCTGTATTTTGTAGATTTCTCACAGTTATTTTGCAAATACAAGGGTTTGGAAGAGGGCCTCTTAGGCCAAGCACCTATCTTGCATTTTATCTTCAAAATCCATTCATTTATTCAAGGTTTCATTTTGTATTTTGCATTTTCGCTCATATTTTTGTCACTATTTTAAAAACTAGGTTTTATTCACTGTATAGTGAATAAAACCCTTGTTTTAGGGATTTCATTCATAGTAGATTAGTTTGGTATTATAAATCTGCAATTTGCTTGTCATTTCAGGGCCTAAAAACCCATTTTTAGGCCACCGGAAGTTCAAATTTTACATAGTTTCAAGTTCAGATTTTTGCACTGTTTTTTCTGAGTTTTTGGGGCTAACTTCTAACATACTTTCTGCAGTGTTTTCTGCTGTAAATTCCAACGAAGCAGGTCACTGTTTTTTGCAGGTTTTGACACAGGGAAGGAGGAGGTGCTACCAAAATTTTATCAGAAAAAAGGCCCTAAAAGTTTTGGGTGCAAAAAGGGGTCCAAAACCCCATTTTTTCCTCTCTTTTCTATCATTTGTAAACCCCAAAGAGTAGTACTCTTGGGGTATTCTTCAAAGCTTTTTAAAATCATTTGTAAATCTTGTCTATGAAGTTAGAGTAGTGATAGGGTAGAACACTAGTTGTTAGAGTTACTTTTCTGCAAGTAGATCTAGTCTTTTGCTTTCTGTTTACCCACCATCTCTATTAAAGGGATTGATGTGTGGTTAGGTTAATTGTTTAGATTAGTTCTTTCATTTCTATTCTTTTTATTTCCAAGCACTTAATTAGATTTACTTTCTGTTGCAAAGAAGTAATTTTACAACTTGCCTTTCGATGTATCCTCTGTCCCTATCTGTTATCTCCCTTTAGGGAACTCGGATCAGGGTATGAAAAGCTTAAGGGTAGGGGCTTAGATTTAATTAGATAACACTGCCTTGTTTGTTTACGTATTTCTGTACCAAACACATTTGCTTTACCAGTCCAGGGTTCAAGTACCAGCACCTCCCATAAGGGATACCGCTTGGTTGAGCCCTGTTGATAGTTTTAAAAATTTACTTGCATGCTTAACCACTACAAGATTTAAAATTTACCCTTAAAATTAACTAACAACGAATTTAGCCCCTGTTCCTCTACTCGGTTATCACCCTTCGGGGTACTCATGAGATACGACAAGGGGTAGAGGAGTTTTAGTAATAGGCATCCATCACATTATTGCTTTAATCCAACTGAAAACCGGTGACCTTTGGAAGCCACAGGGGGTGAGAGACCGAGGGGGATCTCATGACGTTCGCGTCCTCCCTTGTTGGGCGCCTGGCATTGGGGATTTGATCTGTGAGCTACAGGTGGGCTTGTTCCCATTGTTTTGAGCGCAACAACACTCCACCTTTGGATTAAGGGGATAAGTGGTAGGGGAAGACACACCACTTTTTGAAAACCTAATACAAGAAGAAAAACTGTAATAAAATTTACTAAAAAGAACAAGAAGCATTGCAAAACAGGTTCTACACTCCAGCAGGGATTTACAATACATTTTTACTCAAGCTTTGCACTCCAGCACTTTACTTTCAGTCTCATTTACTTTCAGTCTCATTTACTTTCAGTTCTGCAATTGTTTATGTGGTGAATGCTTAATAACTCAATAACATTTGTTTAACTGCTTCAAGTAATTCAACTTAAAGTCTTTCCATTTTCATTTACTGCTGGTTTAATAAATTTCATTTAAGGCATTTTCTTTCTGTTATCTCTTGTCTATAACTTGTAAATCTGGTTCATATTTGTCTAAATTGTAACTATTTTACTTGTTCATTTGTTTATACTGATAAATTTAGATCATCTGTACATTGCTTAGATATCTTGATTCATTATTGTTTATAACTGTATCATCTATTTGTTTATTCATCTCATTGTTAGATAACATTTAACCTGTGAGATAATTAACCTAGATTGCATCTCATTAAAGGTTGCATTCTCTGACTCCACTCTTTAGGCACTGGTTGTATCTGAATAAAGGCTTGATTGTCATTTGAGAAATATTGCATTTGCATTGGTTGATTGTCATCCTTAGTAAATAGTAAAACCTAATCCTTTCACCTAATAATAAAGATCCTTTTAACTCAACTGTTAAAAAACTTAGGAATATAGTCTTCCGTAGGGACTACCCCCCTTGGCTCCGTTAGGATCTGGCCTAAACGGAGGAGTCGTGGACTGTGGTGACAGTGGTCCCCAGCTCTCACTTGCCCCCAAGGACACACAAAGCGGGTTGGAGACTTCCCCGTGTCATGAAGTGTGTATTAGGCGGCAACAAAGTTTATGGTACTTAATTATGAATTTGATACTTAAAAGAAGACATTTCCAAACAAATAATTTTTTAATATGTAAGTAATGGAACCTAAAAAATCTATTATGATTCATAATGTTTTCTAGGTTTTCCATTTTTTAAGATTATTTTCAACATCTGTGAGTAACACTTCCTTAGTTCACATCATTTGGTATTGGATGGGTTCATTCCTAGATTCTAAAGCCACCACAATTATTTTGGCAGCTACTTACAGTCAAATCCAAAAGAAAAGCACGATGGCAATTTACTCCAAAGCGTAGATGAATATGCAGACAACTTCAGATCATAGTGAGAGTTTGAAGTTTGAACTCATGCCAAAGGATCCATCTACATCTAATTGTGGATTTGTTTTCAATGATTTTATTTACTTGGCCAAGATGTATTTACTCCATTGAATTAATCACCCATGTGCCGATGTAATTTGATAGACTGATTTGCAGACTGTGATTTCTTGGAAGACGTCAAGGTTTCAGACTTGGCAGAGTAACTCTGCATGTAAAGGAGATGCCTTGATCCAGGCCCATGGCATCGTAGTCCAGAACACTTGCAAATGAAAAATAATGAAAAAATCGGTTTTTAAGAGGCTGCAGGAATCTTTTCCGACTTTTCCATGTCCTGTTTTTGGGACACAGACTGCACAGGTCCAGACATTGGCCAAATCCATGTCCAACACATGTATTGACTGTGTCCATTTTCAAAACACGTGTTGGACACGTGTCATCACCGTGTTCATGTACAACACGATGACATAGGACAAGAGGGCCCACATGAACGTGTTTGGTTTCATAGATGGTAAGTCATGTCCTTTCAATAGGTCATCTCTTTTAGGAAGGACGTGTTCTTTCATTAATCGTTAACTATTAATTTATTATTATTATCATTGTTATTTATTGTTATTATATTTATTTATTGTTATTATATATGTTACATTGCCTTCCCCTTTAAAAATGCTTTGTTCTCAAAAAAGCATATATGTATGAAAAGACTTTATTTATAGTCCTGGCTCGAATTGTCTTCTTAAGATCTTTTGTTCCTGTAGCTATGGCAATTGATAATATGAGACAATACGATCTTCGAATTTCTAAGCAAAATTGTTGCATTATCTGTGGATTGATCCATCATAAGTTGACCATCATTGGAACTTTTTGTTAACCGATTGTTTTGATGGAAATTCTCAATTTCTACTTCCACACGAGTTGTTGATTTTGTCTTTCTTCAGCAGTATGATTCTTTGGTATGTTTGAATATTGTTGATTATATTCATGTTGATTTTGTTGTTAGTCACAACGACTTTTGTGATTTGGATGATGATAAAACACCCTTGTATCATTCATCTTTTGAAAAACGTTGTGATTTATTGGTCAACGCAGTTTTAGCATCAACATCTTTCTGAATTGGGATGTCGACTGGATATGTAATGGTTCCTTTTTCTGATGTCTAAATTTAATGTTTGATGACTCCTCTATTGCAAGTTGCAACTAGGTCAGTCATTGTTTCCTTATCTGCCCTTGATTCTTTACTAGTAAGTTGTAATAACTTCTCTTGTGGCGACTCCTTATCACTTCTCAACTTCTTGATTTGGTCTAATAAACTTTGGCTCTGGTTTCTTAGGGGAGAAATTTCTTTATCTTTATCAACAGTAACCTTTTCAAATTCCGTTCACATCGTTTGTAGTGACTCCTGATTATCTTGAAGAATTACTTTGAAATATCTTTCTGGTCCTCTGATGAGAGAGCTTCTGAACATTACTTCATTGTAATGTCTTGTAATGTTATCTTCATTGTGCGATGGCTTACATAAAATCAATGAATGCGTGGGAAAAATGGGACCCTTAACTGTTTTTCCACAAAACAGGTCACGAATGATGGTTCATTGTTGTGTTATCCCTTGTTCAAACCTTATTCCATGACTGCACTGTAATCAAATCCGTATTCTATGGACGCTCATGAGTATACTTAATAACTCAAGTAATACTAAAAAAGGGTTATTTGTCCCTAAAAAATCGTGATGCTTCCCTATGTCATGATTTCTATTTTTACTCCAAATTCGAAGTGAGACAGCTTTCATAAAATCGATGAATGCGTGGGAAAAATGGGACCCTTAATTTTTTATCCGCAAAATAGGCCACGACTAATGGTTCATTAGTCTATTGTCCCTTGTTCAGACCTTATTCCACGACTGCATCATAATCAAATTCATGTTCTATGGCGCGGCTCATGACTATTAATAGTCAGATAATTAAGACTTGGAGATCCCGAATGCTTCAATGTTCCAAATCCTTAAGATACTTGGTGAGCAATTCTTTAATGCAATTATGTTGAGTGAAGCAATAGTTGATTCTTCTTGTTTTCTTCAAAAATTTATAATGGCAACAAAATTATGGGATGGTGGCTATTGCTTCATTGTTTTTATGAATGCTCAACCCTTCTTCTCTACAGCAACTGTGTCTTTGTTTTAAATTTGTCGGTCACGGACACCCTGTATGCACATCTTTGTTTATACACAACGATTATTAATCTTCAATTCAGTACTCTATGCAACTAAATTATAGATTCATCCTTGACTTGTCTCTAATTATTATTGATATAATATCATATTTATTCACCCTTTGCCTTTAGAATATTGCTTGCTTGGTATTTTTTTTAATTTGCAACAAAGTACCTTTCTTCACTGGAATTTTGAACTAAAAATGGCCGAGGGACTGTTGTGGTCAAAGACTGGGTAATCAGAGAAACTTTGAAAATTGTTGAGTTTGGCCAAAGGCCAGGTCAGACAAGGTCTAAGAGATATGGCCAAGGGTAGGATCAAACTCAAGTTCATCTCTGATACCAATTGAAATGAACATAATTCATTTCTCAAATACTAATAGTAATTCAATAGTTGAGTATCCAATTTAATTAGGACGACAAGTTATAATCCATTAAAAATAAGTATATAATAAATGTATAACATATGAGATGATGATACAATAAACATGTAAAGGTGTACTTATAGCATTGACTGGTCATAATGGTATGTCATGTCCTCTCAATAGGTCATGTCTTTTAGATAGGATGTGTCCTTTAATCAATTATTAATTAACTAATAATAATTATTATTATTATTATTATGTATGCTGCAGACTGTAGATTTTATATAGTATAGACTAGATATGTTTTTATCATGTTTTTATAAGAGTAGCCTTTGCACTCCTTTATATTCCACGGTGTTGCACTAGCAATGCCATTGACTGGTCATTTGTTGGACATTGATAAAACTACACTATCGATCTTATTTTATAGTTTTTTATCCCATTGTTTTTTCGACTGAGTGAGTGTGAAAGAGCATATCATTCAATGAGAGTTGGAGGTCTCTCTCATTCTATTGATGTGATTTCATCCCTAGATTTGGTGAGAGAAGGTTAAGTCACCAGATTCGCCGAATTTTATTCACGAGGTTCGAAATTCATCGAATCTCAAAAAAAATGTCATTGATTGGAGTTCGTCGAATTTCAAAGGCGAATTTGAATCTCAAGGCAAATTTCAAGGCAAATATCAAGGTGAATTTGAATCTCAAGACAAATTTCAAGGCAAATTCGAATTTCAAGGCGAATTTTAAAAAAACAACATTTTTAATTTTAATGGAAAAAATAAAAATTTCATTTTTTTAATATTTTACATATATTAAAAATCTTCAAATATGTATATGGATGAATTTAATGGCAAATCCTATCTGAATCTCATTAGTAATTTCGAATTCGAATCGAATTTCATCATCGCCGAATTCGAATTCAAACCTGAACCATGTGACTTAGAGAGAAGGTGTTTTGGAAGAGATATGGCATCCCTAGGAATGCTTTGAAGTTGAAGTCCAATATCTCCAAACTTTGTACTTCTAGCTTTGGAATAAAGGTACCATTTGTTTTAACAACTGAATATCATTTATTGATATGTTTGATTGCTTTTACTTGAATTTTCTAAATTCATTGACAATAGAAACTCTTAGGGTATAAGGCTTCACGGTCGACAATTGACTATTAAAATAATAATTAGATATTATAATCTTAAGTAGTTAGGTTGTATTGTAGCATAACTACCCCACCATTGACATAAAAGTGGATAGACCCCATTGTATCAAATGACTTCATTATAATAAAAACATACCTTTTACACAAGTCCATTTCTAATCATGCTTGCAAGCTTTCTTGTTTATTTAGAAAAATAACATGGTATTAGAATGGAAAGATCTATAGTTTCAGTTATTCAAATTTGAAACACTTTTTTTAACAGAAACTGAAATTTTTTATCAATATATAAAAAGGTTGTGCACAACCATCCAAAACAAAAGCAGATCCAATCTGAATTCTGATTTTAGATAAGCAAAAGAGATTGTGTCTGTAACTATCTTTGCTTTACTAAAGACCTTATATTTCTTCCTACTTTTCACCATGCTATAGGAGGGGTAAACCCTGACGAACTGGCAATTTAACAAAATACAAAAAAACATCAACTAAAACCTGAGATTTTGACACTACTGCTTGTTCTTTGCATCCCTTCCTAGAACAGACTTTGAAACTGAGATTTCTTCCATTGGTTGCACTCAATTAGCCTTTGTTTCCTAGAAATGGCTGCATTGATTCATGTTGACCATTTTTTGAACATCTTCTACAATTCTATCAATCTTTCCCAACATTTCTTTGATGTCCCTATCCATATCATCAATCCTTCATTCTTTGCAAGATAATTTATTTAACACATACCCTATGTCGACTGATAGCTCTCGAATTTGTCTCTCACTGCTGCAGACTACTTCAAATACCTTCCGCAGATGGATTTTGAAATCGACAATACTTCCCTTGACGTTGTTCAGACCCTCTCTCCATCCTTTCCATCCATTCCTCTCAGTCTCCATTGTCGTTGCTTCCTCAATCGAGCACCTAGGAAAGCTCTTGGTAATCTCAACGTAGCTCGAAACAATGACCTCCTCTGTCGTCTTCTTCTCTGGCTCGTCATGTTGTATACAACAACCCCTTTCTCACCTGCCATTTCGCATGCGTATGCATCTATCGCATTAAACTAAAGTGAAGGATGTTCGGCTGGGCTTTGAAGGCACTGAACATAGTTCACGTGGGCCTGAGCATGCAAGACGCCACGTATACCACTTCCTTTTTTCCACAAGACGCTCCCTTGACCCTTGAAGTTCATCATGAAATTGGGTGGTGTTTAGGACCATCGAATGTTGATGTAATTGTAACTTCGGAATGTAATCATCCGTATTTCTTATGTATTGTAACCCGATGTTTATTCCGAGATGTATTGTAATGTATTTGAGTCATGTCATACCCCGATGTTTATTCCGGGAAGTTTCTATAATGAGAAAGTCATGTCAAGTCATTGTGGGTAACCCTCCTATTTGTCAAGGGTTAAAGTCCCCACAGTTATGGGGCCCTTGGGTTATTAGACTATCCTAGTGAGGTCGGCCCTAGGTGAGTCATTGTAAGTCGGGGCAATAGTCCCCACCATTGTGTTACCCTCCTATTGGTCGGAGGAGGCAAAGTCCCCACAAGTGGTGGGGCACTAGGGTTATTAGACACTCCTAGAGATGTCGGCTCTAGTAAGTAATTGTTAAGTGAGGCCGACATGTTGGAGTGCACTTCAAGTGAACGAAAGAATATAAATAGAGAGTGAGTCTCTCTATTTATCTCTCTTGCAACACTCACACTCACTCATTGGGGCGCATGAGTGAGAGAGGAGAAGCTCTCTCAGTGTGAGAGAGAGAGACAACTGCTGTTGGGAGATCATCTTACTGTTTTGGGCTTTTACTGTTTTGGTGCTGATTCTATCTCTGAGGAAATTGCGGGGTTTTCTCCTTTATGGTTTCCCCGAGGAAAACTCTTTGTGTCTCTTGTCTCTTGTGATGTGCTTATGTTTTATTGCTGTGCTTGTTGTTCTCTCAGTTAAAAGATCCAAAGATCATAATGCTAGCTTGAATGATGAAAAACTAACATGGTATCAGAGCTAACCTGAGAAGAAGACATTGTGCAGCTACAGAAGCTAGGGCTTCTTACTTTTTGGGTCTCTCTCCACAATCCATCAGCAAAAGTATGCTAAGCCGACTCTCCATTGAAGGGCGCATCTTTCTGTCGAAACGAAATTCGATTCCGAGCATTTTCAGTTTTCGATGCAGAAATTAGGGCTTTCTACAGAAAAGGAATTTTTGAGTGAGCCCAGCATAGGATTGTTCTCCTCATCAAAACCGAAGTTTAGAGACCTGGATCAAGAAATTTGGTTGGGTGAAACTCCGAGAAAGTCAAACCCTAGTTTGACCCCGAGCTAGAAAAACCCTAAATACTAAAACTGCTAAGTTTTGGTACATTAGCTATATCGCGAGATTGGAGAAGTCTTAAGAGCTGAAAATCACAGGGACCAAAGCTAAAATCCTGATGAACACTGTATCCAAAATCCATCCTCAGATTCGCTATATTCTAGGAGATATGATCCCTCCAAGTTAGGGTTCCAGCCTCTTCCAGAATTCATCCCTAAATAGGACACCTGGAGAGAAATGCAATATCTTGGGCTACAGAGGTCCAAATGGAATTCCTGAAGATGTTCCAGAAATGGCACGGACTGTAATTTCGGTGGTCCGAAGATCAGACTCAGAATATGAACCAGTGACACGTGGCATGCCATACAACTTCGCTGTTCTGAACAGTCCTGTAACAGGTCACCTTGGGAAAAGGATCATAAATCCCAAATGGTGAAACCAATTATGATGAAACCTGTGGTTTTGGATCAAGGACATGCGAGGTTACCTCAGTGTGAAATTTCAGACACAGAGGAGCAGCAATTTCGGAGAGATCACAAAAATAGTAACAGGCATTTCTGCAGAATAAATTGGAAAATTAGGGCTTCCTGTTCCGGGAGCTTCCCTCCACTGTTTTCAGAAAAGGAGTACATTGGACAGCTCCATTTGAAAAGATCTATCTGTCTATCCAATCAGATCTGAAATATTCCAAGTTTTGAAAATTAGGGTTTCTATGACAAACCCTAGATCAGCCAGCTCCGAAACCAGGACGGACACCTCAAATCGGTAAGATCTAATCCTTTGCTATTTTCATTTGAGGTTCTCATTTCAAAGTGATCTATCACATCAGCTTGATGATAAGCTTGGTGAAGTTGACAACTTCCAAGTATGGAAGTATATGATCTCTCTGAAGAAAATGAATTGACACCTACATGAGTAGAGAGGTTCCAGTTACAGAGGGAGATGAGGCTAGAAGCCTTACACAAGAAGAACTTGATCAAGGCCAAGAAGATCATTGCTGATTCAGTCACGAATCAACTTGTACTACAAGTGTCTTCCTAAAGACACCGATGATGTTTGATTCCTTGACCAAGCTATTTGAAGGGAAGAACAGAAATCGGAATACGACCTTAAGAAACCAGTTGAAGGAAGTGAAGATCCAGAATGCAGAGACCATGCAATCATAAGGGTCTCTCAAATCAAAGAACAACTTGAAGCGGTAAAAGAAGAAGTGAAGAATGCAGAAGTGGCGATGGCCACCTTGAATGGCCTCCCAGGATCATGGGATTCATTCATTCGAGGAATGTGTCCCAGAAGGAAGTGATTACTTTCAATAGACTCCGAGAAGAAGAAGAACCTCGACTCATAAGAAGAGAAGAGAAGATGGGAGCAATTGAAGATCTAGTTCTCATCATCCAAAGAAGATCCCTCAATCGATGAGGAATATGAAGAACTCAACTCTTGAAGAACTTCTTATCCACCTTAGCATTTGGATAAGAAACGATGCTAGTATGAATGAAGAAGACGAGGAAGCTGAAGGCTCAAGAAGGAGTCTACCCACGAAACAAATAAAGATTTGACTTGTAGGAAAGATCGCATACATAATCACCTACAAGCAAAGAAGAATGAAGACTTGTTCCGAAGAACAAGTGACGACAGTTCAAAGACAAAGAATAATATGACGAGTGCAATGACATCATTGATGCAGAACCTTCCAACCACCAAGAAGAAAGGGAAGACCAATTCAAGAATAATGATGTCTAGGATGCAGTATCGGGACCTGAAGAGAAGTTCGTAGCTCCATCATGCAGTAGATGGAAACATCGTGGGATACAAAACAAGATTCGTAGCACGAGGCTTTTCATGAAAAGAAGGCATAGACTATGAAGAGACATTTGCAGCCACTGAAGGTGAAGTCACATGACATGTATAATCTTGAAAGAAGGCCTTGTACGAGTTCAGAAGACACCCATGGGATAACACATACATGATGAGCTTGATGAATATATTAACCTTTGCTAAAAGGTTGATAAAGGATGACAAGCTCACAGATGGATGTGAGAAGAACTTTTGAAAAAGTTCAAAATAGAGGATCTTGGTATACAATGATCCTAGATGGATACTACTTGTCACTCCAGTACAGAGTATTTCAGTGCATAGAGTACGGAAGACAGAGGGAGTATGATGCTCTGCTTCAGAGGGAGTGACTGCAGAAGATCTAAGGTTCGACATGGTACGACAGGATGGATAGATTACTGATGACTCCAGGCTTTACTAAGAGTAAAGCAAATTCCAACCTTTACTACAAGGTTGAAGATGGCAACCCAGTGATGCTTCTACTATATGTAGATGATCTATTTGTGATAGGTATGGATGGGTTGATTGTTGATATGAAGAGAAAGCTTGCTGCTGAGTTCGAGATGAAGGACTTGGGTATGATGCATTACTTCCTAGG
>LPNX010721242.1:51775-73956 GCA_001517045.1 Pseudotsuga menziesii | reverse complement strand
ATGACCACACCCATGGCATCGAACCTGAAGCTATTGAGTGATGCTTCATCAGAGTCGGTTGATGCTACGATGTATCGTCAGATGATTGGGTCATTGATGTACTTGACGAACACAAGACCAGATATTTGCTTTGCCGTGAACACCTTGAGCCAGTTCTTGACAGATCCAAGACATGTTCACTTGATTGCTGCAAAGCATATTCTGAGGTACCTGAAGGGTACAATTGATTATGGGCTCAAGTACGATGCGAATCAAAAGATTAACCTGGAGGGTTATGTTGATTCAGATTGGGCAAACAGTGCCATTGACAGGAAGAGTACTTCAGGGTGTTGCTTCAATATGGGATCAGGTGTGATCTCTTGGTTTAGCAGAAAGCAATCCTGTGTGGCACTGAGTACAGCTGAAGCAAAGTATGTCGCAGCTTGTTCAGCCAGTTGTGAGGCAATATGGCTGCAGAAGCTACTGTCTGATATATTTGATCTCCAGTTGGATGCTACTTGTATACATTGTGACAACCAAAGTTGCGTGAAGTTGTCAGAGAATCCAGTGTTCCATGACAAGTCGAAGCATATCGAGATCAAATATCACTATATCAGGGATATGGTGCAGAGGGGAGCAGTGAAGCTCCAGTATGTTGCAACGGAGGAACAGATAGCCGATGTATTGACAAAGTCATTGGCTAGGGTGAAGTTCGAGTACTTTAGGGAGAAGCTTGGTGTTCTCCAGATAGAGGTTTTCTCCAAGGGAAAGTGATGAGTCCCATAGCCATTCTGTCATGGTGAGAGGATTGGTTCCTTCCATGTCAGATATGAGTGCTGAGATCCATAGCCATTCTGACATGGTGAGAGGATTGGTTCCCTCCATGGTCAGATGTAAGGGCTGAGCCATTCTGTCATGGTGATAGGGTTGCTCCCTTCCATGACAGATATGAGTGCTGGCCATTCTGTCGAGTAGGACAGATGTAAGGGCAATTGCCATTCTAGGAATGGAGGCACCTGGTCAGTTACCAGGAACACTCAGTATAGGACTGAGTAGCCATTCTGATATGATAGAGGGATGTGTGCCCACTTGATCAGATGTAAGGGATGAACCATTCTGTCATGGCTAAAGGATTAAGTTCCTTCCATGTCAGATGTGAGTGTTGGCCATTCCGACGAGCAGGTCGGATGTAAGGGCAACTGCCATTCTCTAGGAGAATGGAGGCACCTGGTTAGTTACCAGGTAGCTCAGTCGAGGAGGACTGGGGGCCATTCTGATATGACTGTAGGATTGGTTCCTACAAGATCAGATATGAGTGCAAGCCCTTCCATCATTGTGAGCAGGATGTGTTCCCGCTTGGATGGATGTGAGTGTTGTGCCTTTTCACAGATGATAGTAGATGTGCCTATCATGCTGGTGATTGTAAGTGCAGTGCCAT
The DNA here is from genome assembly GCA_001517045.1 of Pseudotsuga menziesii. Lineage (NCBI taxonomy): Eukaryota > Viridiplantae > Streptophyta > Pinopsida > Pinales > Pinaceae > Pseudotsuga > Pseudotsuga menziesii. The sequence goes on along the minus strand of LPNX010721242.1, from coordinate 72,539 downwards.
TCCACAGATGATAGTAGATGTGCCTATCATGCTGATGGATGTGAGTGCAGTGCCTTTCCACAGATGATAGTAGTTTGTGCCTATCATACTGATGGATGTGAGTGCAGAGCCATTTCACAGATGTTAGTAGATGTGCCTACCATGCTGGTGAATGTGAGTGTTGGACCTTTCTGATATGATTATAGGATTGGTTCCTACATGATCAAATGTGAGTGCTGGGCGTGCCTTTCTGACGAGTAGGTCAGATGTAAGTGCTGGGCGAAGACCTACCTGATGGCTAGGCCTACAACCAGCATGAAAAAGGGCTGGCTCTGTAGAACTTCCTGTGACGAGAAGAATCATGAGATAGCACCAGTGATGATCCAGATCGAGTGATGATCCAGATCCAGTGATGATGTCCAGTGATGATCTAGATCCAGTGATGATCCAGATCTAGTGATGATGTCCAGTGATGATCCAGATCCAGCAATGATGATCCAGATCGAGAGATGATCCAGATCCAGATCCAGATCGAGAGATGATCCAAATCCAAATCCAGATCGAGTGATGATCCAGATCCAGTCCAGTGATGTTCCAGATCGAGTATGATCTAGTGACGATGTTCCAGATCGAGTATGATCCAGTGACGATGTTCCAGATCGAGTATGATCCAGTGACGATGATCTAGATCGAGTGATGATTCAGATCCAAATGAAAGATGACTTGAAGACGAAGATGACTTGAAGATGACGAGGACTTGACGATGACCCAGATGATACAGAGAAGAAGACTTGTGCAAATAAATTGTGTCGAGAGAATACCTTCCTAGTTAAGAGGGAGTGTTGATGTAATTGTAACTTCGGAATGTATTCATCCGTATTTCTTATGTATTGTAACCCGATGTTTATTCTGGGATGTATTGTAATGTATTTGAGTCATGTCATACCCTGATGTTTATTCCGAGAAGTTTCTATAATGAGAAAGTCATGTCAAGTCATTGTGGGTAACCCTCCTATTTGCCAAGGGTTAAAGTCCCCACAGTTATGGGGCCCTTGGGTTATTAGACTATCCTAGTGAAGTCGACCCTAGGTGAGTCATTGTAAGTCGGGACAATAGCGACCACCATTGTGTTACCCTCCTATTGGTCGGAGGAGGCAAAGTCCCCACAAGTGGTGGGGCACTAGGGTTATTAGACACTCCTAGAGATGTCGGCTCTAGTAAGTAATTGTTAAGTGAGGCCGACATGTTGGAGTGCACTTCAAGTGAACGAAAGAATATAAATAGAGAGTGAGTCTCTCTATTTATCTCACTTGCAACACTCACACTCACTCATTGGGGCGCATGAGTGAGAGAGGAGAAGCTCTCTCAGTGTGAGAGAGAGAGACAGCTGCTGTTGGGAGAACATCTTACTGTTTTGGGCTTTTACTGTTTTGGTGCTGATTCTATCTCTGAGGAAGTTGCGGGGTTTTCTCCTTTATGGTTTCCCCGAGGAAAACTCTTTGTGTCTCTTGCCTCTTGTGATGTGCTTATGTTTTATTGTTGTGCTTGTTATTCTCTCAGTTAAAAGATCCAAAGATTATAATGCTAGCTTGAATGATGAAAAACTAACATCGAAATGGAGCAAAACACAACCTATCTCTAGTCTTGCCCCTTTGTTGGCTAGAGAATCCGCCTTTCCATTGTTTCCCCTAAGGATGTGCACGAAGCAGAGGTCTAAACCTGCCATGATATGTGAAATTCTTCGTGCAATTCTTCTGCATCTTGTGTTTCCATTCCTATATCCTCTCTGCATCTTTTGAATGACTTGTCTAGAGTCTCCAATGATGGTTGCTTTGTCTATGTTTATTTTGGCCATGAGTTCAATCCCATACATTAGAGCTAGCCATTATGCTTCATTGTTTGATTTTGTTCCCAATCCCCAAGCGAAAGATTCTACAATTTTTCCTCCCGGGTTGTAGATTATCCCCCCCGCACCTGCCTCCCCTGGTTCCCTTTTGAAGCTCCGTCGAAGAAGAAAGAATGGGTTTCTAAGTTCTCCCACCACTTTTGAAATTCTGCTTTATTGAGCCTAATTTCCCATTCTTCCTTACCTGTTGATAATATTTTGGACTGAAGAGAGCTCTGGCTTGTAAACTCTTTGCACCATCTAGCGTCGTTGTTGGATAGAGGTTTTGAACTGGGATACACTATACCTTTTGCTTCCAGAATCTCAACGATCAAGTTCGTAGCTTTAAATGTTGATCTCTACGGATTGGTTGTTCTTTCCTGAAAAATTAAACGATTCCTTGCAAGCAATATCTGCCAGCGAATATTCCTAGGAGTTACTTCCCATAGCTTTTGAAGAGTTGGTTTTCTTCTCAAATTCCCTGGATAGTACTTCTTCCAATTTGCCAGCAAGTCCTTTCTTTGACCCGGTAGCCTTATGTTCTCTTCTAATTATTTTGTTACCTTACTCTAGACTTCTTTAGCAAAATTGCAGAGCAAGAAGAGATGGTTTGCATCCTCTTGAGCTGATTTGCACAAAGCACACCAATTTGGGCCATGAATTCCCCCCTTTCCCAGATTATCAAGTGTGAGGAGTTTGTTGTGTAGAAGCAACCAAAAGAAGTGATTTACCTTTGGAATTCCTAAGGGATTCCGAACTTTTTTCCATTGCCTCGAATCTTGGGTCAGCACAGACTCTTCCAGGATTTTATATCCTTCCTTGACTGAGCACTCTCCTTTTCCCCCCCAACCTCTTTTGTCCTTTTCTCTCTAATGTATAGGAGCTTTCCCATGGAGATTCCTCCGAAAAACTCTATATTCCTGCTCTATCTGCTTCGACGGGTTAAGATCCTTCCAAACTTTCCACTCTCCAGTACTTGCCCAAACTGAGATGTCACTGAGGGTATTCAGATCTTTATTTTGCATTCATTGGCTTATGCCTTCCATTCCTCTTATTGAATCTAGTTTGGGATGTCCTAGTATACTATCCTCCCATATTTTAATTTTTTTCCCAGTCCCAGGGATCCAATAAACCTTCTCTTGGATGATGCCTACTGAAGCCTTACATAACTCCCAGATGTTGGTTCCCTTCCCTGCCCACTCCTGCTCAACACTTCTTAACCTCGACCTCCTTATATATCTCTTCCCTATAACTTCTTTCCACCAATCCTGTTTCCCTTCAATCAATCTCCATACTAATTTGGCTCCCATTGTTGTGTTCATTAACCATGCTTCCTTGATTCCTAGCCCTCCATTCATCTTTGGTCGCTTAACAACGTTCCAATTTATTAAATGAAACTTCTTTCCTTGAGTTTTTCCTCCCTGCCAAAGAAATTTCCTTAGTTCCACGGTAATGTTGTTCATTACCAATTTGGGAGCTAGGAGAATCGCGTTATTGAAAATAGGGAGGGATGAGAGAACAGATTTAATAAGAGTTTCTTTCCCTGCAAGATTGAGCCACCTCATTCCCCATGACTATATTTTATTCTTGATTTTTGAAGAATCAGATACCAAATATTAGAGTTTGCCTTTTCTTTATAACTGGAGCGCCAAGATATCTAAATGAGTTCCATTCCAACTCCACCTTAAATCTTAGAGCCATGGAGATTTCCCTCAAGACTTTTGGGCTACAATTCCATCCATATACACAACTTTTTCCAAAATTTGCTTTTCCCCCTGTTGCAGAAAGAAAGAGATCCAAGATGCATTTTAAGCGCTTAGAAAGGATGACCAAGGCGCTTCCTAAAAGGATGGTATCGTCCACAAATTGGTCGTGATTTATTGGATCAACTCCTCTGCTTATCAACAAACCCAGGATTGAACCCTCCTGCATTAACCTGTTCATCCTTTTGCTCAAGGAATCTGCCACCAAGATATATAAAAAAGGTGAGAGAGGGAAACCTTGGCGGATCCCCCTCGACATTCTAAAGAATTCAGAAGGTCTTCCATTTACCAAGGGAGAGATCCAAGGGTTACTTATGCAGGCTTTTATCCATCTAACAAAATTTTCTGAGATCCCAAATTTCCCCAAGGTTTGAAAAATAAATTCATGTCTAATATTGTCAAAAGCATTTTCTAAATCCAATTTTATGGCCATACCTGCTTCTTTTCATTTTTGGCTAGAGTGAATAGCTTCCTGAACCATAAGAATATTGTCAACAATTTGTCTTGCTGCAATAAATCCACCTTGGTTTGCTGAGATCAGCTTCGGAATGAACTTTTTTAACCTGCTAGAGATAATTTTCATTAGGATCTTATAGGAAAAATTGCACAAAGAGATTGTTCTAAATCAGTTGATGGTTGAAGGATTCTTCTCTTTGGGGATGAAGGCTATAAAGGACAAAGTTGTTGCACCTCCAATATTTTCCTTGTCTTTGGACCAATTAAGCATTCTGATCACAAATAATTTTTTATAAAGGGCCAACACTTTCTATAGAAATTTATAGTGAATCCATCTGGCCCTGGAGCTTTATTTGGTTGCAAAGCCCAAATAACATGAACCTCTTCTTCCAAGATATGTCGAGACAAAAATTCGTTATCTTACTCGGATATCAATTTTGGGATTTCATCGATTAAATGAACCATATCAGCTACATCATAGTCGTTCTCCTCTCTATTCTGATTTTTAAAGAAGAGTTTTATCTCTTCTTTTATTTCATTTCACCCTGATATTTTAATCCCATTTCCTTTGTCTAACTCAATAATGGTGTTTTTCCTCTCTCTTTCCTTGCATTGATTGTGGAAGAATTTTGTATTCTTGTCCCTGCTTTTTAGACACAAACTTCTAGAGTGCAGTCTCCATTCTTCCTCTTCTTTTCTGGCTAAATCTTGAACTTCCTTTTCCAATTCTTTTTCTTTTCTTAGTATGTCTTTAGAGACTTGCTCCTCCTCTATTCTATGTTGCAGATCCCCAAGCTCCTTCAATTTCGTTATTTTGCCTTTGCTTGGGTCTTGATATTGCTCTTTTGGCCACTTCTTGAGTTATCTTTTAACATTTTTGAGTTTGGATACCCAAATAAAACCTGGGGATCCTAGGACGAAGATATTCCCGGTTTTTTTATGATATCCTTCACACCTTCAAATTTCAACCATACTAGGTTAAATCAGAAAGGCATAGGCCCCAAGTTCGCAATCTCAGTGAAAAAAAGGGAAATAGGCATGTGGTCGGATACAGCTGAAGAGAGAATGTTTGAGACTGGAATAAGAGGTTTATTCAGGAAAGAACTTACCAAAAACCTATCGAGTCTGGCTGCAATATGACTCGACCCTGTTCTTTTATTATTCCACGTATATTTCCCTTTCTTTGGCTTAATGTCTGTCAGGTTCCAGGAAACAATGAGGTCTTCTATCCTTTCTCCAAAAGGATCACGCACTTTGGAACCTCCCCTTCTTTCATCAGTTGAGATCGTAACATTGAAGTCCCCTGCTATAATGCAACTTTCCTAACTTTTCCTCTCCCTTTGTGAATCCAAGGAGTTCCAAAATTCTCCTTTCTTTCCATGTATTGCTGGGCCGTAAATATTTCCAACCCAAAATGTCTCCTTTTTGTCCATGTGTTGTTGGGTCGTAAATATTCCCAACCCAAAATGTCTCCCTTTTGTCCAAATCTTCTAATTCTACAAATAACCAGTTTTGATTCTCTGTGTGGGAAATGCATTTATAGATAGATTTATCCCACCATGTAAGGATTCCTCCCGAGGCTCCCACTGCACTAATTGTTGTCCTTTCTCCTTTCAGCCAAAATTTGTTCATTAACTTCCGACTATCTGTCTCATTCATTTTAGTCTCCTGGATCATTATTACTGCTGCAGATTCTAGGTTCTTTATTCTTTTTACTTCTTCCATTTTTTGGTTTCCACCTAGCCCTCTACAGTTCTAGGAGACTATTTTCATTATTTCTTTAAAGCTGCTTGCACGACCTTCTCCTTCTCCTTTGTATTCCTTGAGGTTACCTTCCTGTAGAGAGGACTCTAAGCTGCTGATCCACACTGGTTTCCTTTCCTTCCGCCTTCTCTCGAGTTGTTTCCAAGTCCCTTATCGTTCTATTTAGTTTTCTTCCCTTTTTTACTTGTGGTTCAAGTTTCAATCTCTTCATCCTTGCTTTCAGAAGTTTCTTCCCCTTGCAACTTGGATCTTGATCTTGGTTATTGAACCCCCTGTACTCTGTGAAGCTTCGGATCTTACTTCTATACATGATTGAAACTATGGATCTGAGAAAGATTCCTTATCATATTCTTTTTCTTGGGATTTAGAATCTCCTTCCTTTCTAGGACTCCCTTCTTTCTCCTCGTCTTCTTCCTCTTCCACTTCCTTGACCTCTTCTTCTTCTTCTTTATCCTCCAAAGCCAAGACATGAAAACTATTTTCTGGGGCCTTTCTTTTAACTGGAGACTTATGCTGGTTAGGGTTAGCATTATTCGTTTTCTTCTTTGAAACTTCATTCCATTCCTTCTCTCGATTGCCCTCAACCTCTTGTTGATTTCTTTTAGGGCAAGTCGGCGCAAAGTGTCAATATTCATGACATATTTTGCACTTAAACGGTATTTGCTCATAATCAACAGTTTGTAGATGATTCCACCCATCCATCGATAGGTTCATCGCCTCTGGTAGACCTTTATCCAAGTCTACCTCCACACATATTCTTGCACAAGAGAAGGTTTAGGTTCACATGTATCTATATATTTCCCTAATGTGTTCCCAATGTCCTGCAGGTCCTCATCATTCCAGCAATGTAGAGGGAGATGAGGAAGCTTCACCCAAACTGGAACCGCACTTGGTATATCTTTTTCTGGGTCAAAGGATAAATCCCATTTATTAAGGGATATACCTCTTGGCCCCATGAAATACGATCCATTTTGGAAGATGAGATCCATGTCCTCCTCAAAAAGAAAGACGAAAAAAGCCCTTCCGCAGAAATTTTGTATAACTTCTCCCTCGATCAACGGCCTCCAATTTTTGTTTAGCTATGTCTCTATAGCCCGAGGGGAAAGCCATAATCCCGTGAAGTGGCCAACTAGACCTTTCTCCGTTAAAACCGCTGTTTTATATTCGGAAGCGAACAATGAGATTTTCACTGTAGGAACATTTGCCCTCTTCACAAACTTAGAGTCGGAAGTCTCAGCCTTGCATGAACTGGGGTTGAAGCCAGTATTTTTTTAAAAGAAGCCTCCAGAGCCTTGCTCCTCTCGCCTGGGTCAAGATCTGGCAAGGGCAGATCCATCCCTGACGACAGCCCGAAGCTCGAACCCTGAACTGAAATCAAACCCTACAACATGAAACCTTAAGCTTGCTTTCTTCTCCAAGAAACAACTTGGAATATTCAAATTTGAAACACTTGTTGAATTTCAATGTGTTCATTTTTTCGACTATATTCAACTGTTATGAAATTTTTTAAAGGAAATTCATATTACGAAGTTTTGATTAAAGTAACCGGTGAAAACCTTACAAAGAAACCCTTGACTCTGTCATAGTTATAAAGAGGTGTTGACCAACAAAACCAACTAGGTGGACAATGATGTACCATGCACATGTTGAATGTGCCTTGAAGATAAGAATGAAGTACTTAATGATTATATCAAGCAAGGCAACTCTTCTTCTCTTCTTCTCTCTATGAAATTTCCGCACCCCTATGGGGGATTTTGTAAGGATATGTTAGCATGAAGTTCTAGTTTTTTGTAACTTAATCGCCTAAGACTTAGTCATTAGGGAAGTCCTCTCATCGAGTGTTTTTTGACTTGGATAATTAAATTTTCTTTTTAGAGATTTTAATTATTTGAGTTTTTCACTCAAAATTACCTCCAAAGTGGTGAAAGGTGTTCTAGTGATCGAGTCCATGGGGTGATTGGGTCCTAGAAATGTTCTATATTACCATGCTAGACATTTTCCAGAGTCTTGCAGAATTTCATTAAGTTTTGCATAGGTTTTTTTCATCTTTGGTCATTAAAAATTGTCACTCAGGACAATTTGTTGTAATGTAAAAGAGGGTTACTTGGTCATTTTTAATGTTGTATAGGGGTATGGGTACTCAAGACAAATGGCATGAGACCCCCTACACCCTTGGGCCAAGTTTGAAGTCATTCAGACAAGCATTACTATGGTTTGGGTCACTTTTTCCCAGATCAGTCATGGAAATCAGGAAATTGGGCATTTAATTAGAGAGCCAAATTTTGGAAAAGTGACTATAGTCACTTGGGGTGGCCAAGTAAAGGTTCTAATGTTTATATTATGTTCCTAGGACAAATTTAAGACCCAAAGGGGGCCCCCCAAGCAAGCATATAACAAGTTTTGAGTTGTCGAATCTAGGGGGTGCCCCCTTTTCTTTGATTGGTTGGGTGAGTTAAAGTCAATGGAAAGGGCCCCACTATGGTGGTTTCTTCCCCATTTGACATAACAATAAGGTTGGAAGCATTAAATTGGGGGTTTCTCTCCCCATATTTGAGATCTCAAACCTTGGTTTTGCCCTCCTTGAGCAAATTCGCCCCCCCCCCTCTCTTGGGCCCCTCTCTCCCTTGTGACACTTGTCTAGCATGCAAAGAGCCTCTCTCTTTCATTTTTCCTATTTAAGGAGGCTTCCCCTCCTCATTTAGGCTACACAAAAACACACTCACACCCACTCTCTTGCTCATGCTCTCTTGCTCTTGCTTGGGCCATTGTAATTTTCAGCCATTTGGCTTTGGTAATCAAAATCTTTGAAAGAATCTTGTGTCCATTGTTCTCATTAATGATTTGCTTCCATGCTTAAGGAGCTACACAAGCTTGGTTGGCCAAGGAAGCATACTAATTTGCTTTGGTAAGATTTATGGTATTTGTATTCCATAAATTTTGTGAGTTTTCATTCTTGTAGTAAAGAAGTTCATATATTTTCTAGTTTGAAGTTTATGATTTCTTTGCTCATTATTTGATTCTCGCCTTCTAGTAGTTGTGTAGTGAAAATCTTATAAGTTGCAGGTTATTTGGATTGAAGAGTGGGATTCCTCGGTTGGATGCCCCATTGCCTCACTTCTTGAAGAACAAAGAACCAATTTTCTCTTTCTTTACATACAAATTTCTGCACTTTAATTTTAGTTTGTTCAGTGTTTCAAATCTGATTTTAACTCTTATATACTCAAGTTCTTTCAAAATTATTCATTTGGCAACTTTGTATAAATTTTGTATATATATATATATATTGCACTAACATACTAACTTCCCCAAAGTGATTTTGGGCAGATTTTATCACTTTTTGTTTGCTAGTTTTTAGCAGGTTAGTGACAAAAAAAGGAAAAACTCTGTCAAATTTCAGCCATAGAAGAGTTTTAAAGCCACCCCAAAGGAAGAGCTTCAAGGACATCTCAAGATAGGGAAAAAACACGGTTTTCCTCACTCCTTTTACCTCTTTCTTTACACTGAAATTTCAGCCTTTGTAACAAGTCGAAGAGAGTCTCTTGGACTTGATTTCTTGCTTTGCATTTTCAGTTAAATCAAGTCTCATTTATTTGTCATCCATTGCTAGCAATAGAAGTTGAGTTTGCCCACCTTTGCATAAGCAATTGTTGATTAGCATAGGTTTTAGGTTAGTTAGAATTTCATTTTGTTTTTATTTTCTTCTTTATTTTTTGCCCGCACCTTGTAAGTGATTTGGCTTTGTCATCCTTGCAATATCGCATTGGCTAGCATTTTATTCCAAGTATCTACTTATTTCTTTATTTTGCCCGCACCTCACAAGCGAAGTGGCTTTGCCCATCCATGTAAAATCGCGTTGGCTAGCATTTTTATTTAAAGTATTTGCTTCTTTCATTTTGCCCGCACCTCACAATCGAGTAGGCTCTGCCTCCGTTGTGATATCGCGCTGGGCTTGTTTTGTTTATTTTTTCTTTAAGGATAAAATTTACTGCAAGCCCTGTTTTTGCCCCGTATCCTCTCCCCCCACTGGTTCGACCGATCTAGAGTGACGAGAAAGGGCAAAGATTTGTGTTGGCTAGTTTAATAGGCACCCAGATAAGTATCTTCATTAGAAAAAAGAAAAAGAGGCTTGACCTGTGGAGCTAGTGGGGTAGAGGCCGTAGGGGGCTTCGTGGCACTTTGTGTCCTCTAGTTGAGCACCCAGCAAGTTTCGAGTTTGACCCATGGAGCTAGGCGGGAACCTGTGTTTCCATGTTGAGCACCCGGCATTCTCTCTCTAATCGAAGGAGATAGTCTCTTGGAGTAGACATCTAGAATAGTTTATTTCTTTGCAACAAACACCTTAATTCCCTAAGTCAAAGAGAGACATAAAATTTACTAAAACTTACAGAATCACTTGCACAACATTGTTACAATCATTTACATTTCTCTACTTTGCAATCACTTTATTTTAACTTACTCGTTTATTGGAATTCATCATGTTCTTGAATATTTGTTAAAGTAAATGAGTTGATGCTTTAAGAAAATTATTTGAAGTTGATTATTGTGACTCCATAGCTCGAGTAGAGACGGCACTGATCATTTTGATTATTTGATTGTTTCTCTCTTTCATACATTACTGGTTGATTGTTAAAGGGTTTGCTTGACATTAAAATATTTGCATCACTGCACGCTGATTGTCATTTTTGTAATTTACAACTCCTAGAAAACATTCTTCAAAAAAACGAACTTAGTAAGTAGGGACTACCCCCCTTGGCCTTTAGGAGTTGTGGTCTAAACAGAGGAGTTTAGAACTGAGGTGACAGTGGGTTCTCAACTCATAAGTTGCCCTCAGGAACACACACAGCGGTTGGGAGACTTACCCATGTCCAAGTGCGTTTTAGGCGGCAACAAGAGGGACGCCTTCCAAACCCCAAAGTGCAGTAGTCTAGAAATGCAAGAAGCTGTAGAGAAGTCACCAAGTCACCGTGTTCATGTCTGCTGCAAGAAAGCCAAGTCAAAGTTTTAAGTCATTTCCTAGCCACCATTCAAAGAATTGAATAAGAGGAAAAGAAGAATGCTCATAGCCATTCCAAATTGTAAGGGAGTCACCCTTGTGAAAGGAGCACACAAAAGGCATCGATTTATGTGCATACACGAATCGCAAAGCTGGATACGCCCAGACTAAATAACAGCAGGATACGCGTTATTAAATGAATAGAGCCACCCCAGTAAAAGAAGAATCTTCCGAGTCACCTAGAAGAAAGGGTCTGTATAATGACCCAACATACATGAGTAGACATCATATCATATTCAGAGCCCCAAAAGCCATCAGGCTTAAGGAGGAGCAGTCAGCAATCCAAGTTATCATTCACAACCACCCATAGGCAAGTGAAGTCATCATTTTGTATTAAAAAAATATTGCAGTGAGTAAATAAAGGTGAGAGCCACAGCCATATCAAGAAAATCCTGCAATATCCGATGAGCAGGGGAGAAAGTCGCAGCCGGAGACACAAGTTTGAGTAAGAGACCTGAAGAACTAATAAGTAGAACAGAACTTGTCACCCCAAGAAACTTAGTTTGCAAGCTCTTCAAATCAGCCACTCAATCAGCTCTTCAAATCAGCCCAGCAACCTCTCCAAATAAGCCCTGCAATTAGCTACCTAAGACAGCCCAAGAAACTTAACTCAAAAAATCCAAATCACTCAAGTGAATAGTGTAAGACAATCAGAGGCTAGGGACCTCTTTATATAGCTTTAGTAGGGGCCTAGGGTTAGAATCCCCCCCATTCACTTCAACTTTTTAGTATTTTTGAAGAATAAAAAGGAAGTAAAAGTGTGCCCTTGTACAGTTCCATATGGAACCAGACGCTTTTGAGCAGGGTGGCCGGTTCCGTATGGAACCGGCCTTTTCCAGTTTGGTACACCAGTTTGGAACTTCGGACCGAAAACCTCTGTGAACCAGTTGGACAGGCCAGTTTTGCCTGAACAAGTCTGGTTTTGAATCTTGCTAACATTCACACACACACACACATACCATACCATGCAAGTTAGGTGAATGTATTAAGTTACAATGGAAGCCACTTAATTGCCTTTATCAAAATGGCAAAATTTATCCTATTTTCTTGCACTGATGAACTCTTTTCGAATTTCATTGTCCTTGAATATGAACATGAACATGAACTAGGTGACTTAGACAAAGAATACCTCTGATCAACAAGGTCAGTAATATCATATGACTAACGCTGCCTAACTGCAGATGAATCCAATTGAGTGGTCTGCAAACATTGGAAATTACAGACAAAAAAGATCACTTAACAAAACCCACATTGTGCATTAGGAAAGATCAAGTTCCATAGTTCCTGATTACCTCTCCAATACAGGCAGTACATTTTCCAAATACCAGGTTGCTGGAGCATGGACAGGTGCTGTCTTCACTCTTGTAGGTCGAATCCCTGTTGCATAATATTGCCGAGTGCTCCAGTAATATTCCCTCGGTACATCTTTCACTATAGTTACATCATCCTTTAGAATTTGTATGAAGTGATCCACATCAAATATATCTGCAAACGAGCTGCAAAAACATCATTGACTTCGACTTGGCTTTTTCCCATTGATTTAATTTATAATTATGAACCATATGTCTCAAACAGAAAACCAATTTAATAGCTTTAGAAATGACTAAAGCCAAATTTGTAAAAGCATCTATTTTCATGATTCGTAACATTTATAAGAAGCATGTTACAAGCTCCAAAATCTACCTTGAATCTCGCCAAACAGGATTCATATCAAAATGAGGAACGACCAGTGTCGCATTCAAAATTTTCGCAACAGCAACTGCATCACATATCTTCAATCCAAACCAGGAGCAAATTAAGTTAACTTATAATTTAGTCTCTTTTCTGCATGGTTATAATTTACATCAGACAATGACAGACATCAATTAGATAAGAATTTTGTCAGATAATCATTGTAACTACTAACAATTATAAGGCAAAAACAAAAACAAAAAACTAAATGCAGTAAAGGCATCATCCTAACCCCCATTCGTTGCTGGTTGAGTCCCCCTTCCAGGAATACTTGGACATATCCCCTAGTCTTTCCATTAGGTACTGGTTGAAAAAATATTTCCGACAGGCACTATCATTAGTTTTCCATATCAATGTTTCTATAACTGAAAATAAAGCCACCAAAAACATGTCTTTAACATGTAAAAGATTATTAAATGTAACTCTAAAATCCTTTGATTATAACATCCATGATTCTATATATCCATAGAAGCTTTTATTGGCAACTACATACTCTTTGCCAAAACATTCATTCCCAAGCTCAAGTACAAGCACTAATTTTGTTATGCCCCATGCACTTACTGGATAAAGGCGAACTTTCAATGCAAGGTTGCCAGCCTTGATTTGGCAGCGGAGTCCAAAGATCAGAAGGCTCTTTCTCCATCTTAAAATCAAACAAGAAGCATCCAGAAGTATTTAACATCTTGTGACATCCTTAAAAAACAATTGCAGATCAGTTAAAAAATAAGAAGAATCACATTTAAGAAAATGGGATACTTACAAGGCGAGACTTTGAAGCAGCTTCCAGCAAAGCAGGGTGTCTAGCTTTAGGGGCATTCCATTCCTGCAAGAACATACAACAACTTATTTGGAATGAAGAGTATTTTTGCATTATACAAAAGTGGAAAAAGACAATCCCACCTGAACGAACTCACCTCCAATCAGAATATTCCCAAAAACTCCATATCAAAGCCAGATAAAGGTCATTCACAACATAAATAATAGAACCATTTACATGCTTTAAACTACTTGTATTAAGTGCAAGCTAACAATCTAGTAAGAAGGTCCCTATGAAGCTTGGAGAGTCTTGATCGAACCTCTATATACCTAGGCCTTATTCACACAAGTTCCACCTAATTCTCTACTTTTTTGAACCTTCAACAAAAAGATCAATTGAACTCTTATATTAATATTGTTTCCATCTTAAATTTAAACATCCTGTATATATATTTCTGAATGTAGCAACTTGGGAGCAAAAACACTTTGAAGATGATCTGTATCATCTTAATGGCAGCTTGCAACACAACCTGCACAAGGAAGACATACAACTAGTCACTTCGATAGACACCACATTTCTCTCTGAATATGTTGTGATACCCAAGGAAAAAGGAATTAATTTCAGCTCACTCAAAATATGCTTCCAATCATAGTTACATATATCGGCAATGCATTGCCCATATCGTGAGACATTTCTTCGCAACATTTTGAATATATCGCGATATATTGAATGTGTCGCGATATATTGGGAATATATCGCAATATTTTGGAAAATATCGCCCTGCTAAAAAAATTGCATGGAATTTGGAAAATAAATCCGTGGGTTAAGTTTTTGGCAGTGTTATTAAAACCTGAGATATTAAATTATTAAAGTAATAAATGGTAATATTAAAAGTGACATTCTCCTTATCTTTCATTTTTTATCATTTTACTTAAATTTTTAACATCACCATTAATTGCTTCAGGATGTTTGAGAATGGTTCCAACCTCGTCAGACTTCATATGCAAAAAGTAGAATTTTAGATCCCATTTAGAATTCAAGAGACTTAATAGTTTTCAGGATTTCAGGATTGCAATGTTTCCACTGAATTCTATCATGCATGTGGGTATAGGAGTGACATTTAATCAAGCACATCAACCCCTCTATGTACCTTGATGTTGGTGGTGTTGATTGTTGAACTCCTCTATCATGACCTTAATTAAAATGTACCCTTCACTCAAACAAAATCACTTATTACACTTGGGAAGCCTTTTCTACCTTATTTTAGTGAATGATTTAGGAAGTTTCATCAAAATTGTAGGGTGTTGAGGCTGTTGACTAATGTTCTTGGAGGATCAACTTCAAGATTTGAGGTAGGCACAAGGGTGAGAGTCTAGAGGAGGGGAGCATAGGATGCTATTAATGAATAGGATCCTGATATAGGCAATGATATTGATGATATGTAGCTATGGGAGGGGACAACTCACATTCGCTTCCACCTCAGTCCTATTACCTTTCACCTTAGCCCGAGCAATTGGAGCTTCCATTTCCACCCTAGGCTCATCCAGACCACCTACAAGACCACCTACTGCTTCTAGAGGAGTTTGGTTCCCCTTGCCTGTAAAAGGGGTAGAGGGGATTGATGATTCGTATTATTTATGAGTCATGATGATTCATCTCACGAGAGGGGATGTACTATGTAGTATCTAAATGCCTCATGAGTCATGATGATTCATCTCACGAGATAGATGTATTTTGATCATTTGAGGTGATTTTGTATCATTCTATCAAGAACATACTTCAGTATTTTCAATTTCTTGTCGATAAGTGATCATGATCCCCCATTTGACATCTTATTCATCTTATATATTAGTTGTATGTTCATATTTATGTAGTAACATGTTTATTTGATGATGTTGTTTTAGATGTTAAAAAAATTGAAAACAAATGTTATTTTTGTATTTTTTTGAGGTTTTACGACATTTGCCAATATTTTCCGATATTTTCACCAATGTTGCCGATAAGTTACATTCTGGACCATCAACGATATATTCGTCAACACGATATATGTAACTTTGCTTCCAATAACACATGCTGGAGCATGATCTTCCATTTCTTTTATAAAAATTAGCAGCTCTAATCAATGACTCTTAAATACTATTTCTTATCTTCTCTTAAGATTGTATTCTTATATTTTCTGAAGTAGCATTGCTTTCTTCTCCATAATAGTATCTTAACTTATCTAAAATATGATACTTATCTTCATTCTTATCTCCTTCAAAATGTTTTCTCATCTTCTCTATGCTGATTATTAGACCCACAGTCCTCTATGGCTCCTAGATTTGGGGACCAAGCTTGTTACAGACAAATTGAGCCCAAACAAAGAAATTCCAGACCTTGCTTCTCAGTCGCATCATTTGATCCAAACGTACAGTTCCACGTCCCATTATTCAGACAGCGTTTGGTGTCCATCCCTTCCGCCTAGAGGTCATCTTTCGCTTGGTCTCCTTCCTTCACAGAGTCATATCTTTCAGATATTCAGCCACTAGGGGAGACAAGTACCCCTACCTTGCACTTTGTTCCTTGGAGGCCATTGCTTCGGCTCACCCCTCTGGTCGAGTACAAGGTTGGTAGTCAAAGGCATCTCGACTTCTCCAGTCAATGACCATTTCCCTAGAGCGGCTTCCCCCATTCAGATTCTCCCATGATACACCCCGCCATCTCTTGCCACCTACACAGGTACTAAATCAATCCATCAAAGAGGATATATGCAGAATATACATTCAGGTCACTTAGACTTCACCTTCAACGAGCCCGAGTTTGAAGATGTCCTTCTACCTTGAACACTTCTTGGAGCTACAAGATGGCATCATCATCCACCACATGCACAAGCATTGGATGCACTCTCTCAAGATTCCTTTCAAACAGCTTTGAGTGGGATCTCATACACTCCAGGTGGAGACCAACCACCATATACCACGATCTGATAGGATCTGCCAGGTGCATCACCTGCAAGAGCCAGAGACAAAGTTGCACCTCATTTTCAGTTGCCCCCTACACTATGAGATTAGAGGACATTACCACTGCCTCTATAGAGACTCAGGTGGTTCCCTCTCGACTTTCTTTCAACATCAAGACCAAAGAAGCCCTCTTCATCAGGGAGATATTCAGCCATAGATCTCAATTCCTACACACCCCACCTCGCCTTGGAACAACCACAATGGTCACGTCATACTTTCATGTTGATCAGTGAGAATGGAGCAACAAGCGGCAAGCTGAGTGCCAGAGTACTTCAAATAGTGGAGTGGTAAGACCTGTTGATTTTTCGGAGCAACATCGAGAGCCCTTCTTTTCGGAGAATGGGACCACCTAGTCCGGGACCATGGTGAAGACTCAACCCAGTGTTGAATGACCATTCTGTTGAATGGTAGATATCTGGTCTGGGACCATGATATAGACCCAAATCTGCCCTAGGTAGACTCAACCTAGTGTTGAGTAGACATCTGGTTCGAGACCACGATGTAGACCAGTGTGGGACTGGTAGACTCAGCTTAGAGCCATTTAGTGTACACTACTTGTTTTATTAGGTAATTATACTAGGCCATGTTGTTACTGTTATCCTAATCATCATACTCAAATACAGTATTACCTCGTATCAACCCTTTAATGTCAGTACAGGTACCAGTATTTCCATTACTATCCCATGTTTATACAAGTAGTATAAGCATTCCAGTAGTCCTGAGTAGCCATTCTCTTGGAGAATAAAGACACTATAAGCCCTAGACTAGGTCTGGGCATGTGTGGCACTCTGAACCTTGATCTATGGGCTTGGTGTGCTTCTCCAAGAGTTAGCTACCCTTGGTTAAGTTACCCTAGTACCAGAATCTAGGTGTCACACAATGTGTGAGATAAAAGCATTAATAACTCTCTTGGTTTATGATGATGTACTTTTGGAATCAAAAAGGACCACAGGTAATGACCACAGGGGCACCAGGAAAGTACCAAAAATAAATAAGGACTTTTGGATTACAAGAAAGTACCAAAAAATAAAAGTCAAAAATAAATAAGGACTTTTGGATTACGGGAAAGTACCAAAAATAAAAGTCAAAAAAAAATGAGGACTTTTGGATTACAGAAAATTACCAAAAGTGAAAGTCAAAAATAAACAAGGACTTTTGGATTACAGGAAAGTACCAAAAGTGAAAGTCAAAATAAATAAGGACTTCTTATAAAAATCAAAGGAAAAATAAAAGGACTCTTTTTGGTAAGAAGGTAAAAGTGAAATTAGAGAAAGATTAAAATATTATTTTTATCTTTCCTAATTTGTTGTACACTTACAGGTGAATGAAGGCTATAAAAGAAGATCAAGTCTTCTCATTTGAAACACACAAGTTTGCTCTGACAGGTAAAGCTCTGAAGGAGACTGTTTTTATGTCCTTGCCTCGGCTAGGGCATCCATTTTTCAGAAAACCCTCAGCTAGGGTTTTATCAGAAAATCTATCTTCAGTAATCTTTTGACAGCCACCTTCAGCATTCCGTTTTTGGGCAGCCCTCTTCATTTTTTCAGGTAGTAAGGGCAGCTGAGATTTTTTTTGTGTGGGCAGCCTTTTCTATTTTTCGAGCAGCTGAGTTTTAGGCAGCCCCTTCTTTCCTTCCAGGCTGCCTCTGTTTCTTTTCCGGGCAGCAGACAGTCTGATATTTTCGGGCAGGAGAGAGAAAATCTCAGTTTTTTTTTAGAAAGCCCTAAATTGGTAATTTTCTGTAATTCTGGAAATTGTGGGTAAAATTATCAGTCTTATTTTTACTGATAAATTTTACAGTTACTGTGAGTAAAATCCAGATCTGGATTTGAGGAACTTTTTTGAAGAATTTTTTGAGTCATCTCATTTACGAGATGAGCTATTAATGCTTTTGGGGTTTTTGTCCTTTGAAGGTTTCCCCAGTGAAAAATATTGTCCATGTGTGTTGATGTGATGAATGTGTTTTTTCTGCAGTGCTGATTTGTTTAAGTAGATCTGCAATTTTTTTTAGTTTATGCTAATGCTAAAAATTCAACAAGACCTCTCCCCTCAACCTCCTTCTTTGGGAGTTCAACCAATATCTTTGAGGCCAGTTCGGAGGTGTCGAACATCACATCAGTCCTGACACAACAAAATCGTTTCTTAAGGAAATAACCAGCACAAATAAGTCGGGTTACAATACTCCATGAATAAATAAATATATATTGATAAGATAAGAGATGATATTACAATGAGAATGACAATTGTATAAATACCCATGCAAAGGTTTCCTTGGTGATGAGACACCACCTTTCATAAGGTGCCTCTTCATTTGCCTTTTCATTTAATTTATTTAGTTAATTTATTTATTAATATTATTTATTATTGCTTATTTATTATTTAATTTGTTCATTACATTGCCTTCCCCTTAAGGGAAGCTTTGTCCTCAAAGCTTTATTGAAGACAAGGATTACGTCTAGTTTCTTGCTTGTAATGTCATCTTTTGATCCTTTATTTTAGTACTTGCAACACTTGACGAAATGAGCCGATATGAGTTACAAATTACAAAGAAAAAATGTCGCATCGTCTGTGATGTATCCGAGATCTATTTTCATCGGAGGTGATTGTTGATCGTCTTGTTGGATAAATCTTCCCGTTTTCTGCTTAGGTTATAGATTTTGTGTTCTTTCGCTTCTGAATTTATAACCCCTTTGTTTATGTTCATTTTGAC
Organism: Pseudotsuga menziesii; assembly: GCA_001517045.1. Taxonomy (NCBI): domain Eukaryota; kingdom Viridiplantae; phylum Streptophyta; class Pinopsida; order Pinales; family Pinaceae; genus Pseudotsuga; species Pseudotsuga menziesii. The sequence continues at coordinate 53,442 of LPNX010721242.1, read as the reverse complement.
CCTGTCGTTGGTCAAAATGCTTTTTGTAGTTTGGGTGTCGGTAAGGAGTTCTTGTTGCTTGTTTTTCTGCTAGATTGACTTCCTTTTGGACTATGATGGGAACCGAATTTGTATTCACTTCTTCTTCCTCAATTGGAATTAGTTTTTCGGACAATCAAGATGCTTCCTTCTGGGTTTGAACTAATTTGTTCTCTAATAGATTATTATTATTTTGAATCTCCTCAAACCTTTCGTCTTGCGACTGTTTGTCCTCTTTTAACTTCTCGATTTGTTCCTCTAGTTTTTTATTAACCTTCTTTAGGGCGGAATTTTCTTCGTCCTTTCCCAGTAATTTTTTGTGGGGAGCTTGAATCTTTTCTTCTAACTTTTGACTGCATTGAACTTTATCTTTTGCCTTCTTGATTTGCAAAAGTAATTTATGATTATGATCTCTTAAACGAGAGATCTCTTCTTCTTTTCTTGCAATGACCTTGTCAAAACCCTTGTGTATCGTCTGTATTGATTTCCCATCTCCTTGCAACATCACCTTTGATATTTCTTTGAAGTCTTCAGATGACACGACTTCTGATTTTGACTTCATGTTAATGTCCTGCATTATGATTTTCTTCTTTTTGTAGGGAAATGTCATAAACTTCTTTTCAGCATTTAAGATAAAAGTCTCCAATGTTTCTAGCCATGGTAATCCCAAAACTAGGTCACCGTCACTACTCCACAAAGATTTAACTATAAATTGCAAGACGCTAGTATAATCTCCAATGTTCCATTGTAAATCGCTTATTGCATATTCCTTTTTATTCCAAAAGTCTAACCTTTCACCTATATTTGACTCAAGAACTGCTAACTCATTAGCAAATTCATCACTAATATAATTATTGCGTTCGTCAGGAGCAATAGAAATAGTAATGTATTTCCCTCTAATTGTTCCTTTTATTTGAAATAACACTGATACATAAGTTTTTAAATTGCTTGGAAAGCTTCCTTGATTTTCGCCATGAGACTCCATTAATTTATTTTTTCAATAATAATAGTTATTAATTAATTAATTAATATTATTATTATTATTAACGTGTTTTTTTAACTATATAATTAATAATAATAATATATTATAATATATATATATATATATTGATAAAAAACAATTGTGGCCTGTTTAGCGAGAGAGGATGGCGCGTGGGTGTGGAGAGCCGTAGTGGCTGATACGTGGGAGGTGTGAAGGCTGTGGATGGTGTTAAGGAGGGTAGCGAGGGCAACAGGGGGGTAGGCGGGGCATGGTTTAAGCAGGCGAGGGAGTCCTGCAGATGGTCGTAAGCAGGGTGGATGGTCTACGTAGGAGTGGAGTGCGCAGAGAGCAGGGGAAGCTGTGGAGCACGATGCAAAAGGAGGGCGGATGTGGGAAGCCGCAATGGAAGGAAAAGAGGAGGGGGTGAGTCGAAGCATGAGTGAGGAGGTTGCAGGGACGGATGCGGATCGGGAGGGAAGCAGCAGCGTGGAGCGGAAGGGGGAAGGAAGGCGCGGAGAGGAAGGGAGAAGGAAGGCGCGCGATGTGGAGGATGGGAGACAAAAGGATGGGGGCTGTGAGGGGGAGGTTGTGCGGATGGGAGAAAGAGACGCAGAAGGGTTAATGTGGGACGTGAAAGGGTTGACACGAGAGCGAGAGGTGGGAACAA
>LPNX010721242.1:7788-49061 GCA_001517045.1 Pseudotsuga menziesii | reverse complement strand
CCGCCTCGAGGGTTAACCCAAGTGATCTGGATAAACTACTTATAAACGTCATCTTTGATGATCCTATTCAATTCTTATCTAGTAGGTAGGAGGTGGCCAAGTGCATCCAAAGAATATCTAAAAGGAAGGAGTATGTCCATCTAAATGCCCAAGGACACCAAGAGAACTAAGACCTTGCAAACCAAACTCAAGTACATCTCAGAGGGCTAGATGAGGCAATAGTCTTTTGAAAACAACAGGCCAAGTATGGGTACCAGTCCTACCCTATTGCCGAGTCGACAAAGCTTTGAAGGCAATGCAAAAAAGAGACTAGACTGAACATCATCTCAAGTCGAAAGGGCCAGGCACCAAATTTTGTGAGGATGATGTGCTAAGGAACTGTCTATTTGCACCTAATGATGCGTCGGAGGAGAAGAGTATGGACTCTCTCGAGTGAGGCCCAATCAAACTCTAGCAAACAAGGATCCTAAATCTCTAGGCCATAGACAATCGTAGGCCAGGTATGGGAGTCCATTAGGGTCATCTTGGATGAGATGTCCTAAAAGTGGTGTCAAAAACACTATCTCTCTAATAGGGCTAAGGGTCCATAGCCCTTGTTGACCCAAGTTTGAAGGGCATGTTGCAAACTACACCAAGGTGCTGAAAATTGCACTCCCAAGTATGTGTAGGAGTTGGTGATCTAGATCCCCTCCATTATAGTTCTATACAATCCAAATTCGACCCATCACTTAATGTTTATGGGACTGCATGAACTCACCTTTACACATGACAACATATGCACTTAACCGAAAATGGTATATGGAAAGACCTGGAAGAGTTCCTCCCATTGATGATCCTAAGGTAAAGAATAGTTTTCGAGATGCAACTGAAAAGATGTACAATGAGGAGGAAGGGGCAAAACTTCAAAGACAATTTGTTCAGTTTACAGGTCTTAACGGCCCCTTCAAGCTCGATGCTCAAGTAGATCACATAGATATAGGCCAAGATGACCCAATTGGTTGGTGGAGGATGCATGGGGATGATGCTCCAAAGCTCAAACATCTTGTTATTCATTTGTGGTCCCAGATTGTTAGTTCCTCCACAACAAAGAGGAATTGGTCCACATATAGCTTTATCCACTCCATCAAGAGAACAGACTTACCTCTAGAAGAGCAAAGAAGTTAGTTGCTATGCACAGTGCCCTACGTCTTGAGCATAGGAAGAGACTGTTAATTTTGCAGGTTAGATGAGTTTTAGTACCAGTAATAAAATTCAATACATGAACATATAAAGAACTGAGGTAAAATTCAAACTGTAATAAAACGTAACAACATAACTTTCATTTCTTTCAACTTTAACGCTCTGCTGGTCACTGCGTTAAAGTTGATCATTGAAATGTTTCATCAACTATCATGTACAGAAAAATAATAAATAACACGTGCAGTAAACTAAATCTCAAGTAAACTACAGAAGATAAAGAATCTTAACCATTGTTGGATCCGCCTTATACTCAGTTAGTTCTGAGTTTGATCTTGTCACTGAAAGGACAAGTCAAACTAGTTGAACCATATACGTACCTTGAGAGAGAGAGGGAGTAAACAGACCTTAGTTTCTTCAATCAATTTAGCAGTGCAGTCAAGGAGAATCACACAGATGCACTCAGAGTGAAAGATGTGCAGTCAAGCACTCTACCAACAAATTCACGGTGAACAAATTCCCGAAACCAGTCAGGGTGGATCAAACAGAAAGACTCAGCCTGTGCAAAGAATAGATTGCAGTAAATCCCATGCAAAATAACACAGAGGTAAAATCTGCAGACTGCCGTGGAGAAGGAAAAAACGCAGCCCAGACGAAGTAATCCAGGCAGATTGGTGAAGACCAGGTGAAGACCAGGCAGAGTGATCCCGAGAAGACAAGCCGTGAGAAAAACCAACAATCAAAATCCAAGCCCGTGAAGGTAAGCTGTAAGCCAGGCCGTGAAGGAAAAACCAGCAATCAAAAATCCAAGCCCGTGAAGACAGCCGTGAGCCAGGCCGTGAAGGAATAACAGCAATCAAAAATCCAAGACCGTGAAGACAGCCGTGAGCCAGGCCGTGAAGGAATAGCAGCAATCAAAAATCCAAGACCATGAAGACAACAATGAGCCAGGCCGTGAAGGAATAGCAGCAATCAAAAATCCAAGACCATGAAGACAGCCGTGAGCCAGGCCATGAAGGAATAGCAGCAATCAAAAAATCCAAGACCGTGAAGATAGCCGTGAGCCAGGCCGTGAAGGAATAGCTGCAATGAAAAATCCAAGCCCATGGAGAAAGTCGTGGTGAGATCCCAAAGTCACGTGTAATAAAACTAAAAATAATCTCTTCCTTAAATAGGTTAGGGTAAATAAAAAAATCACTTAGGATAGAATTAACGAAGGCCCACACAAAAAAAATATAATCATAAAAATAAAAATTAGGTAGTCCAAAACCGTCCCAACAAAAGTCAAAAAGATTTCAATATAATAAAAAGTAAATTGTCAAAAAGTCTATTAATCAAATCATGAGATTTTATTAATAAGACTAAAATAATTATTTAATGAAATTATAATAAAATGAAAGTCCAAGGGTCCAACATAAAGTCCAAAATCATAAGTGGGTCATTATAATAAAAAAAACATAAGGTAACCATAAAAATAAATGGTTCAATGATCTTTAATAAATCATCAAGTAAATATACTCCATAAAGTAGGAGTCATCATAGTCAAAGGTGCACACAAGTAATAGTGCTAAGACTAGTAAGAATAGGACCAAGATTCAACAACCACAAGATCAAGGTGAACCGTAAAGGTGGACAATCAATCAAATAGGATCAATAAGACCAAATACTTTTCTCTCTCTCAAGGTACATAGTTTTATATATTTTGTCATCATTGTATAAGGGGGAAGATCCAAACGGATGGTACAATCCTTTTGTCCTTGACACTGCTCCTAAAGGTTAGGTACTAGGGACATTGTCAAGGGGTGGCCAATCCCTTGAGAATCAACCTAGCAATAACCGATTAGGAGAGGGGACATCATTATCTTCCATTCTTAGTGAATGGCTTTCAGCCTTAGGCAGAGTTTCAGTCTCACAATAAATCAAGTTGATCAATCCCTGGACCCTAACTGGGTCCTCCATTCTCTCGCAGAATGGTTCTCAATACTAAGTTGAGTTTCAGTCTCACACTGAAAATTGATCAACTACCTGCAGTACCTACTTGGACATCGTGTCCCTGGTCCTATACCAGAATATATCTCTGCCTCCACCTGCAGGCTCTACTTGGACATCACATCCTTGGTCCCAGACCAAAATACCCTAGAGGCATATAGGGGCCCTAGCCACATGCTAGGGTCTTTGCCATGGCATCAACCTGCTTGGTCCTAGACCAAGAACCCTAGGAGACTACTGGGGGCCCTAGGATACCTTCTAGGGTCTTACTCTGTCCTAGTCAACTGACTAGGAAACCATTCTCTGAGAATGGGTCTCACTGTTGCACTAACTTTAACAGACACCTGAGTATTTGAAAGGACCAGTAACATGGTGAGATATTGATCGAGAGGATGATGCACAAGTAGATGAGGATGGACCTAATGCAACACAACTCTGGTTGGTTGGTGTGCCATTTAACATGATTGGGAATGCAAATGATTCTGATTTGAATAGTGGCATTCCCATGGTTGATCTTGATTCCTTGATGCAGTAATTGGATGCAGAGACTAGTAGGGCATTGCCTTGAGCAATGATGCTCATTTGTCATTTGACATGTTCTACTTCTTTCTACTTTTAGTTTGTTTTTGTTTTGAATATGATAGACTTGACTCTTTAACTTTTAAGTCTTAAGGCATTTATATATTTGAATCTTGATGTATAAGAATGAGTTCACAATTTTGAACTTTCATTTCGTTGTTCAATATGGTTGTATTTCCAAGTTCATTTTATCAATTATAGCTATTGTATGGTTGTATTTCGTTTTATTCCACTTGATGTATGTTGTGAACTTGTAGTAGTCTTTAGATTATAAAATTAAAAATTGCAATGACTTATGCTCCAAATTCCATTTTTTATGTATTCTAATATAAATTTTGTAGTATTTATGGCAGGGTCCCCTGTGTTGAAGATGCTGAATTTTTAGCATTAGCATGAATACTTTAAAATGTGTAGACTAACATATAACAAATGACAAGTGCAGTAAACAACATCAACACATCAACACACTGAACACAAGGGTTTTTCACTCAGGAAACCTTTAAAGGACAAAAAACCCAAAAGCATTAGTAATTCATCTCGTAAATGAGATGAATGAGTTCTTCAATGAATTCTCAAACCCTAATGGGTTTGTACCATAGATCCACAATTACAGAAGATAAATTTACACAAGAAAAACCAAATTAGGGCTTTCTGCCATAATTTTCTCTCTCCTGCCCAGAAAACTCAAACTGCCCGGAATTCTTCTATGCCTGCCTATGACTTGTTTTACCCGGCCTAGGCTGTTGGTGCCCTACCCAAACCTGCCCGGACCTGCCCAGTCTTCTGCTCGAACCCTGCTACTCTTCCCATGCCTATCCGAGCCCTGCCCGACCTTGTTTACTGCTGCCCGAGGGTCTGTGCAGACCCGACAACCCTCACGGGCCTGTTGGTTGCTGCCCAAGGCCCTTACAGGTATGCATGTAGGCTTCCCGAGGGTGGGTAGCAGACTCGGCAGCCCTCATAGGCATGTTGGTTGTTTCCCGAGGGTGGGTAGCAGACCCGGCAGCCCTCACGGGCCTGCCTATTGGCTACCTGAGTACTAGGAGAGGGGTCGAGCCCTAGGGGAGGTTGCCCGAAGGAGGAAAGGAAGCTGCCATGAGAGAACCAAGCTGCCCGTGGAGACTTGGAAGCTGCCCAGTGAAAACTAGAGACTTCCCGGAGAAGAAGAGAAGAGCTAGGGTAAAACCCTAACTCATAAACAAACTGTTGCTGCTCTTTTTGTTGATAAAACCCTAGTTTAGGGTTTTTACTTCAATAGATGTGGACGCCCTAGCTAGACTCATCCATGCTAGGGCATAACCACAAGACAACCTCTCTTCTTCTTTGAACCAACGAATTCTTCTTCTTGGAGCAGCTGCAAATGTGAGAGCAAGTGTGTGTAATAATGAAATCGATTGATCTTCTTTTAAAGCCTTTGAGTCACTTGTAAGTGGACCAAAACTCAAAAGAACAAAATAATATTATTTTATTCTTTTATCACTTTGACTTTTACCTTTGGTGGTACTAAAGATCCTTTTGCACTTTTACTTCGACTCCTTAGTGGTACTAAGGGTCCTTATGTATTTTAGACTTTTACTTTATCCTTCTTCAAGTGCCCTGTGGTCAAAACAAGTGGTCAAGGTGGTCCTTCGTCCCCACTCAAAGTACATCTTCATAAACAGAGAGAATTACTAATGCTTTTATCTCACACTCTGTGTGACACCAAGATCAGATACTAAGGTGTCTTAACCAAGGGTAGCTAAGCCTTGGAAAAGATCACAAAGCCCACTAATCGAGGGTCAAAGTGTCACACATGCCTAGACCCGGTCTAGGGCTTATAGTGTTGTCCTGGTAACAGACCAGGTGCCTCAGCCATAGGCTGCATAATTTGACACAAGGTCAAATCCTTGGTAACAAACCAAACGCCTCCATTCTCCCGAAGAATGGCCCTCAGCCCCGAGCTAAGCCCCTAGTCCCGGACTAGGTTAAATTCCTGGTAACTAACCAGGTGCCTCCATTCAAAGAATGGTCACTCAGCCCTAGGCTGAGTCCCCCAGTGCTAGACTAGTTCCACAAACTGTTCCCAGACTAGATGTCACCATTCAACAAAATGGTCACTCAACTCAAGGTTGAGTCCCCTAGTGCTAGATTGGTTCCATATCTTGGTCCCAGACCAGATATCCCCATTCAACAGAATGGTCACTCAAGGCTCTCGATGCTGCTCAGAAAAATCAACAGAAGAACCCGATGTCCCCTTCAACATTTCCTAAAAGTTGGGGAAAACTTCTAAATAGGGCGCTCCCGCATCTTTGCATCCTGGAAACTTGGTGGAACATTGATGTTTTGGAGCAGACTGGATGGTGATTTTTGGCAAAGGGGAAGAAGTTTTTACCAGAAAACAACATAGAATAGCTGTGGGTAGTGGGAAGAAGGTTAAAACTTAATAGTTGTGGAAAAATGAGTTTCAACTGAAACTCTCTTCATCGGTGTCTTTTTGGACAGTGCCCTTTTCCTACAAGCTGTCAATAGTGAAAATGGAGGATTGCACTCCATCCTCCGTTACAATAAGACATACCTCTTCACAGTCAAGGGAATGTGTATGCCAAAACAAAGGTTGGGGAACACTGTTGCTGCCACCCACTCATATACAGGGAGGTCATATCATACAGCGGGTCATGGATTTGTCCCCATTGCAACCTTAAACCAAAGTAGTATATATAGAAGAATAGAAAAAGGTTGTCGAGTGTATATATAATGTATAGTCGTTTCTTTTCCACAACCTCCCTAACACCGTTTCATTGTCATTGCCATCACATTTTCCATTTTTCATTTCTGGTAGCTTAGAGGCTGCCAACTGGGGACTTGGGTTTGATGCCTAACATGTCAATGTTTCAACGTGGTATTAATAATTATAGCCTACTGTTGAGATTAACTGACAATGGCCAGGAGCCCTGAGCTAACTGTGGCCTGAGATGGGGTGTTGGATGTAGCAATGCAAACCTTGACATTGAACCAGTAAAGATGCATGTCATGAAAGGGGCATATAGCCTAGTGACAAAAAAAGTCCATCAGCTGGAGGCATGTCCTGGGTTCAGACCCAAGCCTATCCAATTTTCAACATGGTATCAGAACCAGTGTTGAGGCTGATTGGTGGTGGTTAGGAGCCCTGAGCCAAAGTGCAGCTTTGAATTGAGGGTGTTTACAATAGTAATTGAGATCTTTGATATCGAACAACTAAAGGGTGCCTTTAATTAAACGGGCTTATAGCTCACTGTTAGAGAACCTGTCGGCCGTCCGATTTTCAACAAGGGTTACTGTGAATTAGCAACATTCCCCCTCTGTAACTTGTTTCAAGCAAAATACTGATGTTTGACAATAATGTTATAATATTTCAAAAGAAAAGAAAATTTGAATGCAGAATCCTTCATTGTACCAGTGGATGCAAGAAATTGTCGGCGATCGACATTTTTAGAATTTCAAAAAGAAAACATTTTTCACGGATCAATAGATAATGAATCTATTTGCCACCGTTAACGGATATGCAAATTCCTTCATTCAACCAGTGAATGCAAGGCCCTTATTCACATAATGAAATTGTGGGCGACCTACATTTTTTTAAATTTCAAAAAGAATAAATTGTTCACAGATAAATAGATAAGATTCAATTTGCCACCATTAACAGATAACAGATATGCCTCTATTCCAATCTCGCGTAAACGAAAGACGCCATTAAAAAGGAGGTTAAAAAGAGCAAAACTGACGTACTGAGAAAATTGAAGGCATCGAGTTCCCGAGCGGTGTGAAGAGACGAGGCTCTAACAGAGGCAGCATTAGCACCACAACCCCAATAGAGACGCCCTGAAAAAATTGCTTCTGGAATTTCATTTTGTTCGGTTTCATGTTCGAATCCTGTGATTACACCTATGATCTGAAATTTCGGTTACTTGAATGATATGTCATCTGTTTTTTTATCGAAAAAAAATTGTAATTCTGCAATCCTGCGAGCCCTGGCCTTGGATAGATATAGCCGAGGAGCATATGTTCCCGGCACAGAATAGTGCAGCAGGAACAATTTAGATTGTTTACCGAGAGCTGGAGATATGTAATTTGAATGCACGTGCCTTGAGATTTTTTTTTTTTTAGTATAAGGCACGGTAAATTTGGACTTTTTCGCCGCATGGTTTAATTTGGGAATTTTTTTTTTGCAAGGCATGGATAAATTTGGACAAGAGGTATAAGGTTATGATGGAAGAACTATCTGCTCGACCATAAAGCTGCCAGGGGGTATAAGGTTCAAACTTGGGGTTTCATTGGGACAATAATGAAAACCCGTTATTATTTGACTTCCACCCTTAACCCCACCTCGTTATTAAAAAAGCTGTCATAAGGTATAAAATTCAATTGTGAGCATTCAATTGTGAGCTTTCCTTCAAACTCATTGTTGTTAGCTCCTACCCTCAACCTAACCTCGCTTAGCAGTATTGTGAGCTTTCCTTGAGACTCATTGTTGTTAGCTCCTACCCTCAACTCCATTGAGCAGTATTGGATGGATGGAAGAATGATTTGTCTATAGAAAAAGCGGTCACAAAGTATAAGGTTCAAACCTGGGCTTTCCTTGGGAGAGCAATGAGAACCCATTGTTATTGGCTCGCACCCTCAACCCCTCCTCAGTATAACAAAGTTGCCACAAGGTATAAAGTTCAATTATGGGCTTCCCTTGGGAGCATCAATGAAGATCCATTGTTAACCCATTGTTGTTGTCGCCCACCCTCAACCCCACCTCACTATGACTATGTATTTCAAAACTGAAAAGACAGTTATCGAGGTCACTTCACTTTTATTGTGAGATTAGCTGTAAGACTTTCTTCGATTACTTTTCAAAAGTCTTTTTCATATAATTCTGAGCATTTTTCATGAAATTGGGGAAATCAAAATATACATATTTAGATTTTAGATTTTCATGTGATTATGAGTAATGAAAATCTTAGAATATAATAATATTATAAGCCAACTTGACTAACTATAACTCAAAATAAGAACAAATGTTGTAACAAAAAGCATTGGATCATATTTCTTTCAACTTACAGGTCATCAACTTGAAGAGTTGGTGCAAAAAGAATTAAGGTTCTGGGAAAGTCTTTTTTCAACCTCTCCTTCATGCATATTTCCAGAGAGTACAACAGTGAAGCGGACATCCTCTCAAAAATGGCAACTTCTTGTGTTTTTGGCAAGCTTTTCTTCCAAGAAGTGATTGAGGGGATGATCTCAGTGAAAGGCTCAGTCATTATTGACTAATTTCCTTGTTATGATATCCTTTTGATAACTGTTTCTTCAGATTTTCCTGCAATAGTTTGAAGATATGAGATTTTTTTTGGTCTTTTTGTGACCTGGTGAGGCCAAGGGACATCTTATTTTTTCCTTTTGTGTCTTTCAAAACTCCTATTGTAGACAGAGTCTTTGAATCTTTTGGTTCTTTTGAGTTATGGGTAGGCCAAGGGGCTTAGTGATTGTTTATGTCTTGTTGTAGGATCTTTGTAAATTTTGGATAAGTCCAAACATAATGCATTGTAAGTGATCATTTTTTTATTCAATATTGAATATCAAAAGAGGTTTTTTTCTAGGGAAAAAAAAAACATTGGATCATAAAAAAGAATGTGATTTGCGGATCTCATCCAAAGGGATATTATCTCTAATCTCATGCTCAATTAATAAACATTCCCTTCAAAATGAGATTTTCTTTTGAGAGTTTAACTGCTTTGTATCGAATTTCTTGTAGACATGTCTAAAGGAGATTTCTTCAAAGAAAGTATTTTTCTCCAAACAAAGTTCTATTATTCGGTTTAAGGCTGTATTTGTAATTTCTCTTTTTTTCCATTTTCCCAATCCATTAGTAACTTTGAATCACCTAAAACCTACAACCAACATTCATTCTTGTACCCAACAACTTTCAACAAAATCCAAAGAACATAGAACTTTGTTATGTTATTTGATCATTTACCTACTCCAAACTTCAAGGGAAAATAGTTTGAATTGTTTAGAAAGAGGATAGCACATGTTGCACACAAACTTGGAGACCCTTGGAAGGCTCCATCAAAAAAGGCCTAAGGCATTGTATAGTCAATGCAAGGTTTATGTGATCTCCTTTAACCTTTCTGCTTTGGATGATTCCTTCACCATATATGGGATCCATCAAATGTGTTCCTCGTTTTCTCGAAAAATCATCTTGTTTATGGTTAACCATACTCTCCATTAAACACAGCATGGTAATGCTTTACGAGGATTGTCAATTCTATCTATTAACTAGGTTTCCAAATATTCCAGCAAATAAGGCTTATTTTACGTATTTTGGATATTTAATCTTTTAAAAACCTCTTTCCAAATAGCCTTAGTAAATAAGAATTTTACAAAGAGATGATTCACATGCTCATTATATTCCTTACACATAACACCCTTACCCAATCCCTTTTTTGCTCATTATCCTAGGTTGGAATCTTTTTAACCAAAGGTAGCCAAAGAAAGATTCTAGCTTTTAGATGGCTTTCTAACTTCCATACCACTCTCCACCACCACAATATTTCTTCCCTTAATCCTTCTTCAATTTTAGTTTTAGAACCTAATTTTGCAGTAAGCACCCATGCAACTCTATTTATGGACCACTTTAATTCATCATCACGATCCTTAACATTGATGGCATTGTGCTTTAGTATATTATGTATTATGTCCACTCTACAACCTAATCATCCCGCAATTCCAAACCTTTTGTCGATTTACAAGGTTGCATCCATCCTCCTATTCCATAACACCTAGTGCATCTATTAAACTTGTGATCCCTTTGGCATAAAGGTTCTCAAGGACGGGAGCTGAGAGTTTATAATTTACATTACATCCAATCTAGGGGTCCTTGCCAATTTCCAACTTATTTCCTCAACCAATTTTTCCATGAAATCCAATTTACCAAAATATCAAAACCTTTAATAGACCTTTCCATACATTTGAAGATCCTTTTAAGGACTTTCTTTCTTATCTAATCGAATCCTTAATATCTTTGTTCTCTAAATGCTTTGTCGTCATCACCGTATGAGGGGAAATCAAAATATCCATTCTTATGAGAACAAATAAAAAATTACATTGACAAGTTTTTAGGATCAAAACCATGTTTCTATAACATCTTCAACCTATATCTACAATATACACAGACTTCTTTTCAAAATAAACCTATGTGAATGCACATCAGATGGTAGACATGCTTCCAACCTTACTAACTATAACTCAAAATAAGAACAACTACTATAACAAAAATCATTGGATCATCAAAAAATTGGTTTGTGTATCTCATCCAAAGGGATAATACACCTAATGTCCTCCCTAGTGGAAAAACCTTCTTACAAAATGAAGGTTTCTTTTGGGAGTTTATTTGCTTTGATATCTAAATCCTTGTAGACATATGTAAAACAGATTTCCTCAAAGAGAGCATTTTTCTCCAAACAAAGTTCCATTATTGGGCTTAAGGCCAATTTGTTTTTTTTTCCATTTCCTCAGTCCATTAATAATTTTGAATCACCTAAAACCTACAACATGTGTACAATCTTATCCCTAACTACCTCAGTAGAATCCAAAGAACATAGAACTCTACAAAGTTGTTTGATTCTTTACCTATTCTGTACTTCAAAGAAAATAATGTGAAATGTTTAGAAAGAGGATAACACCCACTCCACACGAACTTGGAGACCCTTAACAGACTCCATAAAAAAGGCCCCAAGACTTTTTAGAGGCAATGCAAGGTTCCTGTAATATTGTTGGACCTTTCTGCTTTGGTGGCTTCCATCTTTAACCATATCAAAGCCTTGTTTGGTATGAGATCCATAAAATGTGTTCCTCATGTTGGTGTTTCCTCCCTCTTCGACCCGGGTTCGGACCTTCCGTCACGCACAACAAAGCCCAAGATATCAGCCCGACAAAGCAAGGCTCAATCGATAACACCTCCGACGCAGATGCAGTCTCACCCGAGACATCTCTTATGGGTAACTGCCAGAACCAGGTTTTCTTAGTTGGGTGGGGGGTTTCTTCTCCTTTGGCACCTTACCAACTCACTCGACTAAATCCAATGGGTGTATTGCTAAATCTTTATTGTGTGCGGATAAGGCAGTATTTAACCTATCTGTCACAGTGATTATAATAGCAAGGTGTGTAACACCCCGGTTTTGACCCCGTTACATTAGATGTATATGATGTATAAGTTGTAAATGATCATGGTGTGGAGCTAAAGGCCAAGGCCCCACCATTGATCGGTTATGCTATGTTTTGGGATTTAAATTTGTCACCGATTGAATATTATGTTGGTCATCATGTAAATATGCATCTATAATTAATTAAATGAACCCGACCAGCTACGATCGTGGCAACTAAATCGAAAGGGGCATGATTTTCACAAGGATAAGGGTGTGGGGGGGGATTTGTCAAAACCTTGGCCAATGAGAGAAAAATACCCATGTGTCTTCTTTTCCTTGCCTTACCCAACCACTTTCATTGAAGAATTTCTGCTGGTGGTTGAGGCAGTTAATTGTTTTGGGAGTGGGGTGGCAGGACTGTCAGTCCACACCCACACGCACACTCCACCCCTGTTGACTTCACTCACGCAGGCAATTCCACTCTCCCCACGATTTTGTCTATTTCTCCTCACGCACAGGCTCTTAGCGGTTTTGGTCTCATGCAGACATTTTCTTGGCTCCACGACTGTGCTGAAGGCTCACGCACTTACAATTCGCGTCCCCTCCATTGCTGTGCACTCTCACGCAGAGGGATTCCTCCTCATTTTTCGTCTTCACGCACAAAACCTTATGGGTTTCACCCACGTAGTTTCTTTCCTCGCGGATCTGCGGAGGATGTGGTCGTATCCACTCCCCACCGACTGATTGTGGGTTCGACATTGTTGCTCACGCTCATCCACAGGCTGGGAGATTGTAATTTCTTCCCCAGCGTGGTCTGTATATGTTTTCTTAGTGATATTGTGCCCAGGACGGGCTGTGTTTTCCCACGTTGTTGGCTGTGGTTGTTGTGGTCTTCCTTACATATTGGGGACTGTTCTAAATTCGTTGGAGAGTCATTTTGGCCACGATAGGGCCAATAATGACTCAGGGAATGTTTTCCCTGTCTTAAACTGTATCAACTGATTGATTGCCTGAGTGCAATGGTTGGTCTTCGGACTATGTAGGGAGCAGGGATGTTGGCTTAGATTTGCTTGATAAACCTGGTGGTTGGAAACCACACAGACAGAGCTAGAAGGCTGGCCTTCTTCTCCATCACCCCTGAATAGCACTGGAAGGGAATGCAGGGCCTGAGGGACTGTGTAGCATAGAAGGGACTGATTCCTTGTGTTGGGTGTGTTTGGGTGTCTTAGAGGTCAAGCTAGTTCTGGTGTAGGTGTTATTGGCTCTGCAATGAGCTCACCAGCTTAGCATTTAGCCTTTCCCACTCCTTGATGGCCTGATAAACCCAACTGTGTTGGCTTGGCTATGCTTGTGTATGCTTAACTATGTGTTAGCCTGCTAGTTCCCTTATTCTTTGGAGAATCATGCCCAGCTCGAGGGTGGCAGCGCTGTTGAGAGATTAAGGAGCACGCTGGCCTATGGTTGGGTGGAACGTTGCAACGACATAGCTGGTTGCGGATCGAGTTCATCATAAGATAAGTGATCTTGTTCATTTTACTTCTGCAACCTTATTTTATGTTAATAAAAATGATGAACATGTTAAATGATTGCATGCATGTATCAGTGCTGATGGTTTCCGCTGTGTGTGTGTTGATTAAATTGCATATGTGCATGATATACTGCAACGCATTTTATTTCAGCATTCTGTTATGCAAATTTTATGCCTGTACATGTTCTTGGGGCTCTTAGCCCGGGTGGTTTAAGCCACGGGTCGCGTCCTCTTCGCTGGCCGGAGGCATGGGGACGTGACAAGGTGTGCTTAACACGTAGGTTATATATCAATAGTGTGACTCATGGATCAGAGAACTCATTATTAAGCAAATACATAAACACTTAATCACAATATACATTATTGCGACTTAAGTATATTCATCAGATACAGTCATATACATTCACATACATTCATGTGACATAAACACATTTATCATTTACTCGATGACACAGTCTTTAATGTGGAAACCCATCAGAGAAAAACCACAAAGGCGCTCTTCATATGGCATGAGAAATATATGGCACCTTTGGTCTGCGCACTAAGCTGCAGACCTTGTTCTAGATCTTCTTATTTATATCTATACATACTTATCTCTCATCTTAGGCTCTTGAATCTCCTATCACTCAATCTTCTTCTACTTGACTCTACTGTTGATCCATACACAGCCTAGATCAACTACTCTTTTCTATACTACAGACTCAACTGCAGATTACTCAACTATTGTTACAGACACAACCCTACTAACCAACTGAGTAAGTGGATAAACAGGTCAATCAAGTATACAACCAAGAAATTGATCCAGTAGTAACCCGCACACATCCTGGGTTCTTCCTTCTTATAGACTCTTACCTGTCGCTCTCAGCCGACTTCATTCAGTTAACCAACAAGTTGTCATTCCTATTCTATTGACATTTTTCAATAAGCACTAACGACCCAAATTATAAATATGTTTTTACTCCTTACCGCATGTGTGACTTCCGCTGATTCTAGCCGACCTCATACCCACGATCTTCCTTGAACTCTCGTTTTCATCCGTTGCGTCGCTGCACATATTTTCTAGCAAGGTTCCTTCTGTCGCAGTTGATCTCGTCTCACCCTTTCCTCATGTTGCGACTTCTCTCTCCTGTTGCTAATTCTTCCTTCTGTTGTAGCTTCTTATGCAAATGCTTCTTGCCTTAACTCTTTCTTCCTTATCTGCTTTTGCTCTTCCTTCTCTTCTTATGTCACAATTCCTTTTCCTTCTCGAGACCAGAATCTTTACCTTCTTGGGTAGGATTCTAACTAAATTCTGCCTATCTTTCCCTAGGGCCAATAGGCCCCCAACACTCACCTGTGGATCGTCCTGAGCCACGTAAAGTTATTCAACAACTTTTGTACCTGTGACGAGTTTACCTTGAAAATCTTGGAATATTTTCATTACCTCTTCTGTCTCTCGTCGCACATCTTCTTATACCTTCTGCAAGTTTTCCTCAAGGTTGGAACTGAGGTGTTCTATCATTCTGATCTCTGCAACTTCCGTTGCTCATCACACCCTCTAATGTACTGGATGAATATTGTATGTAACCCTTTATGCTTCAGCATGTAACTCTGTGACTTTATCTGTCCTATGTTGTTGTTGTGTGCGCAACACCGTAACTTGTTGTCACGGGGACTTCACTTAGTGAACCTCTCACATAGCACCTGCGATCATGGGATATTAAAGAATACCCTTAATTTCCATAGATATTGACCCAAACTCTTTTTGTTGAAACCCCCTCCCAATACTTAAAACCTCCTCCCCACCCCTTTTACACCTCAATCCTTATAAACCACCCTACCCACCCCCACCTTAAACCCCTCATCCCCCGAATACCTGCAATATATTGGTTCATTTTTTGATAATTTTAAAACCCACAATATGAACTAACGAGATAGGATATTGGTCAATAAGTGAAGCCCCCGTGCTTGTTGTTAGAGCATCTTCATTTCTATTGCCTTAGCTATTTTCTCTGCTAAGGGTGACTTTTTCATCTCATTCTTCAATTGAGTTACTCCTATCTTAGTTGTGTGCAGCTCTTATGTGACTTTCTCTAGCTCGGCGTCGTCGATCAAGGCTTACCATGTCTGGGAGACTTGGTTGACAGCCTTGGCACAGGATGACTCTGCTTCTTCCATTATCGTTCCAGCCTCTGCCATTGCTTTTCTTCTTCCTTATATTACCTTCGGGGGTGTGTCTGGTTTGAGTTGTGCTTCTAGCTCTTCAACCTTTTTATCAAGATATTCTTCTATCTCGCCAAGTTGAATGGCCTTGGCTTCTGGGAACATGTCCATCATTAATCCTTCATTGACAAAGTTTATGCACGCAAGGGCTACAACATTGTCGAGCCTATGCATGTTCTCCTCCCAAGTTATGGTTTTTTGCTTGGCCTCTTGAATCACTTGTTTCATTTTATTGACACTTTCTTTTTATACCTTCACCTTCTTAATCAAGATGCCTTCTCTTACTTTCATCTCCGCGATTGCGACATTTTGTATTGCATAGACTTCAGACATCCGCATCTGCAAAAAATCTATTGTTATATGGCCTATACTTCTGGCCACGTCGTTGAATTCTAGGGTTCCCAGATCAAGTTCTTCTCCTGTCACTTGCATTCTGATTGGTGGAACTGACATTGGTATCTTAGTTTGTCTCTCTTCTGAAGTGTCAGGTACATCCCGTGACTCAGTTGTCTGGGATGTATAACTTTCTACTACAATTCTGACCTCTTCAAAAAATTTGAATAGATAAATAATAGTATTAGTGAGCTCCGTCTGTGGCTCATCTATTTGATTGAAGCTTTCCTGTGCAACTTCTATTAGTACTTCAGTCATATGTGTCAAATTGTCATTATCAAGGTTGACAGTATTTGTGGTTCCATGAGCCTTCCTCTTCTTATGTCGCATCTCCGTATGTGCAGTTTTGCCCTGTTTTCTCTTCTCTCCTACAACTAGATCTGTCGAAGTTGAGCTTGACTCATTTTCGGGAGGGTTGGGATCTAGAATTTCTATCCATTGGTCCCCTCCCTCATATCCACCATCCTGCGGTGATGGCTTGTCCTATGTTAGGTCTTCTGTTGCATCTAATTGGTCTAGAACAAGAACATGCCATTCTTTTGGCCACTCTTTGATGATGTCCTCTACTTCTTCTTCGGTAATCAAGAATTGTGTCGCCAACCATTGGCGTTGTGGGTCTTGGTGCGGTTGTATCTTAACATGATGTGGGTCAATCTCAAACTTGATAATTTAGCGAAAACGCTGAACGATATTTCCCGTTAGTCTGGCCTTCTTGCTCACTTGATGTTGCAGGTCCTCTCCATGGAGGAAAAATTCCACACTATCCTCTCGATGTTTGTCCTTCTTGTTGTTTTTGAACCAGATATTCTAGTATCGAGCCCCTCTACATTTTACTAGCAGGTCTACCCCTTGGTAGTTTGGGGGTTCCACCCATGTGACAAATGAAATTAAAATCAACAACCAAGAATAGTGAAATGCATTACCTTTTTCCTGTGATTCGACTGCATTTGTTGATAGCTCATTCAACAGAAACTATGACTAGTTGATTTTAACTCCCTCCACACAGAGTTCAACTAGCGCAATCACACCTGTAGTACACTAGATCAGTTTCATCTTAAACAATAAATTGCTAGCCAATATATTCGCAACGAACCAAACAATATGGTCATTAATCGAGGCAATGAGGTCATTAATCCTGTGAGAGGTCTGGTTTTTGAAGGGGGTAATACTTTGGAGGACCTCTACAATGTCGTTGGAAACTCCTGCATTTGTCTTTAAGATAACAACATACCATACAATGTGCTCATTGCAGATTATGGCAAAAGAGTCTTTCTGTTTCCTCAGGTACAATGCAGTAGCATCTTACCATGGTTCCAATTTTGATTGCTTCCTCGTGTAGCGTAGTATACTGATGGTGTTGTTCAGACATTGTTTCCTTTTGTGAAGTTTAGGATTTCTTGGTATATTTATGAAAATCTTGAGCTGTTTCTGTGACCAGTGCTATGCAGAGAAACAAGATTTGGGAGAAGTGAACCAAGAGATACTAAACACTCAAGTTAATCCTGCTATGTGGGAAATTAGTGGACACATGGTTTTGAAGAGGAAGCGAGACTTTGACAGGGCTTCTGAGGACTATGAATGGAAATTACTTGCTGAAGTCTCTTTGTCAGAGGAAAGATTTGAAGAAGTTAAAGCTTATGTTTTGGAAGCAGCAACTACTAAAAAGGTGCAAGTAGAAGATGGGGAACAAGCTAATGTTGTGGAACATGAGGTTCCTCATTATGATTCCTCGAAGATTAACCATAATGCCCCTATGCATATGAATGAATGACTCGTGCTACAGTGATTGAACTATTTGCTTTCTGTTTTCAAAACTATTATCTTAGCAGGACCTTGGTCCTTATCTATATGCTACATATTGCATATAAAATGCTAGTTGGACAAACATATCTATATTCATATATTTTGTTCTTCTTGTATTTGTATACAAGAGCATGGAAATTTGGCTAGTTTACTGTTATTTATTTAAAGGCTTGTTGCTCTTTTATTGATCTTATGGCTCGAAATTAAACTATTTGCAATGCTGCCCATGTTGTTTATGTTAGGAGATTTATTAAATCTCTGTACTGTATTTATGCAACTTTTGGCTTTGAATGTTTAGAGTAGTTAGTATTTTCTTTTTGGACGTTATAGGAGCCCTTGTATTAACTGTTTAAGTGCATATCATTTCTAGCCCGTAAAAATGATATACTTATCTTGTTAAATCCCTATGATTTTCCACAGCCAGTGCTATTCTAAATTATGTGATTTTAATTTATCACATTTTTTCTGTTTATCTTCATTTTATATGTCTTAGGTTGGTGTTTCCATTAGTTTGCAGTAAAATGATGACTTCAGAGTGCAAGAAAAAATTGCCCCACCGTTACTTTCTGAAGAAACAACATCTGCTTTATTTTTTATTTTTATTTTCTGAGAGGTATGTGTATCTCCTGAATTGAAGCTGATAAAAATGCTAGTTCATCATATCAAGTAATATTTCAAGGCACCACTTGGTGCATCAAAAATCCAGCATATAGTCAGTACTAAGAGGTGCTAGGAGGCCAGGTGTAAAACCCAAATGGTAGCCAGCTTTGGCAATATATAAAGCTCAACCCAAAATTTCACCTTGTAGCACTTTGGCCAATCTTTTGAAGCTAACACAAAATCCAAATAGTATTTAGCCTAGCCAATAGTAGGAGGGTAGGAATCAAATATAGATGGTAAGCTAGGGTGGATATTCACTACTATTTCATACCACCGAATCTAAACGATAGCCTACTACAAGAGTGTCAAGAGTGTTCTTTCTCTTAATAGGGATGAAACTTGAGATGGGTATGCGTCCACTTTGATTAGTGTTTCACGGGGATGCATCCCCTAGGGTGGGGAACGCGCCCCCTCGCTCCCCCATGCTTCCGGGATGGGGAAACATTTCCCCACGTCCCCCTTTTGGGGGAAACTCCGGGAAACACGCCCCCTCGCTCCCCCATGCTTCCGGGATGGGGAAACGTTTCCCCACGTCCCCCTTTTGGGGAAACTCCGGAAAACGTGATCCTCAAAATGCATTTCCCCTGGGGGGGCTTCTAGGCGCCCCCCCATCCCCTCCAAATTTTCATTTTTCACAATAAAAATAAATGCAAATTAAAATATTAAAAAAGTGTTTAAAAAATTAAAACACAATTAAACGAAAGTTAAATTAAATCCTAGACTAACCTAAGAGTCTAAGATCTTCCTAAACGCTATGCTCTCATGATTTCATTTCATAATCATATTCCAACTAAACTTGGAGCAGTCGTTAATTATGATATTTAGTTTTTAGTTTTTACATGGGTATAGTAACATAGTTCAGTATCATTTACAAATTTGAAATTTGATATGCTAATAAGTAATAGATGTACACCCAATAATGATGAATTTAGTTTTTAGTTTTACTTTTAACATGGTAATAGTTACTGTTGGGATTTATCATTTTTATATTTCAAATTATTTTTTATGACTCCAACGTCCCCCTGTTTCCCTGAAATTTCCCTAAAATTTGGGGTAGCTTCCATACATCCCCCTTGTGCATTTCCCCGCTCCCACGCTCCCCCTCCACGGAAACACCATGGAACATTGACTTTGACACTGCATTACATGCTCATTCAGTAGAGACAAAAAATCAAAATGATTTGGGGACACAAGAAATTAAGAATATCTGGGTATAATGATCTGGTAGACCTTGAAGTCAGGCAATAGAGAAGAGCTTCAAACTGTTTACAAGTCTTTAGCTAAGATTATGTTGAAACATATATTCACACTAATAAAAAGAGATTGGCAGGTCTATATGGATCCCAATAGCTCGAGTTGAGTAAGGTTAGCAACCTTTATTAGTCAAAATCAAGTGTACATAATTCCATAAATGGGATGTAATTTCTTTCTCTTCTTCAACTTATTGTAATCTTCTAAAATCCACTTTAACTTTTGAGCTATATCTCTTGACACGTATGGGGTGACTTGATCATTAATTCCTATGTGATATTCCATCACATCCAACAGTTCCATAGATGAGATCTATGATTTGCTAATGGATATTTGACAGAAACACTTCCAGCATGCTCAGTTCACCAAGATATGTGCGATGTGCCAGAGATTGATGGGAATATATGTTGATTTTTTCCTAAGCAGCATACATTCTCTTGGAGAATGGAGACATCTGGTCGAGTACCAAGATGTGGAACTAGTCTAGCATTGGGGGAACTCAGCCTTGAGCTGAGTAGCCATTCTTTGAATGGAGACATTTAGTTGAGTACCAGGATCTGGAACTAGTCCAACACTAGGGGAACTCAACCTTGAGCTGAGTAGTCATTCTTTCAATGGAGACATCTGGAAAGTACCAGGATGTGGAACCAGTCTAGGACTGCGGGACTCATCCTAGGGCCGAGGGCCATTCTTCAAAAAAATGGAGGTGTTTGGTTCAGGGAAGCACCCTAATTCCCATAGGCAAACATCTCTTCACTCAAGTAGAGTGATCCCAGTCACGGGAAGCCTATTTACTACATGGGAAGGCTAACCCTAACAATAACAGCCTCATCTTGATCTCGAAAGGTTATACGGGCAGCTATAGAACCCTCAGGCAAGCTTCGGGCAGGAGGACAAGTTCACGGGCAGCCTGCCTGTAAACTCGGGCAGCCTTAACAAACCTCGGTTTGGGTTGCTACAGGCTCCAGGCAGCCTTCACCTCACTTGGGAAGTAGACAGTGTATCCGAGCAGACCTCAGACTGTCTGCTGCATTCACGGGCAGCAGAAAAAACACTTCTGGGAAACACAACAGTAGATCCGGGCAGTAGAACAATAGATCCGGGAAACAAAAACTTGATCCGAGCAGCTGGACAGAATATTCGGGCAACAAGAAACTTCATCCGGGCAGTCTACTGGAAATTTCGGGCAGCCCTTTATTGACTTCGAGCATAGAAAAGAAATCTGGGCAGTTAGCCCTAGATCTACGTTTTTGGTGAAAATTGTCCTTGAGACATTTTTGGTCAAAGTTGGCTAGGGTTTGACGAGTTGTTTAGCCTGTTAGGGTTTGGAAAATTATTGAAGAACATTCATCTCAGAATACTGAGATTGAAAAACTCAGTCATCTCATTCAAGGGATGAACTACTAATGCTTTTGGGGGTTTTTGTCCTTTAAAGGTTTCCCCGTGAAAACATCTTGTGTTCATGTGTGTTGATGTTTTGATTTATCTATTGCACTTGTCCTTGTCTTATTGTTATCTTACAGTCTGCAAAAATTAAAGAATACATGCTAATGCTAGAATCCAACATGGTATCAAAGATTTACATGTGAATACCCCGGTAAGAGGCAGATTACTGTTGTCTTCCTAGACCTTGGGACATTTTGTAGACTTAGATAAATGACTTGTGTAGCAGAGATGGCTACCAACACTTTTAGACCGGAAGAAAAGCTCGAAGGTTCAACAAATTACAACTCTTGAAAAGCTAGGCTCACAGCCATCTTGGAGGAAAATGACCTTAATGACTTGGTATTCAACAACATATAAGAACCAACATCTAATGCTGGTAGAATCGCTTTCAAGAAGAAGCAAGCAAAGGCTATAAGGATCATCTATGACTCCGTCAAGGAAACCTTGATGCCCACTATCACACCATTGAATATTGCCAAATAATGCTTTGACAACTTGACGAATCTGTATGAAAATAAGGATCCTAGTTAGAAGAGAGTTTTGAAGAAAAGGCTTCGAACACTAAAGATGTACAAGGATGAAGGAGTTGGATCCTTCTTCACAAAGATTGCACAGGTAAGAGACCAACTTACTGCTATTGGTATTACTGTGGATGACGATGACCTTGTACAGATTGTATTCGATGGTCTCCCAAACTCTTGGGAAACCTTTCTCACATCAGTAAGTGGACGTGAAAATCAGCCAAAATTTGACAGACTTTGGCATGATTGCTTGGAAGAAGAAGGAAGAGTTCAAAGCAAGGCAATTGGCACTAAGGAAGGAAACCTTTCTCTTACAGCTAAGACAAGGAAGTTCAAGAAGTCATCCCCTCAGAAAAGGAAGGGAAAGAAACCACAAGGTAAACACATTGATGTTTCAAAATTAGAATGCTATAATTGTCATAAGATTGGGCACTTTGCTAAGGATTGCAGGTAGCCCAAGAGGAAGTTCAAAAGGAGGTTCCAAGCTTCTGCTGCAAAAGAAGAAGAAGAATACCAAGGCTACCAAAGAAGATGAACCTAGAAGGGAATATTACCTGATCTCTACTCTTTCTAGATCTATCACTGACAATGCTAAATATTGGTTAGTAGATAGTGGTGCCTCTAGACATATGACAGGTCATCGTGAAGCACTCACCAGCTACAGAAAGAAGAAGTTCACTACACAAGTGGAACTTGGAGATGATTCCACTTACAAGATTGAAGCAGTTGGCTCAACCTCACTTCAACTTGATTCCGGTATGGTTTTGCATATTTATGATGTTTTATATGTTCCTGGTTTGAAGAAAAAACTCCTCTTCATTGCTGGCTTAGAAGACAAGGGCTACAGAGTCCTCTTTGTTATCACATATATAGTAGTTGGGCTACCATATTCTATTTTTCAGATTCAGTACATTTTTCAGCCAGCTCCCCTACATATGAGATGCTGAAATGAGCATTTATGATGGATCATTATTTATTTGATGGACTATAGTACTCTCCCATGCCAGGACTGAGTCTCAGGACACTCAGATCTGACGATTGATGTAGCCATTTAGCCATGTGCAGAGCAGTTAGCAGTGCCCAAATTTGCATCAATGTTTTCTCATTGGATAGATGTTGTTTCAGATGGATTATTTACATGCTTATGACTCAGAATATATTATCTTGTGTTATGGTTATCATTGCTCTTATACTCATTTTTGTGACATGTATTAGCATTTAGTGTCATGATTTGACAGTCATATAAATATGTGGACTTGGATGTATTTATATTATGTATTGATGTTCCTACCCATACCTGGAAGTTCTTGATCTATACTCATTGGTTTTACCCTCCTTAGGGAGTGTTACCCCCCAATTTAATAGGGGTGTCTATAGAGCAACAAGAGAGGACCACCGGCAGCCTCTTTGTTTTGTGTTCAGCAAAAAATACAGTCATTCCACAGCCTGCAAAACATAACAAAATATTCTGACTATTTGGTATAAATTTTAAAGTCAGCAGCAAATGTTCAGGAAGCATTGTCAATTAGATAAGTAGCCTATCTTTAAAGTACGCTTGTTGAGACTAGCGCTCAAGATACAACAGGTTTGGAGAAGAAGATCATTCCTGAGAGTTGTTTCAAGCTAATGAGGATTGTGTCTTTCAGATTGCTGTAAAGGTAAGGATGTCACCAGCAGAGATTCAAAATTCTATGAAGGACTATGACCATTGAAGAGGGTCTAGAAGATATGCATATCCAAGAAGAAAGATGCAATCAGTGCAATTGCATTTTTCCTTAATATAGTTCCGAACAGAGAGCTGCTGAATAAAGTCATTGGAAAGATGGCTGAAGTCTAGCTATGAGGATGTTGAAATTATTCTAAAAGTAAACAACAAAGGAATTTTTCTTTTGCATCAGTGCAAGAGCCATCTAGTCTTCAAGCCACTGAAGCTTTAGATGCCAATATTGGTGATATTTCTGTTTCAAGATCTTTACAGAGGAATCACTTATATTTCTCAAGAGATAACTCTGTTTCAGTGGAACTTCTTCGACGACTTGTATCCTTTTCAGTGCCTAGTTTGACAATGGAACTTGAATGTGCCCGGATGCAAGTGTCTGCACAAAGTGAAAAACTTAGCAATGTTTCAAATAGTTTCAAAGGATTGCAAGAAAAATATCCACAAACAAGTCTCGAAGACATGACACGGGTTTCCCAGATTCGGATGGATGCCATGATGGAAATATGAGCAAGCCAACATGTGGTTTTTCACCATTAGAGAATCGGTATGTACCTCTTTCAGTAACAATATGTCTTGACTTCTTTGGGAGTGGGAATCTAACAACAGAGGGAGCACAAACATTTTATACATGCATGTACAACTGATAGGAAAGAATAGCGAGCAATTAGTTGTCGCATATCTCACTCTGGTTCTTCAAACAAAATTTGGAGGTGGCCTTCGGAGCAGAGGAGGACTGATGCTTGTAAATAATTGCCGAAGTTCATGGAATCACTTCTATCAGACAATGTATACCTCTGTTGAGTGGAATGTTGATAATGAAGGGGCATGTCCTTTCGCAAGAGGCATGAAGAAAGCCACGACTTGTGGGAATCTACCCACCTGAAATTCATGATAGCTAACAGAATGGTCATTTATTATTTAGCAATCCAAATGCAAACAAATCAGGTTGTTGGTGGAACACGGCAACCGATATATGTTTTCATCTAGCTAGGAGTGGTTTTAATGGCCCTCTGTCATCTATGTTTAGTCAGTTTGGACACCAATCTCACGGGTTGTTGATTGAAAGTCAAACACATAGTCACTTGTCAATCATCGTGATGAAAATTATATGGATCTCGGGTTCCATTGCAGCGTTGAGTTCAATTGACAGAGCGACTACATTAAAGGCAAATCTTATGGTGGATTAATTTCACAGTTCCACGTAGTAGTTGAGTTTCAGCTGAGAATCAATTTGGGCATGGAGTATTGCAGCAGTCCATGTGTTGTGAGCAGTTGGAGTTCCAGCGCTCCAAATTTTCATGAGATATTCACTTTGGTGTTGGCATCTAGAAGAAATAGCCGGTGCCATGAAACAGTGGAAAGCATCAACCATGAGCAGTCGGAATCAATCCACCATTAATGCTCGGGGTTCAACCAAGTGGCAAGCCACATGAATTTTCTGAGTTTCCTTACGCAGCCAACAACCTGTGGACATACGTTGACATCACTAGAACCACGTGGGGCTTTCAGCAGCCCAAAGATTTCCTCCTGGCAGCCAATAAGATTCCACGGTGGGGTTTATTGACAGTTGTGTGCATAGGATGGGTTTTTCGGTGGGTGAGGTGGCTATTAGCACCGCTAATTCTCAAAGATTTCCACTTTGTGTTGGGATGTGGGGATGCCCGCTTTAGTTTGGAATAGGTGGTTAAAGTTTTAGTCACACTTAATAAGTTTGGTCATGTTTTAATAGAGGGAGGAAAAAGTGGATCGTATCTCCACTTTATTTGATTTTGATTTTGATTTTTGAAGAGCCTTTTTGGGCCTATAAAGAGCAAGGCTCTTTCATTGTAACAGAATGGAATTTTTGGGATGGGAGGATTTTTCCCCAGAGTTAATAAAGAAAAAATCATGTTGAGTTTTTGGACATGTTGGGTTTCTTTGTCGTAGTTCTGTGTTTTCATGAGTTATAAACCAAGCCAACATAGAGGGCTAACAATCTAGCACGTTGGGCAAGCATTTGCAGCTGCAAAGTTGCTTGTCGTCGTTATGTTCTTGGAGGTTTGGGAGTAATGGAAAGTAGTCAGTTATACTTCCATTCTCCTTGCCTCTGATTATGGAAAGAACCAACTTAGTCTCCCTTCTGCGAAATGCAAAGCCTTTCTGAGTCCCCTTCTGACTCCATTTACCCTTCTGGTACTGGCACTGGCCTTCCCTCGAGGACTAATCCTCCTTTCCCTTCCTGCGTGTTACCAACTTATTTGTACCATAGTTGTATTAGCTGAAGAGCCGCCATTTGGCAAACATGATAAATGTTTGTTTCCAGTATATCAGATGATCTGCCTTTATGCCTAGCCAGTTTTGGCTAGTCAGTTTTTTTTAAAGTAATTATGACCATGGCCCCGCGGGGTTTGTAATAAAATGTGCTAGTAGGGTGTTTTGAGTGGTTCGGTCTCTTAAGACATAGAATTTCAACTAAGGTATTCCAGAGAGTTTTTTTCCCTTGACAATTATGCTTTTCCTATAGCCGAGTATAATTGGCGAGGTCTTCTCTTGCTTCCTCCAAAGCTGGAATGCCCGATTTTGAATTCTGGGCCTTGGGCGGTTATTAGAGCCCAACTGAGTATGTATAAACCTACTAGACATTATTATAATAGACTATGGTCATGTCCTAAGTCACTAGGACCCTCAGAAAAAATTCCGAATTTTTTTTACCAGACGCGTCAAATTTTGGATTTTTTAAATTTTTCCTAATTTTTTAATTAAAATTTTCCATAATTTAAATGGAAAAATTCAATTTGTAATAAGTCAGCCATTCGGGGTCCGATTTCAGTGTTTGAAGGCTCTAACCTAAGTTTAATTTCGAAAAAGCTTGACTTTCCGTTTTTCGATTTCTGCAAAGATCGACAGTCCAAAATCACCCTGCAAAGATCAACGAATCATAAGGTTTCAGAAGGGCGGAAGCAGAAATGCAGAGGCATAAAAGTATATTTTTAACATGATAATTTTGACAAACCTGATTTCCGCTTTTCGGAAGGGTGGAGGCGGAAATAAGTTTTCAAGGAGGTATGATCTAACGGCTCAAATCAGACCCAATCCATCTTTGGTTTAATCTGAGCCGTTCATTTTCTGGGTTGTGACTGTGAACCTTTGGGGAAAATGAGAAATCTCTGTCCTAAAACGTAAACTGTATTCACTTGATTAACAAGGCGCTAATCATCATGTTTTGATCTGTTTGAATAAATGACACATACCATTAAACTTATAACTGAAATTACGATGATTAGTTACATTCTCCATTGAAAAAATATTTTTATTTACAGATCATATATATCTCTCATGATGTTCTCTTTATGTGTTACAGGTACTATGGTTCACCGAATGCAGATGGGCGATTGTGAGAGCGGGAAAGGGTTGCAGTTTTCAATAGCTCAGATTCATGGCCGATACAGATCTACAGTCTTGAAGAAGTCCACTTTCTTAACTTGCGCAAATGGAATAAATCTTTTAGATTCATGAGATTGGTTTAAAGATGTGGGAAAAATCAAGGAGCATGTATTTCCATTCAGGGTTGGGTCTATGTAATTGATTTTATTTGTTTTTGAAACCATTAGAGTCATCTAGGTGGGAGAATAAGAAGCCTGCGAATCTCCCAGGTGATGGATAGAATTAGCATAAATAGTGGTGCATAGCACCATAGAGAGGAATTTTTGGCTCGGTGAAAGAATTCTGGACTATTTCTGTAAAAGAGCTACCTCTTTGCCAATCAGAAGGACCATTTTGCTGGACCAAAGGGCTTGCATAGAGATTTAGTCAGAATGTGTGGAATGCATTCCATAGAACTATTTCTTCTTGCTTATGTACATCATACAGTGAGATTGTTCTAACCTCCTTGAATTATTTCCTTGGTCACGAATGTCTGTTGTCTGTATAAATTTCTGTGTTGACAAGGTAATAAATGGTTTAATTATATTAGAGCTACCTCTGGTATTCTTTTTGCTGTGAATGTGATTAGTGTGTTGGTACGACTATATGTTATACATTTATGAGCATTTACAATATATTACTTTGAACTCTAAATTTGCTCTTTGGTCGGGGATATAATAGTTTAGTTTTAGTTTTAGACTAGATCTGCATTTAACTTAGGCACCTACACCATATCATTCTTTAAACAAAAATATTATAAACAGTGGACTGGGCCGTAACCAGTAAAATATTAAAGAACTTAATCTACGGTAGCTGGAACAGTGAATTCGACGGATTCCCCACACCAAATGGTGTCTGATCTAATTGGGATCCTTCACCGAGGAGAATCCCTACTGCTTGGTACTTGGGATTTTTCCAGGCATCAACAAAACAATAACATGTAATTATGTATATAAGTTTCATCTCATAATACATAGTATACATAAATAAGTAGTATTTAGTAATTTCCTCAACGAATACACTCTATTGCTTTTAACAATATATTTATATATAATCTAAAAACACTTGCCTCTGCCAAAAAAATAGATCTAGTTTCGAAACCTATAAAACTAATAATGTATATATATATATATTAATAATTTTCTAGAAATGATCTCTTACAGCCGAAAGGCTTAGAGTTTAATAGTTACCAGGTTTATATTTCTTTTATAAAAACGTTTTAGGGTAAACCCTTCCTTGTAACAAAAAATCGATAAAACCGTATAAATAAGGTTTTCCTTTATAAAAACTCTTAGTACAAGTCAAAGAATCGAAACCTGTAGAGCTAGTTTTACTCAATATTAATTAAATAACTAGAACTTATAATTAAACTAGTAGTAGCATCGATCTAACCTAAGGCCTTTATAAACTCTGCATAACCTAATTAGGGTTTATACAAAGTAAACAAAAGAAAAAATAATTCTATTTAATTAACTAACAAAATGTTTAATAGGCCAAGGTTCGAGGTCCGTAAAGGATATTATTTATCAAGAAATGGAATCTAACTGCAACTACTACAACCACATCTAAACCTAATGAAGACAGGTCATAGTTGTATACAAATCCTTTCCCATAAATTTAAATAATAAACAAAAGAACAATTTTTACACAGAGTAATATTTAAAACCCAAATGCCAAGCTTAAAGAATTCTTTGAACAACGAGGGAAATAATTCTTGCATTAATAACCAACATATAGAATAATGGTGATATTTAATATAGCTACCACAAAATAAAGCAAGATCAATAACAAAAGAACAAAACCCAGATACCAACGAAAAATGCAGTATATCAGTTCTATATTCCAAACTTTATGACAAAAGTAGCCTCAACATTTTCGAACGGGTTGTAAACAAATTCTTCCACCTTCAAGAAATAAGATATCTCAATGAAAGTAAAAATTGGTTTAAATTTCATATCAATAAACCACACCTAGAGTAGTACCGAGAGATCCCAAACAATGTCGTAGAAACTGTAAAGATTTACATTAAATTCTTCTTTATTTACAAAAAACCACGATACAACTTCTTACAGACATCACTGTCTAAAATAAAAAAAAGGGGTTTCAAAATTGTTATACCCAAATCCTGTCACTACCATGTGATAAGACCTTTGACTTACATGTTTTCCCTTAATCCCAACACTTAGAGTGGAAACCTATTCTGTTTGTCAATTGTACATGAAAAAATTCAGCACCGCACTTTCCTTGTGGCCCATGAGCGGTACCTTGCTTGCACCACCTGTATCATGTTTGCCATAAGCGGTGCCACTGCCTGTGGCCTTTGGTCCATACGCGTTTCTCATCTAAACTGCTGTGTCATAAGAGAAGAAAAGTGGTACCCTGGGTAAAATGGGAAAAAAATAAGTTTCTTGAGGCTTCTAGATCATGATCCTCGTGTCCTCCCTTATCCCTATCATTGTGGGTCAGTTGAGCTGGAGATCCCCCATCGTAGGATCTTAGAGGCCACCTCATCCACAAATCTCTCAACTATTCCTATCCGTTGAGCCTTATAAATACAAGCTCATGTCCATAGTTGAAGGGGAGAACTATAGAGGTATTGTTATGCTGTTGGATTGACCACTTAGCCCAAGCCATTGGAGAGCATAGAGAGCAAAGTTTGAGCTTATGGGGATGAAGTGTTTGTCTCGTGGAGATGCTTGTCGACACTAAGGCAATGGTTGTAAGCTTCTCCATACATCTTTAATGCAAAGCTGATTTCCGTCCCACATTACTGTTGTTTTGATTTCGCATGTACATGTTGTTAGATTCCTTAGTCACTAACATGGATAAGTTGATGATTTTCTGGTAGCTTTGATGTGTTTGCATGTTTGATCTGTTTGCAGGTACACAGGTTCACTATTGAAGCAACATTCTAGGTGTCTATGACATCCAGGGAAGGTATTCATCCTTTGTTGTTCAGCCATTTGTTCTGGATCTAAACCATTCATACCAGAGGAACAACTTCTGTTCGCAGAAGGTGAAATATTCCTGGTTACAGCATATGTGCCCTAGAAGCCTGGTGCACTCCCTGGCTTCCTGCCACTCTCTGCATCGTAAACAATATAGTCCGTAGAGGTCCGTCCATCACTGCCTTTATGGGGATCTTCTTCCTCGATGTCCTTGTCCTTGGAATACAATGATGGTCTATCAACTCTTGTGTGGTAATATCCCCTCCTCGGGAACCTATCAGCGAGATGGGGGCACCCCGTCTCAAAAGTCCAATCAAGAAGTAGATATCCTCTACCTCAACTATCAGAATATGAGCCCCAACCTCAAAGTGTTGTTGCTCCGGATTCCACATCCGAAGTATATGCTCAAGCAATCGCTCGTGTGATACCATACTAGGAGTCCGAAAGAATTTTAGGAGTCCATAGTCTCGTAATGCGGCTATGCAACCCACATTCCCTTCGGCAAAAGTGTCATCATTATAATGCTATCTTTCCTTCCATATCACCATTTTTTATCAGCAAGAGCCTGCCAAAAACATTCACAAAATCCATTAGAATAATTCTTAATCATTCAAATCAAAAGAAATGATCTAGTTTTGCTTGTGTCAATAGTTTTACATCTTCACAGCTGGCACCACCTGTGCGCCGTTGAAGATAGGTGGTGGCACCACCTATGCGCTTTGTTTTCGGCGTGGTTCTAGCAAGGTACTGTGTATCCCTCAAGGGATAAGCGCGGTGCATGCTCCCATGATTTTAGGGCTTGCCATACATGCCCAAAACACCATTCAAAATTAAAATTGAGACTATGAAAAGGAAGAGTAGGGTTTGAACAGTTACCTGGAACTGACGGTGCTCGAATCCGAATGTGGAAACTCCCGATATCAACAACTGAAGATCTGACTCGGAAAGTGCTCCAAATGCTCTCCACTATGGGTAAATAGTAAAATGATTTGATTTTTCACTATTTACATGACTTTTATACACATTTTTGGGTTTGACATGCTATAGTTTTGATTTGAAATCGCTTATTACTCAAAATTTATCAGTCGTAATCCCTTAATGTTAGTTATTGGTGCATTTAACACTTGTTTTGAGTCGTTGCAGGATAGAAGAACAGTAGCAGTAAAGTCTTGGGAGTTCTTTTTTGACTTTTTCGTACTACCATAAAACGAAAAAAGTCGTTGAGCGTTTATTACGACACTTTGGTCATGCTCTCGAAACCTAGTATCAAAGGTTTGAGTCCATTTTTGATTCTTTTCAGGCTCGTAAAATCTCTCACAGTGAAAAGAGACCTAATGGAGTCTTCTTTAAACTCTTTTCGAGCTCCTTAAATACAAAAAGATTGTCGAGCGATCTTGTATTCTTCACGCTCGTTAAAGCATTTGAAGAGTTGTCTCTCCGACGGTAGGTTATCTCTTTTTTGGTTCGGATAGAATATTTACGAAAAAGGAACACTCTAGCCAACCATGACTGGAAGAGTTCTCTAAGGTATGACTTTATACTTTTTCGGGCCTTAGGGACTAAATCCTACGAAAAAGGACCCTTTGGAGTCTTCTTCCGTGGTTGTTTAGACTCTTTAAACATGAACGATATCGAGTTTTCTTTCATTGGAATTGTTAAATTAAACATTCGGAGACCCGTTTTTGGGAACAAACCCCTCCTCTCGCAGGTTCGTAAAAGATATGAGTTTGGACTTGTCTTCGAACAAGCTATACCGAGTGTTTGTTACCCTCTTTGAACTCGTAAAACCGAAAAGAGGAACTCATCAATCGTGATGGGGGAAATGGGAAGGAAATCATTTTTGCAAGTGAATGGCAGTAGTTTGTCGTTACCTTTGAACATGGCACTTGTCTGCATATCATTTAAGTCAATTGGGTATTCAGCTGATCTCCATGACGATCCATTTTTCATGAGTCATGCCACTCCTTTGAGTCTTTCAAAATAATGCATTGTCCACTGTCACATTGTGTGTTTGTCTCGTTTAGTCATGCTGCCAAGTATTTTGTCATGCCGCCCGATGTTCAAAGGGAAGTTGAAGAAGTTTACCTCTCCAGTCAAAACAGTCTCTGTGTCAGTACTTTTGAGTCAGTCTTATGGTTACTACATTCACATCATTCCAGAACTATGTTTCAAGTTTCCTATCATCGATGTGGGACTCATCATGGCCCTCCTTCGACGAGACTATCCTTGTCAACATCAACTAATCATCCGAGAAATAGTACCTTGAGATCTGTATGCCTTAACGACATATTCTCTCACTCTCGACATAGGTTCACATTATTGACCTTTGATCGATAGAATCAACTGGGTGTTCGACATCGGGACATCTATTCACACTTAGTAGATTGTACTAGGGTGCCTTGGGAATCATTGACATCAATGGTGATATCCCTTGCACTTGTTAACGATCCACATCATTGGCCGGTAATCAAGTGGTTTCTACCATGTTCAACTTCAGATCATTGTAATCACATGGATAGAATCGTACTTTGCGGAAGACGAGACGAAGACCCTGGGAATTTGTTTAAGCACTCATTGCTTTCCCCAGGTTGTGATGGAGTTTTGTATATCTAGCATGGATCCACATTTGTATGGTCATGGCTATGCTCAAATTTGTGTCTGTATGACATAGATCTATGTTGTATGTCTAGTAGCTATGTCCAAGTTTGAGTCCTCTATCACATGGATCTACGCTGTATTCTAGTAGCCATGCTTGTTTATTCCTCTCATGGATCTGACTTGTATTGGTCTGCAGCCATGAGCTGGTTACTTGTGTCTATGATCCAAAAATATTGATGTACTACATATGCCTACTTTACGACATGCTCTGATCGAGCTGAAATTTTCACCTCGAAGTGACAACTTGTTCTCTCAAAGCTCTCATTTATCGTATCCCTCTAAGTCTTACGCTTTGGGGGGCATTCTGTTATACCCAATCCTATCACCACCATGTGATAAGACCTTTGACTTACATGTTTTCCCTTAATCCCAACACTTAGAGTGGAAACCTATTCTATTTGTCAATTCTACATGAAAAAACTCAGCACCATGCTTTCCTTGTGGCCTATGAGCGGTACCTTGCTCGCACAGCCTGTATCCTGCTTTCCATAAGCGGTGCCATCACCTGTGGCCTTTGTTCCATAAGTGTTTCTCATCTAAACCGCTCTGTCATAAGAGAAGAAAAGCGGTACCCTGGGTAAAATGGGAAAAAGAGAAGTTTCTCGAGGCTTCTAGATCATGAGCCTCGTGTCCTCCCTTATCCCTATCATTGTGGGTCAGTTGAGCTCAAGATCCTCCATCATAGGATCTTAGAGGCTACCTCATCCACAAATATCTCAACTATTCCTATCCATTGAGCCTTATAAATACAAGCTCATGTTCATAGTTGAGCAGAGAACTATAGAGGTATTGTTATGCTGTTGGATTGACCACTTATCCCAGGCCATTGGAGAGCATAGAGAGCAAAGTTGGAGGTTATGGGGATGAAGTGTTTGTCTCGTGGAGATGCTTGTCGACAGTAAGGAAATGGTTGTAAGATTCTCCATACATCTTTAATGCAAAGCTGATTTCTGTCCCACATTACTGTTGTTTTGATTTCGCATGTACATGTTGTTAGATTCCTTAGTCACTAACATCGATAAGTAGATGATTTTATGGTAGCTTTGATGTGTTTGCATGTTTGATCTATTTGCAGGTACACAGGTTCACTATCGAAGCAACATTCCAGGTGTCTATGACATCCAGGAAATGTCTTCATCCTTTGTCGTTCACTCATTTGTTCTGGATCTGAAACATTCAGACCAGAGGAACAACTTCTGTCCACAGAAGGTGAAATATTCCTGGTTACAAAAATATTAAACTTTGTACTAACAATATTACAACCCGAAGGCTTTTAAAAACACTTTTCGTCACTGCTAGAACTTAAGAAATTATACAATCAACGAAGGAGGGTCGTAAACTCCCAAAAACAATCCAGACCCTAAAGAAAGCCTCCGATTCCACTGTTTTCTTTCTATATCACACCACTAAACCATCAAGGGATCGTAGGTTCCAAGGTTCATGGGTCTTACCAGAACCTTGTCGATGCTGGTACCCACGACCAAGCTCTACTCACCAAGCTTCATCCTTTGGACACTAGCGAAACCCTCCTTGCCAGTCAAACAACAAAGGAAGTTAAAACTCATAAATATGACTGATAAACTCTCACGGTAGCCGAAAAAACCATTTTGGTGCAACTTACCTCCGTAAATGATTCCTCTGTGTAAGGTCAAGGCATGGAATCAAAAACCATGAGTATGGTTTTGTTTTTATGCACAGTCGCAAATGGAGGGATGAACGTTTGAGGGGCCGAGAGCCTTCGGATGTCCCTACCAGTGACAAACACAAATGGTTAATGCCAAGAACCCTTGGTTTGGTACGTTAGGGCTTAAACCCTTTAACAACTAGAAAGCGCCTTTGCATCCCATTCACGTGGGCACTTTAAGAGTTCACCTACCTCCACGTAATGTTTGATTTTTAACCCACATTTTATAGTTTTAAAATCTATTTTTCTTTGTCGTTGTTTACCACCTTGTGTTCGTAGTTGTTAGAATGTTAGGTTTTGGAACTAACCCCTTTTGAAGAACAACACCTGCCATTAATACAAGTATAAAATAGTGCATTAGCTTTATAAGCTAAGACCCTCAAAACCTTGAAACCCTAGATCTTTATGGGATTAGTAAATAAAAGAATGAAAATACCAAAACATGATGAGAATAATCTTATGGTAAAACAAATTAATCCATTTTTTAATTTGTTCAGTAGTAGGTTAAGTCCTAGGTTGAAAACGAACTATAGAATTTACTTTATTTTCTTTGAAAGATATGTAAACGAGATTAGAGGTTATTAATGATCTAAACACTTTGTAACAATATTTTTTTTATTGATGAAATTATGGAGTGGTTACATAGTTGAAGGGTAATCATTCTTATAACTTGTTAATATTTAATTTTTCAGAAATAAACATTTGAAACTCTAGAAGTAGTAAATAAGAGTAGTAATATTAAATATTTTTGCAATGGATTTATGTTCCATGTTGATTACAGTATATGAAAGGTCAACATTAAAATTACTTTCACATTTCTCTAATTTTCCCTTTAGATAGTCATTTCATTAAAAAAATATAATGTAGTTTTGCAAAAATAGAAAGTTGTGGTCGTTAGATTTTTTAATTGTTTTATTTATGGTTAACCATAACTAAGTGTTGCAAGAGAACTTGTAGGTTTCAATTAGTTGATGTACAACTTAAGTGGGCTAAGGTATGGTATGCACACCTCTTTAAACTTTGTCAAATCAAACTTCTAATGAATTAATTTTTTAAACAAGATAAGATAAATAATATTATTTTCAAGAGAAAAATACCCACTTTAATGGATTCCTTTTTCTTTTTCAAATAAAAATGATTGTATAATTTAAAATTATGAACATAAAAATGTTAAATTGATAAAAAGTATCAAAATAAAATAAAAGAAATAAATCCCATTAGATTTTCAAAGTAAGATGAAAAATACAAAAGGTCAACATGACTTTAAACATATTTTTTCAATTATAAAAATAAATAAAATAATAACAATATTTTTCAATTTTAATTAAAATTATTATATTATTAAATTCTCAACATAAAAATGTAAAACTAATAATAAATTTTAATGAAACTAATTTTATTTTGAATTTTGAGTTTTTTTAATAATTTTTTAAACATGTTAAAACTAAAGTTAGACTGAAATTTATACTAAATGCAATTAAAGTTCAAAGTGTTTTAAAATGTAAGGAATAATATAAATAAATAAATAATAAACTTATTTGTAAGTATTTATGGGGTATTATTTATGGGGTAAGTATTTGTGGGGTATAATAATATAAGTACTTGTGACTTTTCAAATTTACAACTTCTCATCTTAATTACTCATAATCATTTGTCCTAACTTTATTGATTGAAGAAGCCAAAACTATTATTAAACATTATATTACCATTTTTAATAGAAAAATTATCTTTAACTAATATTCTAAGAATTAAATAAAATTTTATTGAAATTTTTTTGTTGAAGATTTAATTAAACACATCTTGTCAAATTCAATTAAAACCCTGGTATAAAATAAAGAAATTATATCCAATCAATATCACTTTACACTAATGGCTCTCTCCTCTATGACTGGTGGACAAGAGATCGCAGCTGCTCGAGGGCCGAGGGCATTTTGGCCAGCATTGAGGGAGTTCGGCGTTAGATCCAAGGCCGGATCTTTCCCGAGGCTACATGCACGCTGTCTGAAGACCATCTCGTTGATTGGCTGCTAGAATTGCTGGGTTGACCAGTGGATAGCATTGGAGGCCCTCCCTTTTGAATCCATGCTCTGAAGCTGGCCCGGTCGGGTGGGGCAGCAAGATGGTGGAGGAGGCAGGCGGTGATTCACCGCCTAACCGATCGGAAGCCTTCGATAGGCTAATCTCCAATCACATCAAAAGATCAGGCAAAAGAGAATTACCGAAGTTCGCCAAAAGAATAGAAGATGTGCCGGTGGTAGCTCTTCCCCCGGAAGAAACGATAAGGGTTGCCCTGTCATTGGCAGACCGAGCTATGATCGGGCAGTTCACAGGGCTATGGCCCTCACCTAAAACCACCGATGGCTGGGTTCAAAGGAACTGGCGACCGCTAATATCCAAAAACGTTGCCTCCTATTCCTTTGGAAGGGGATACTTCCTCTTCGACTTCGAATCTAAAGAAGACAAAGATTTAATCTTCAGGAATGGGCCCTACTTCATGGGGCCGCAAGGTCTTTACCTCAATGGTTGCACGCCGGACTTCGATCCTGAAGCCAATACCCCTAAAGCTGTCCCAGTTTGGGTCAGACTGCCCGACCTACCTATGCACTGTTGGAACCCCAAATCCCTACATACTATAGGGAACGCACTGGGAAAATATATTGGCATGGCCAGTCCAAAGGACCAATATGCCTGCGCCCGCATATGCGTGGAGGTTGATCTCGAAGCTGGGCTGCCAGAAGCTATAAATCTCACGGTGGGGAGCTGGTCTCATATTCAAAAATTGGACTATGAACAACTCCCCTTCAAATGCAGAGGATGCCACGAGTACGGGCACTTCATCCGAAATTGCCCCAAAACACCGGAAAGCCAGCAGGAGAAGGGGGAAGGATGGCACAGGGTGAATAGACCCAGATCTAAAACTCAAGCCGGAGGGGGCCCCAAGAAAGGTGAGGGAAGTGGAGCTAGTCCACCCGAAAAACCCCAAGAACCTTCAAGGTCTACAGAATCGGTGGAAGCAAGGGATGAACCTACAGAAACAGAAGATAGATCCAGCCATGAAAAAAGCAAAGAATCGGAAACAGTCATCTCGGATTAAGGGAGAGACAATGAGGAAGAAACAACAGAAACAAAAGTGAATATTGTGCAGAGGAAACTGGCGAACATGAGGCGGGAGGCATCGAGGGCGAGCTAGGGCGCTGGTTTGTGTCAGACTGGACAGCGTTTCTCTGAGATAGGTCAGACTGAACGTTCCTCGTGTCAAGGAGTGACGGTCTCATGGGCGTGGATTCCGTGGGGGTGGAGACACCTCCTCTATCTTCTGCAACCGTGCCAGAGAAAGGAAAAGAGTCGATTCCAGAAAATAATCACCTCCCAGGGACGGGAGGAGAAGGGACCAGTGGTTCATACCCGGTGGAGGTATCTGATGGACCAGGGAGGAAAACCGGACAATGTCTGCCTAAATCCAAGGAAATACCAAAGCTGAAGATCATTTCAACGAGCTTTAGGGATGAGGTGCAACATCTGAAGGATAACGCCCTGATTGGGAAGTTCATTGGCCTCTGGCCGAATGAAAAAGCCCTGATATGGTGGATTAATACCACCTGGAAGCCTCAAGGGCATTACGACCTCCAGCTCGGTGCTAAGGGGTTTTTTACTGTGGTTTTCTTCAATACAGAGGACAGGGCGAGAATTTTTGACAACGGGCCATACTTTTTTCATTCGGCAGGGTTGTATCTGCGCATCTGGAAAGAGCGCTTCAATCCTGATACTGAAAACATGACCATTGCCCCGGTCTGGTTAAGGTTATATTCGTTACCCACAGAATACTGGAATGAAGAGATCCTTAAGGAGATTGGCAATACTCTGGGTGTTTTTGTCAAGATCTCGGAGCAGACAAAGCAGGCTAAATACATATCATATGCTAGATTGTGCGTGTATCTCGACATTTCCCAGGATCTGCCCGAAGCTATCGAGCTAACTCATGATGATGAGGACTGGATCCAAGCTATTGATTATGAACAGTTACCTTTCAGGTGCCGTCGTTGTCATGAACACGGTCACCTGTTTAGGTATTGCCCCCTTAATGAATCCCCTGGGAAATCAGAGAATGGATCAAAGGGGAAGGACGCTGAGGGATTCACCAAGTTTACCAATCGAAAAAGAATGGCTAAGAAAGGCTCTGGTTCTGGGCCTGAGATTAACAAAAAACTTCAAACTCAAAACCGTTTTGAAGCTTTGCAAGGAAAACCCTTGCCTGTGGAGGGAGAAAAGGAACAGGCTACACAGAAGGCAAGTGAGGCGAAGTCATTGGAGTTGAAGCAGATGGAAAAGAGTACTTCTCAAGAACTCGTTATGGCAGATAGGACGAATGCGGAGGAAGAGACGGAGGCAGAGGACATGATTCTAGGCGACCTGGATCTGGATGGACTTGAAGAGGCTTTTGCAGCCAATAATCCAAAGGACATCTCACCACAGCAGGTAAATCTTTTGGAGAAAGCCATCATCATAACCAAGACCGACAAGAACCTCGAGGTTCAGAAGGGATCGTTAAAGGATGTTGAAGGCAAACGCAAAGGAAAGGGAGAAAAGCGGGGCATACCTACTAATACTCACAGGATCCAGCGTCTAGGGCAAAAGCTGATCAGTTCTGGCCAGTACCCGACCATTGAGGCGGCTCTGGCTTTTAAACCCTAAAACTGTTGCTCATGAAGATCCTCTCTTGGAATATTAGAGGCTGTAAAAGCCCTTTA
Organism: Pseudotsuga menziesii; assembly: GCA_001517045.1. NCBI lineage: Eukaryota > Viridiplantae > Streptophyta > Pinopsida > Pinales > Pinaceae > Pseudotsuga > Pseudotsuga menziesii. The sequence continues at coordinate 10,206 of LPNX010721242.1, read as the reverse complement.
AAAATTCGTATTCTTAAGAGGAAAATAGAGGTCGAAAAGCCATGGATTATCCTTCTCCAAGAAACTAAATGCTCGGGGGAGGAGCTGGCAAAGGTTGCCAGGAAAGTATGGCCTAGATGTAACAGGATGGCGATCAATGCTAATGGAATGGCGGGTGGCCTTGGTATCCTTTGGGATCCTCTGTTAGTTTCTCTTCAGAATTTTCGCAGTACACATTTCTCTATCTCTGGTTTTTTCTAGATTGTGGGAGCTCATCAACGTGGGTTCTTGTCCAACGTGTATGGTCCGTCACAATGTTCTCATAAAACTGAATTTATTGCTTCCCTGCATGGCCTTAAGGAGGAATCGGAGGGGCTTCCTTGGGTCCTGGGTGGGGATTTCAACATCATTCGAAGTTTAGAGGAGAAGAAAGGTGGGCTTAGACGGCTGACCCAAGTGAATGAGCTCTTCAATCAGGGTATTGAGGACCTTGCTCTCGTGGATCTTCGCACAGCCAATGGTTCCTACACCTGGCATAACAATAGAGCGGGGGACCGCAGCATTGCATGTCGCCTTAACCGCTTCCTCATCTCGGAAGACATTATGATGGCAGGAGGCGAGCTGGCGGCGGTGGTTCTACCTTCTTCAGGGTCTGATCACTGGCCGGTTAGCCTGGAATGGTCTATTCAGGTTGAAAATCTTCGGAGACCATTCCGTTTCGAGAAGTTCTGGCTCCTGCAGCCAGGTTTTTCGGATAAGATGCGGGACTGGTGGAAGGGGATTAACCCAGGACACGGGACCTGCATGTTTAGATTCCAGCAAAAACTCAAAACTCTTAAAGGCCATATTAAGCAGTGGAACAAAGACTCATTAGGAAATATCTTCCAGGAAAAGGAAAGGCTTGATCGGCGCCTTCAGGAGGTTCAGGTAGAATTACACAGGCAGGGCCCCACGACTGAGCTTAAAGATCAAGAATGGACTCTCCTCCAAGAGCTTAATCTCAAAGTGAAACAGGAGGAGGTTCTTTTTGAGCAAAAGTCCAGGAATCATTGGCTCCGGGATGGCGACCGTAACACCAAATTCTTCCACAAAGCCACGATCCAGCACCGTCAATGTAACAGAATCGCCAGGCTTAAAAAAGAGGACGGATCTGTGGTGGAAAAGCAAAAGGAGATAGAAGAAACTCTGAATGCTTACTTCGCTGACCTTCTAGAGGAACCGGATGTGGAGAGACGGCAAGCCCAGTCTGAGATCTTCAGACACATTCCTAGGATTGTCACTCAGGAACACAATCAAATACTAATGAGACCTGTGGAGATGCCAGAGCTGGAGGAGGTAGTGAAACAAATGGCTAGGGACAAATCTCCAGGGCCAGATGGCTTCACTACTAACTTCTTCCAAGAAGGATGGGAGTGGTTAAAAGAGGAACTCTTAGACATCGTGGAAAGCTCCAGAAAGGCAGGGGGTATCTTGAAAGCCTTCAATGCAACTTTCTTAGCGTTGATTCCCAAAGAACATGGAATGGAGGATCCCGGAAAATTCCAACCAATCGCCCTCTGCAACGTCATTTATAAAATCATCACTAAGATTATAGCTAACAGGTTGAGGTCGCTTCTGCCCATTCTTATTTCTCCGGAGCAAGCGGGTTTCGTAGAAGGAAGGCAAATTCTCGATGGCATCATTCTAGTTCATGAAGCCATCCATTCCTTGAAGCATAATAAGAGCGCTGGTATGCTGTTAAAACTTGATCTCTCCAAAGCTTATGATAAACTCAATTGGGATTTCCTTGAAGGAGTCCTCAGAGCCTTTGGATTCGGGGACAACTGGATCAGATGGATTATCAATTTGGTGTCTTCAGCTTTTTTTTCCATCTTGGTTAATGGCACACCATCTCAGCCATTCTCAGCTACTCGGGGAATCAGGCAGGGGGATCCCCTATCCCCTTTTCTCTTCATAATCATTGCCGAGGGCCTAGGCAGATTGCTCAGAGATATGCAGAATTCGGGACAGATTAAGGGCCTCAACCTCTGTGAGAATCAGCCTGTTCAGACGCATCAACAATTCGTTGATGATAATATTTTGATGGGGCCATCCTCAGTTCAAGAAGCCCGAGGCATCAAGAAGGGACTCGATCTATTCCTCCTGGCCAGTGGTCTGGAAATCAATAAAGAAAAGTCTCAGGTGTTCTTCCTCAACACTTCACGGGTGGCCAAAAGAAATATTCTCCGTATCCTGCAGTTTTCTGAAGGAACTTTGCCATCAAAATACCTTGGGGTACCGTTAGCTGAGTCCACCATCAAACAGGTTTCGTGGAAGGAAATTCNAAGAGGCCTTCCACATTCAGCAGAAGGAAGAGGGCTGTCAGTCGGAGGAAAAATGGAAAAAAATCTGGTTCAATAATCTCTGGCCGAAGATAGCCTCCTTTTGCTGGATTTTAGT
>LPNX010721240.1:143307-158633 GCA_001517045.1 Pseudotsuga menziesii | reverse complement strand
CTGTCTAGAAAGACAACACGCGCATGGGTATAAAATTTTCTCAGAAAACAGAGAAAAACCGAGACTTTCAAATGCTGTAAGTATGTAAGAAGGCAGGACAAAGGATCACAAACAAGACTTCGAGCAATTATTGGCCAGGACAATAGAAAAAGACCTAAAGCAGACTTGGCATCCCCAGCGGAGTCACCAGTTCTGTTGTAATGGATAATTCACCTAATAACCTAGGTCTGGGGGTTACCAACATACTATGACCTTGCAGACAAATTTGATTATCAAAGCACAAATGGGAAATAAGGAAGTAGCAGGAACTTACTTGTAATAAACGAAGGTTGATCCAAGCTAACTTCTTCTTCTTTGCTTCACTTCTACAATCTCCAAGATAGTTCCTCCTTCAACCTGTTAACAAATATTCTTCCAATATAAAGTATGATTCATATATAAAGATGCAGGTTAGGCAAATCACATATTATAATGAAATATAAACATTTACCGAGCCACAACACATGAAAGACAATATGGAAGAAGTAATCTGCTTTATTAACAATAATAGAGGGAGTTTAGGTTACAACCCAATGTATGAACAAGGGACTCCTCTATCACCAAAGGACTCTGAGTTTCTCTGCTCCAAAGATTCTGTAGAAAATCCACCAGCATAACTTTTCTCTCCAAGTATGAATGTCAACACCCTCCCTAAGGCCTCTATTTATCTGAAGGAAATGAGACAGTTCTCGAAGGTTAGGGAGGTTATAGCAGTTAATGGGATTAAGGTAAATTAAACAACTAATCTCCCATTAACTCATTTTTTTAAAAACTGATTTTGAGGAAAATATGCGCGGGTATGTAGTAAAGCAACACGCGCATCATGCGCGACTCTACACAAGAGCAACCCGCGCATAGATGTATGCGCGACCTGCTGGACATAAAACTCGCGCATATGCGCGAGATGCCAATAGAGATAGTCGCGCATGCCTTCAAAATCTCAAAAAAGCAAAGTAACCAGCTGGGCATATAGGTAATGTATTTCATCATCAACCAAGGTATAATGAAACTAGGTAAACCTTAATCCATAAGTGCCCTTTTGTGTGCCGACCTGAGGGATGTCAGCACTCGGACGGAGATGTGCCAATCAGCTGTATAACACCAGGGAGCATAATATTGAAAATTTCCCTCATTTGATTGCAAAATGGAAGGTTGGAAACATTCCTCAGTTTCAGAATGCATAGACTAAGAACCATCTAATGTTCTAGCCAACGATGGAGAATCATATCCTACCATAGACTCAAAATCAACCAACAAAATCGTCGCTAAATTAGAACCCACCATTGAATCAGGCCTAAAACCTGAATAAAGGATTGATGGTTGCCATAATTCAAGGTGAACCACAAACGAAGGATGTCAACATTGGGGTTGTAACTTGCACCAGTGCAACAACTGGAAAAGATGGAACACGACAGCAAGTTCGGCTCGCTGGAAAGAAAAAGGTAAATTTTGATATTGCGATGGAGGAAGACACCTTCTTTGATGCCAAGCACCCAATCGGGAAAAATCCGAGTAATTTACCTATTATCACCATGCCATCTACTTTTGATACCTTTGTAGAGGTAGGACCATCACGACAGCATGGTACCTTGCAGCAGTTCTTTGAGAGTTGTATATCGCCGGCAAGGGATTCTAAATCCCTTGTTGAGATTGAGAAGTTGTTGTACCACCAGGATATGGAAGGAGATTTGGTGTTGTTATACAACAGTAAGTTCATGAAGCATCCAGGTAAGTTACAGATACATTGGTTCAGCCCGTATCTTGTTCATTGTATTACTTCTGGAGGTGCGGTTCAGTTACAACAATTAGATGGTGCGATACTACCGACACTCATCCATGGGAGTCACTTGGAGCCCTATAGGATGGGGTCCGAGTGGTGCACTTCTTGAGGTGCTGTGAAAATATGTGTGTGTGTGTGTGTGTGTGTGTGTAGAATATTTTGTTAGATAGCAGCAAGAAAAGCCTAGGGGAAGAGGCCGCGCAAGGATAAAGTTAGTAGCGATGGAAGGAAGATCACCTGCGATAGCAGCAGGGCTATGGGTTGGTCAAATCAGCAATAAATATAGGTAGTTAAAATAGTTAGCTGGAGACACTTGTTGAAGCGATGTGCATTAATGGTCAATCCGGCTGTTAGAAGGATAAGATTGTTGTCAGATTTGGTTTCAATACTTCTTGATTTAGTCATGATGGATATAGTAGATTTGGTAATGATGAGTTTGAATTAGGAAGTGGCTATAAAAAGAGCACATGACATAGGAGGAAGGAATTATTCAGAGAATTTCAGTCAAGCAAGCAGAGTGTTGAGCTGAGTATTGAGTATGAGTTGCAGAGTAGAGTTGTAGAGTCACCGGGTGCATAGTAAGGTTTGGGGAGTGCGGCATGTTGAGCGACCCGAAGAAAATTGAGATTTCTAGTGAGTAGGAATCCCCCATTCAGCCCACAGCCATCGATTAAGAAGTTATGAGCATGTTGGCAGGCTCTTTTTCCATCCCCAAGAGAAAGCGGCAGGTTTAGAAGCCCAGTTCCATGCCACTGTAGAAGAGGCACACCCTCACTTCCTCTAGAGTGCAAGGGGAGGGGACTGCATAGACTGGGCCATTGAGTTCAAGAGATATAGATTGTGTGACACCCAGGGGTTCCTCTATTAATGATATCCTAAGATATGTCGCTCCAACGTTCCTGGGAGTGAAGCTGAGGCATCCTACAAAGAATTAAAAGTATCCACCAAAATTGTCGCCGCTTCTTGAAGGGATGACTTGCTCATCCAATATCATCCCTTCCTTAATCAAGTTGAAGTTTGAGGACCATGGTCTATTGTTGCTTAAAGATGTCCAGGATGAGCCCTATGAATCAGTTCTAATGGTGCTTGGTGCACCAATTCAGCAGATTCCTCAACCTTGGGTGAGCGGGTTAAACAAATCTGGATTGTTAGGGCTCATCAATATCCCTCACTTTGGGTGACTAAACAAATCCCATTCCTATGTTAAACAACTTTTGTCCTACTTTCATGGTGGGACGCTTTGGTTGAATGATCCCATTTTAGTCATGGTCAACTTAATTGTGAGCATTACAAGATTGTCGAAGGCCAGGGAAGATCCAATGCAGTATATCCACGGGTGGGATATTGACAAGAAGGTTTCCAAGCAGCTAAAGGATCACTTTGGCTTACAGTGTGATGGTCGCGCCTACCATATGGACAACATTTATTCACAAGCAGTGCATATCGGGGCGCGTATTTTGGCAAGTAAGATTGTTCGCGTAAATCAACCGGTCCAATGCAACTCGAGCGAAGTCTCATGCACACAAAAAATGTGCAGAGGGCATGCATATGAACTACTCCTTATTTCTGCTCAACCAGTTTCTTGATGATGCTCTCGTTGCTCAGGTTTGATGGCCATTTTCCTACAGTTGTGTATTAATTCTCATTGGGCTGGTCGCATGGATGGAACCTGAATATTATCAGCCAATGGAAGTTGATGCGGTGAAGGTGTGTCACGGTGCACGATATCAAAAAAATTTGTGGGTTGAAGAGCCTAGTCGACAGACGGAGTGCGCGATCCACTTTTGGGTTTATTGGGAAGCGCTACAAGCTGCAGCTATAAAAGTCCCCCACTTATCCTAGTACACAGTGACCAAGTATCAGTGGCTCATTCAGTTCGCAATTGGGCCTAAATCCATTTATATCCACACATGACGGGACCTCGAAAAGAAGTGGCTACCTCTAGCCTACAAGGTTACTGATGAAGAATTGCATGCTATCGTTCAGGAGTGGTCGGATGATTGGAGAAACCCCGTGAATCAAGAGGAACTCTCCAATGAGCCACAAACAGATTCCCTGGATGAGCCTGTTGAGAAGGAGCTGAGTGTTCATGACTCTGACAATGAGTCATCGATGGACCCCAAGGCCAAATCACAGTGCATGCGGGAGGAAACTCGAGACAAATGGCACCAAGAATATGATGCGGGAAGCGGTATCCGTTCAGGACTTGAGGACCAACTACAATGGCTCATCAAAGTGGTCATTGAATCCTCTAAGGATGCGACACAAGAAATACGAGAGTCCAAACATGAAGAGTTTGATGCGGTAAGAGATAGTTTGAATTCTATTTTTGATGTTGTTTCCAAGAAGACACCCGTGAGACATGTGATGCAGGAAGTCCCATCGATCAGTACCAAGCTACGAGCTAGGAATGTTCAAGTTCCCTCTATTATGATCAATGTGGGGAATGAAGAAGTGAACCAATTTCTATGACCAATACAGAGAATTGCCTTAAATATTAACAAGTTACCTGCTCAAGCATTGGTGGAGCTGCAACATGTTGTTTCCCAAGAATTGGCAGATAGATAGAAGGAGTTGACTAATGGATATGTGTAATCACGGAGCATAGTCGAGAAGCTGCAGAAAGAAGTGGAGGAGTTGCATTAAGTCAGGGTGCAGCTAGTGAAAGAGAAGGTATGAGAGATCGATGCATTTAAGGCAATGCAGGTCGAGCTGCAATGCAAGGCTTCCAAGGAAATCATCGAGTCGAAGAAGGCGTAAGACCACCTCATCATTGAGAAGGCGTAGCTATGTGCAAGTGTTGGCGAGGTCGAGCACATTATTGATGAGTCTTGTCAACATATTTTTCAGAACACGACTGAGCTTACTACTGTTGGTAAGTCCAAGAGGATTGGGGAAGTTATTTCCCAACTCCAGGACACCAACCTTCTGCTCAATGCCCTGGTCCATCCAGAGATGCCACCAGAGCAGTTTGCCGAATGGAAGGATATTATCGAGGAGATAGTGGCTCAGTTTGAAACAATGGAGAAAGAAGTAAAGGAAATCATGGAGATGATGACGCAATTTTGGAAAAGCATTGTTCAAGATGAACAACTCGACCAGTTGACCATGCAGGTGCAAGAAGCTGAAGGACAGTTGATGACATTGAAGACGTCGCTGTGAAAACTTCCACTCATGGTGCAGATTACACAGTCTGAGAAATTGAAGGACCTATAGCAAAGAGCTTCCCACCCCTAAGAACACCAACAAAAGCACCATGCCTAGTTAGATGATTTTCAAGAAGTTGGTGGCCAGCTAGTTGTCAAAGCAACCGCAATGCTCCATGCGGTGCAAGAAAGTTGGAATATGGTTGATAGCAAGGTTGGGGAAGCACACCCTGTGCAGTAGACTTTTCTCAACTGTCAAAGCATGGCTGAAAAATTCCATCTCTAGGTTAGAGATATTTCATAGCATTTTGAGGATTTCAAGGACAAGACATCGGCGTATACCCTGTCAACTTGATGTGGTCCGAGGACGAGCCACAAGATTATGTTGAGGACTTGTTGGCAAGGTTTTGGGTAAGTGAGTTTTGTAGTGTTGCGATAGCTGCGCAAGATCATGTGACACCACGCAAGGCTAGATGAGCGTGATGGGCAGAAAAATAACCGTTTTTTATATTTAATGTATTAATTGACTGTGTTTTGTGGAAATAGGTCAGTAAGGGTTAGAAGTTAGTTATAATTGGACCTTCGATGTAAATGCGCAAGCCTATATAAAGAGATATTTTTACAATTGTAAGAACACAATGAGAGGTTAGACACAGTTGTAGAATTGTATGAAGGATAAAACCTGTTGTGGTCTATCTATGGTCTTGTTGAGTCTTCTATTTGGGATGATTTGTGATCTGTCTGGGTCGAATACTAAATTTTGGGATGTAATCGGTCTCCTCCTGTGGAGAAGAATTATCTATTTTGGATCTATTGCAGAATCAATATGACATGGTAGTTGTTGCATAAAGATTGTCTTCTATTTTCTTGTTTTCTCTATTGTGATATCAATGAGAAGCGTGTCGAATCTGTTATGTTTTACAGATGTTGTTGTAATAAACTGATGATTGAAGTTGTTTTATGAATGATAATGCTGTGATAACACTATTTCAATGAATGAATAATGTGATTTTCTAGATATATAGTTGTGAAGATGAATCATGAGGACTATCTTAGCTCTACAATCTGATAGTTATGTTGTCAAAATCACAGATGCTATATCTTCCTTTCCCACTTCCAAAAACTCTCATTTAAACATCTCAGGTGAGACTTCGTCCGCTCTACAGATGTTGCTAGGCAGGGTAAAACCTGTCTGGGTCGGTGCTCAAGGATATCGCACTAGTTGGGCATCGATAGAGTGAGAACCCCTGTCAATGAGGCTTTGTTGGTAGGTTTTCACCAACATTACTTGTAGGTATTTTCTTCCACCCACAGGAACCCTACCCTTCCATCCCATAGATGGAAGGTAGTTGATCCTGCTTGTAGCTAGGGAGAAATACCTACTACAGTTTGGCGACCATACCAGGTCGATCCCAAAGGATCCCTTGGTTTTTTTTTTCCAGTTTAATAGATCTTTGCTTAGTTATTTTATTTTCAATTTATGTCATTTACATTTATAGTCGAGCCCCTTAAGGCTGAACTGAGCCTATTCGGCCACAATACAAGTTACTATTGGCCGTTCCCAGCCCAAATTTTAAAAATTTTTAAATTTTTAGGCCAGGTCGCTCTTATCGGGTTGAAAGGTGTGACCAAGTTGCTCATTCAACCCCAAAAGGCATGATTTCACTCCCAGGTAATAGATCTCACCTGTTTTTGGTTTCTATGCTACCCCCTTGCTTATTTTTTGAAAAATCTAGAGACCACCTCGCTACATTTGACCCAAAATGAGCAACCTGTCTCTCAAAATTCAATTTTTAGCTGTTTGGAAGTGCGGCTCAGCCACCACTGTCTAGTAGCCTATTTTCTTTTGCATACAATATCTGTAAATTAATGATAGATTTGATTAGTTATTAATAGATATGAATCTATTTTAAGTAAGGTAGTTTTCAATTTTTTAAGTAAACATTGGAAATTAACCCCTTTCCTAGCCCTTCCTCCTCTACCTACACATCACCCTCCGGGGTATTCTAGGATAAGACGAAGGTTCAAGCTCATATAGTAATAGGAACTTGCACTTGTGGTTTCTTTAGACCACAAAAAATGGGTGACTTAGAAGGTATAGGGGGTGGTAGGCCCAGGGGTCTACATGACGTCCATGTCCTCCCTGTTGATTGACCTTTCACTTGGAGAGTGACCTGAGGATCTACGGGTGGGATTAGTCCCATTGTGTTGAGAGCCCAACACTCTTTCCTAGTAAAAAAGGAATACAAGTGTAAGGTAGTCACCTAGAAAGTATACAATAGTTCAGGTTCATTTTTTGCATGTTTCAAGTTTTTTGTTAAAAAATTGACTAGTTTCATAACAGGTTTCCCATTTTGTAATCTCTATAACAAACCAGAAACATCTAAAAACTATTCATAAACCATAACTGCAGTCATATCAAAAAAAATCTAAAAATGGAGAGTCTTTCATACACTAAACATGCACACAACCACACCAAGTAAGATAACCAAACTCAGTTCATGATGCTAACCCAGCCATTAAAATCTATCAATTTACATTAATTTAAAACCTTGAAGTCTTTGAGGACATAAGTCCTTGACTACCTTAACCATGGAAAGTACTTGGGCTCAGCCCTCAAACTCATTATGAGGAGTACCATGGGAACCACAAAGTAGCTGGTCGCTCAGAGGAATTGCCAAGTGAAATGGGCAACAACCCCTACCGATTGACTAGCACACCCCTGAGGAAAAATCCAAGTGCTGTCTCCTGGCAGTGTTGGTGGCTAAGTGACCACCTAAAATCCGATAGGAAGCCACTAAAACCAGGGTCCATATCATCATTAACAGATTACACCATTTGACCTACCAACCGAACACAATTGATCCCCCATGCTCTTCTTCACGCCTAAGAGGTGATCCACCACAGTTAGAGTCCTTGAACCAACATCGTCGAGACCATTCTCGATGACCCTATACACCATCAGAAGGTCACACAGCCTCTGACTCAGAATCAGAATCATATCAATCTAAGGCATATTTACACACTGCACCATCTATCCCCACGGATGGTGCAAACCTAGATCTACTTTCTAGATTGGTGATTGGTAGTGGACCCACATCCATACCTCACACCGCAACCAACACCGTTGTAGTTGTTCCTAGTACTTCCATGCAGACTATCTTAACCTAGCTAACTCCGCCTATACCTACCAGTCAAACTATCCCACTTGTCATACCTGGGGGAAATGGACCTTCTGCTCACATTGTACCACTTGTCATACTTGGGGGAAGTGGCCCTTCTGCTCACACTATCCCACTTTCCATACCTGGGGGAAGTGGGTCGTCCACAACTGTTCCATAAGTACCCCCAGTCGTGCAGGTACATCATGTTCTTGCAAAACCCACCACCATTGTCTTTCCTTCCCACATCAACCTTGGGTCAAACCTCCCTTTCATGGAACACCTCAGTCTGCCTAACTTGGCCAGGTTAACCAATGACCCCATCTGTCGTCAAGCCTTTTGGCCTCACATGCCAACTAAGCTCCCCTCAGAAATACCTAAGTTTGAAGGGAATGCAGGGGAGTTCCCTCAAAACCACATAATGACGTTTCATCTATGGTGGTCATCAAACAGCATCATAGATGACTCGATCAGACTCAGACTTTTCCAACGCACCCTCATAGGTGCGGTAACCAAGTTGTACATTGAGCTACCACAAGCCAAGTACCTAGGCTGTAACTCCTTGTCCTTTATGTTCCTACAGTATTTCGAACTCCCCATCAGATATGATGAAGGGGTGGAATCTTACTATCTTGCCACCAAAATACTGCGACCCACATCATCAACCACATCCATGAGTGGAGGCGACATCACAGCTTATGTTAGATCAAGCTTGATGACAGAATCTTCCTTGACTGGTTCTTGACAAAATTATTGCCTCTAATAGCCAAGGACGTTGCCTCCAAATGCCCCCAAACAAAGGAAGAGGCCATCTTAAAGGAAAAATAGTTTAACCTCATTTACACACAGTCTGGATACCTCTACACCATCATTCCAAATGCTTCCCGTGCAGGCACCTCCTACAATGTTGCATCGGGGAATCCCATGCCACAAATGGAATCATAGGTTCTGTCTCCCATCAATCACAACACCACCCGACACCACCTACGATGCCACCACAACCAAGCAATACCTCTAGTGTTTCCTACCCAAACCAAGCTCCTGACTATGCAAGAATGATGTCCCAATCCGGAGCTACAACCTCCTATGCACAACTTGCACTACAACAGTAGACCCATGCACCTACTTGGCTGACCCAACAATATGTCGGACAAATTCCCATGTTTGTAGCACCCTCGCCCCCCTAATTCTACTATGTACCACCTGCGCAAGCCACTCAAACCCCTGCACTAGCTCCGCTAGCTCCTTTGGGACAAGTGTTTGCATAACAAAACTATCCCACCCAACTAGCCCCTAATAACCAATAAGGACAAGCCGAAAACAATCGAGCGAGGAATCAAGGAAACAACCAACCACAAGGAGGCATTCAACAACCAAATCCTTCCAACAATGCCGGGGCGAATCGGCCAGCTCAAATTCCCCAGCACCCAAACCAACCTAGATGAAACTATCCTTTATGCACAAATAAACCATGCAAACTATTGCGTCTTGGCGTATATTAAGAATAACTAATTAGTTAAGTATCAAATCCATGAGCCAAGAAGCAATAAATCCCCCCTTTTATTGGAGAGTCAAGGTGCTATTTGAAAGAATAAATGAATTGGTTGTAGTTTAGATGTGGATTCAAAATATCGAAATTTACCTCCAACTTTTTGTCCCGACGTTGTGCCATAAGTATTGTTCTCCTCCTCACTAAGTTAAAAAAGGGTTGAAATTCTGCATGATGCACTGATCCATCCACCTTGGTAGGGGAGGCTTCCCAACCACTTAGATTATGAACCTGCTGAAGACTAGTAAGCATTAGTGTTATATATTACACATTCCATTAATGTGATTTATTATACCAAATACGTAACATTACAGAAAGGCCCTATTAGTAGAGAGTAAGCTAAGCTTTTTGTATGATTACAACTCTAATGAAAGTAATTAAATGGTTATAATACTATTCTTATTAGGCTAATAAAACACATCAAGCATATTCAGCTCTTACTTGTGAGATAATCTTGTAAGCTTATGATATTATAATACTGTAACATAGGGAATCATACTAACCTGGAACTTAATGATACTGAGACATACAGATTCAACGCTTGTATAACTAGGCTTTATGTGCTTACTTGATATGGTGTTCATACTATGTTTATAAACAAGGTATCACTAGGCTTGAGTTTATATAGCCTATGCTTAGAACAGCTTGGAGTTAGATGTTACCTCTAGTGATCACATGGAACTCATACTAGTAAGATGAAATAGCTCTTACTTGGATAGCATAAGTATAACTAACCTGTTGACATGAGAACTATGCTTTTTCATTATAGGTATATGTATAATCAACACTATCAACCTTTAACACAACTATCACTTATAAGAGCTTAGATAGCAAGTAACACTCATTTTACACACTAGTTACCAAATCTTTCTACATAAATAGTACAGTGTTTACAACTCCAGATCAGTATGATTACACTTGTTTCCTATACTTATGACTGTGATTACTAGTATGTTTATTACTAAGAGTCTTAAGGTATAGTGATAACCTAATAAATTCCATTACATTACGTGAAACATAGTGGTTGTGTTATCCTTATGCGTTATGTTTATAATAGGTATTAGATTACTACTAGTTACGAACAATCATTATGAATACACTTGTTTCATTATTCCAATATAAGAGATGAGGTAAGCTACTTAAGCTCTATAACTACATATAACTTATCTTATGTAATTACAATGATGTTTACAGTGAATCCATGGTAATTACACTATATCGAGCTAGTATCATATGAGTTCCATATCAGATCAAGTAGAATAAATACCATAAGTAATACAACTTATACACTGCTTGGTTCCATAGTAATATCAAACACTATATTAGTATAGATCGTGGATATAGGTTATGTATGGTTAGAATAGAGATTAAACCCCATTATTATTGATAATTCTCAGGATTACAGCCCTTACGGATATGTCATCTTACTACTATGGGATTTTAACTAGTTACATATCACTATTGATTACCTATTTCATTTGAGCTACAACCGTACACCATATTTCTTCTATTCCCCTTGGTCAACCAACAATCAGTATTACGTAGTGATCAAAGGTAGAGTATACTCTACCTATGTAATTTCTTAAAAATAATTGTTTATAGTAATTTCTCTGATGCAATTTCTGAATATGCTCATTCGAATAAGCCAAAATGGTAAGAGATTTTCTATTGTATTTTCAAGGCGTTACCAATCCACAACAAGAAATTTTGTTTGCTATTTATGCAACAATTTAAGTTTGCTTAATTCATCTTGTTCTGTCGATCGAACAATGATCTATGTGCTTGATGTTCCAAGTTGTTCTTGATGTGGGAATCACTGTTTTGTATTCTTCAATAATGGAATGAGGAACTTGTAGTTAAGGGGATTTAATTAATGAAAGAATTGTTTTCTGTTTTTTTCTCTGAGTCATGTTATAGTGGAAAGAAGCATGTGTTCCTCTTTTCTTCTTTGTTATAGAAATATTTTTACAAAAATTAAAAAAAGCATTATCGTCTAGCTGATATTTTGTATCCTATTGTAGCTAACAACATTGTCTTGTGATTAATTATCTAGGAATTCTCAGCTTCTTCAAGGTTTCAAATCATTTGGAGACATGTATAATGCTCAATCCTTTCCTGCTAGCTTGAGCTTGCCACCTACTAGTCTCATTTTCCCATGTACAAATGGAGAAGTCCCATTGGGTCTTTTCCAAGGCTCAACAGATTCAGAAAAGGCACAACAGATGCTACATCAGTTAAGAAAACAAGCCTTAGTAAACCTGGATTGCAGAGTTTCTAATTGTAACATTGCTCATTCAAGTGATATGATGGCACCAGTAGGCTTGCCAAAAAGAATTCAAGCATCAACAAGACTAATGCACTCTAATTCAGCCCATGGTTCATTCCTTGCATCCCTAGAAGATGATGGAGTGTTGTTATCAACATCAGTGGTTCAAGCTTCATTCTTCCTCTTTCTTGAACTGTTACACTAGCTTGCATAGTGACCATATTTCTTACACTTATATCTTTGTATGCGTGATAGGTCCTTCTTCTTTTCCTTATGATCTAGAGAAGAATTTGGTATCCTATCTTGGAGCTTATGTTTATGAAACTTGCTTCCTTTTCTTTTTCCTTTCTTGGCATGAGTAATGAAGGATTCATTCTCCTCAACTTGACAACCATGGAGTATTTGCCTTGCTGCAATATTGGTCTTTTCTCAAGTGCAGTCTACCCATAGCTTTTTGAATTTGGGCAACTTGGTTCGACCACTTGTGGTTTGGATGAAAGACTCACAATATGGTGGAAGACCATTCATGGTGGTCATGACAAGCTATTTTTTTCAAGGTTTTCTCCATTGGACCTTAGCTTGTCACGTAGTTTGGTGATCCTCATGAAGTATGAGGCAATGTTTTTGTACTTAGTCATCTTCATATTTGAAAGTTTGTTCCTCAATGTGAGAGTCACATTGATGCTATTGTGTTCAAATAACTTCTTCAATGTTTTGAACATCTTTCTAGCTGTCATATTTTCTAATATTTGTGGAACCTAGTGGTCTTTGACTGAGTCCACCAGAATCCTTCTTGCTTTCACATCACCCTTCCTCCACTAGGACTTGGCTTCTTCCACTTCTGGTTTTGGAACTTTCTCATTGACAAATTTTAAGAGTTCATGTTCTTCTAGAATGTGACTAACCCTAGTCTTTAAGGATATGAAGTTGGTAGCCCCATCAAGACGATCTTCAACCTTCATTCCAATCATCTTCTTTGTAAATCTGAACCAGAAACCCTAGCAGGAGTTAGGTCAAAAATGAAGTTTTGAATTTGAAGAAACTAACCGCACAGATAGAGGCACCTTGTCAAGGAGAGTTGAGGAGAGGTGAAGTTGAGCCAAGGTAGTGGCTTGACTGGCATGAAACTTGAAACCTTAATTTCTGCAGCAGCAAAATTAGTTCAAAAATGAAACTTCTTGGAATTTAGATTTTATTTCACCAAAATATGCGCCTCCCCTAGAGCAAAGTTTCTAGAGCTATTTTTCTTACTAAAGAGATGAGGGAAGACCTTAGAAGGTCAAAACCTAGCTTCCGACAATGGCCTCTTCTAGAACTGCTCTGATACCATGTTAGCTTTTACAATATTATAGCAGTATATCTTATTTGCAAATAAACAAAAGGGTCTCTAGAAGAAAGACAAAGCACAGAAACACGGGGGCTTCACTTTTTGACCAATATCCTATCCCGTTAGTTCATACTGTGGGTTTTAAAATTATAAAAAAATGAACCAATATATTGCAGATATTAGGGGGGATGAGGGGTTTAAGGTGGGGGTGGGTAAGGTGGTTTATAAGGATTGAGGTGTAAAAGGGGTTGGGGAGGAGGTTTTAAGTATTGGGAGGGGGTTTCAACAAAAAGAGTTTGGGTCAATATCTCTGGAAATTAAGGGTATTCTTTAATTACCCATGATTGAATGTGCTATGTGAGAGGTTCACTAAGTGAAGTCCCCGTGCACAGAAGCAAGTGACATAAGAATTTATTTTGGGAAACCCAATCGGGAAAAACCCACCAAACCTTCATATAGAGATACTAACTTTCAAGAACAAATAAAATAACAGAGAGCAAAAATGTCTCTCGCAAATATAACGCCATAAATATAATCTCCTAGATTGCAGTAACGCACCTTTCTGCTGAGTGAGTTGTTGTGAATGTTGTGTAATAATGAGGATGTGTAGCTCCTATTTATATTGATTTTCCAAGTGGAAAATCACTGGGGATGACTTGCTAGTTTGACTGGGGCCGACATACCTTGTGGAAATACAAATAAATTTATTTTTATTCTTTTCTTTTCTTATCTTTCCCTAGGGTTTACATTGAATGTGTCTAGGTTTTTCATGAGTATTTATATCAGTGTAATCTCTTGTGGGAGGTACAATAGGAATAACTTCTGAAGTTGCATAGGTTCCAACATAAAAAGGGGTTTGCACCTAGAGATATTTGATCCCACTTGGCACTTGGGAGATCCCCTTTTAAGATGAATCTATGCTGGTTTAATTGAATCCTAAGGGATTTGAACTTGGAAATGAAATCCTTAATAGTATCAAAATTATTAGGATTGAGACTGATGAGTTCATTTTCTAGTTGATGACCATGGATTGCATCTGTTTTACCAAATAGTTGTTCAAGTTGCTCCCATGCTTCATGAGGAGTGTTTATGCCTTCAAGATGAAAGAAACAGTAGTTCAGGTGAAACTGAAAGATAGATTAAACCTAATAATTCATCACAACGATTATGCCATTTAGTTTTTTCAACATTTTTATTGGGTTCTTTTTTTGTACCATTGGTAACCCTATATAGACCCTTAGTCTGTAATAAATCAATCATGGAAGAATTCCATGTGAAATAGTTGTGAGGAGTTAAGGAAGACAATGGAAACTTTTCAACCATGATAGAATGAAGGTACCAAAGATAAAAGGACAAATATTCACCATATATGCAACTAAAGATGGCCATGAGATGCAGATTCTAAGTAGAGACTCCCATAGTAGAGAGTAGACTCTAGAGAAAAGCTGGTAGAAATGCCCCAAAAAAAACCCAGACCTTAACACCAAGGATTTCAAGAAAGATGGAGGAAGCTAACGCCAACCTGCTCTGGTACCATGTTTAAAACATAGTACTATTGGGAGGACCTGTGCATCTTACACTCCATACAACTACACAGTAGAAAAGAGAGAGTCAGAGTTCGAACTGAACAACAAAGCACTTTCTATATTAATAACTGTGTAATTTAACATACAAAATAAGGCTAAGTAAAATAAGCAGGAGACCCTACAAAGCAAGTAGGGAACACAACAATAAATGATGAGGTAGCTAGATTTACCGAGTTAATTACCCATTTAGTGAGCTTACACCTGCCAATTGTACACTAACAATAATTGTACCAGTGTGGGAATGTGGGTTATGGCCTTTCATTTTCAATTCCGTGTTCAAGTGATAGTAAAATAAATGTTATTATTGGCAAGTGCTTTGATAAGCATTACCCTAGGGGCCACACCATAATGAGTCAGTAACCTAGTGAGATTCGTTTAGACTCTAACCTCAGCTAGACTAGAAGAGGAGACCTCACGGTGAACTCTGCCTTGAACAGTCTGTTGGAACTGATTGAGATAACTCAATGGAATT
>LPNX010721240.1:128992-142852 GCA_001517045.1 Pseudotsuga menziesii | reverse complement strand
AAGATGGATAGAGAAACAAGTCTCTATTTACTAATGGCAAGCCAAATTTATATGTTGCATTTTTCTATCAGCAGCATTGTGTGATATCACATCTTGATTCTCCTTGAACTATATACGAGTAAGAGGCATGCAAGGATAGGCCTTTTTTTCAAACAATGTTTTATTTTCTGATGATTTTTTATAGGTAGAACAGGCAGCTCAGAAGGAAGAAGAAGAGAATTGGGAATATGTTGAGGATGGGCCAGCAAAAATTATCTAGCAAGGAAATGAAATAATTATTCAAAAGAAAAGGAACAGAGTACCAAGGAGGAAATCAAATAAGAAAACAAGAGTTGAGGTATATTTATAGTGGAGTAATTCTTTTATGCTTGAGCCATTTGGCTTGTGTTCTTAGTTAGACAGGAAGGGAAAATTTTCTTGTAGGATGAATATACTGGTGTTTTATATTCCCTGAATTCGACCAACACTAGGTGGATTTAATACTTGTGGGTCATTCATGGAATTAGTGGATAGTATATACTCAGAAACATTGTTTTTAGTGTTTCTTACAATCTAATAATAAAATGGCACTGATACGGTTATGTTAGTCATTACAGGATTCATATCAACCTATATCTAATCCTCTTCCTCCACAACATGTTGCCTTTGTGGATTGCCAGAAAGTCACATCTTCAACCACTAGGCTCAAGGTGTTTGATGGAATTGAACAGCAGATACCAAATTTTGGAACTGAGCAGGTTTGCTTGTCATGCCTATTTTTGTAGCATTTTCGAAGATGTGAACATTTGAATTAAAGTCATTACTTTCATATATGTAAAATCAAAGTGTTTTTCTTCTTGAATTTATATTTTATTCAAAACTCCATTCTTTTCTGTTACACTAGCCAAGAGACATGCTTTTGTGTATTCTAACTCTATTTGAATATAAGAACACTAATATAATCTTTCCTTTTTCTTTTCCTCTGCATTCTTGGTCGTCTTGTTTTATAGTTACTACCTTTATGTATTCGTAGTTCAGAATTTTTGTTTGTTTGTTTACCTCACTGTTTAGCATTGCCATAACTCAAGCTAAGGAAATCCTTCAAATTGTTATACTCCTTAGACATTAGGACATCATGGTACTTCCCATTCATATATGTTGTGCCATGCATCTAGGATATTTTCTTTCCTTTTATTTAGCATCCTTTGAGCTTTTGAGTCCATTGCTATGGTACTTACTCCTGTTGGATTTAGTCTTTTATGCTATTTATTGTGAACTTCTGTTTACTCATCATAACTTCTTAAGATGCGACTCAAGGTTCTATCCCCTAGTGCCTTCAAAGAAAAAGTGTTTAGTATTTTAGTGTACCTACATAGTTAAAATACTCTAGCTTGCAAAGATAGAGTATTTGATGTACCTTCACACTGTCAGTCTCTTTAGCTACTTTTGGTTACTAATGGACATTAAAAGAACTCTATGACTTTTTTTTGAGGTTTTATTTCTAATCTAAGTTATTATTACTGATTTTTAAATCTTTTAGGATAAGGCTCATTTTCCTTTTCATATAAAAACTGGATCTTGTCGATTTGGAGCTCGATGCAGTAGAGCTCATTTTATCTAGACAAATCTTGTACAATACTTATGAAGAGCATGTACAATGGGCCAGGCCTCACATGGGAGCGGGACGAAGGGCTTGAGTTCTGTCATATTCATGTCTGCATGTTCCTATTACTGTATCCTATTGCAGCATTTAATTTCTGAATAAGATAATAAATGATGCATACTTTATCATCTTGATCGTCAGTTCATATTTGCTGATCGGTAGGAAGTCTTTGTACAACGTTGAAGGCAATGTGGGAAATGTACAAACTACACACATATATGTAGATAGATATAAATATATTTAGATAGATAAAGAGATGAGTAGCACATGAAGAACATTCGCATAAATGGATAGATATATTCTTAATTTATGTCTGAAAACCTTTTTACGTTGATGGTGGAGGGGCAAGTTAGTGAGAGTTAGAAAAATGATATAGTAGTATATTGCTACTTTGGTTGTGTGTATAAGGTGATGTAGGTGTGTGAATGGAATGAAATAGAAATCATACACCAATGGATATATTATTAAGCAATAGACACCATATTAATTTAAAAATGTGTCTCTAGCTATTGTACAAGCTACCTACATAAATAAATTGTCATGTCCCTTACTGCAAAGAATAAGCTGCTTATTATTAAAATAACATGTATTACAGCCTAAGAATTGAACTGGTATATTGAATCGTGTTATTTACTGTGGTTTTTAAAACTGAAAGAGACCCACAACAGAACTATGGAAGTTGAAAACCAATGTGAAATTGAAATTTGAAAGTTTAGAACTAATAGGGCTCTAATAGTAGTAAGTAGCCAAAAAAGCTAGTAGTAACTACATTAAATTCAACAATAACAACAGTACCAGTAAGTTCAAAGATAATGACATTAATTGCATCAACATTCAATAGTAAGTATGATATCATAATCTAGAGCTACAGCAGAAAATGTCCAACAGTAGCAACAACACCTAGATATTTGAAAACTACAACATTTAAAGACCAAAAATTCCCTAGGAAGGTATGGATTCCAACTTAGGCACAAAATTCAAGGGTAGTATGGACACTGCACCTGGATAAGAATATCCTTTTGCAGACTACCTGCAATAACCCATCAACCGCCCACCCCTTACCCCCCAATGTAACAGAATTCACGTGTTTCCTGTCATCAATTTATGTTTATGCTAATGACATCTATAGCAGAGATAAAATATGGCTTGGGAATTAAAGTGTGATGATTTATTGAAACTTGAAATTGGGTTGGGGTCTGAGTTTTTACACATTTCACCTAGAGTCTATACTCCATTAGCTCGACAATCTTATATAGGGATAACCCACTTAAGTTAGAAACGAGCCAACCAGAAGACAGAGGAAGGGCTACTAAGGGGACAGTGGGTACACATCCTAATGTTGCACAAGACTAACCCCTTGATGCTCGGGACATTACATCATTTACAGGGTGCTATATTTTGTTGTAAAACTCACCAACTTAGATAGACAACTTATCTGCTAGATCTTACAACATACATTTGTGTTGACTTCCAAGCTACCCCTAATACCTATAACTCTAAGAAGCTCTTCCTACATGCTGTTACAAACATAATCCTTCCACTAATATTGTTGTTTAATTCCACAAGCTGGCATTACATAAAAAAGAAATACAAACCAGACTACCTCTAATATCTTTGGGTGGCGAGTTCAACTAGCATTCACTTGTTACTAAATACAATGTACTATCAAATATAGTGTTTTGGTATATTAGTGCCCCATAAAAGACAAAATACTATAGGTATGTGAACATGGCAATCCAAAACTAAAATTACCATGACATTGAAGATGTAAGGTTGCTTCATTCTTAGAAAAAGAAAGGAAAATAAAGTACTTAACTAATTTAATTTAATTATTGAATGGTAAAAAGTGTATTTTCTAAGAGCTAGAGATATTGCATACCGTATGTAAAGTGTTGCCTCTCTTGGTAAATGCCAAAAGTCATTTTTGACCTTCCTGTAATAGATGAAATCTCAACCTTTCAACATTATTTTTGTACGACAGCTCTCATATAGAAAAAGGGGAAAAGGTCCTGGAAGACGGATAGTTTATGCTCTAGATACTTGTAAGAGAAATTAATAAAGTAACTAAATAAATGTTAGAAAGGGACAGATAACATGCCTGCTACTTGAAGTAGTCAAGAAATTCACTCCATGAACTATGAACCTTAATGACAACATATCTGAGATATGAGATGTTAAGGATACATATTTAAGGTACAAAAATAGAAACCAAATTAACAAGGTCACGTATAATGCAGGTAGGTTGGAATTCCAGAAAAACATCATAGTTTTTGCAGTGGATCCATCAGGCTATCATCTATTGGTTGCGAGTGGACACAAGGCATAACCATGCTAACGAACCAGGTTCAAACCTGAAGGGTGTATAGACCTTGAGTAGGGCTTCAGAGAGTTTTCATACAGATACAACCTAAAATAGTCCAAGGAAAAAATGGAATGGAGAAACTAGAATCTGGTAAAGCGACCTTCAACAGTTTGAGTACTTAGAGAAGTGAAGAATACCAGGGCAGTCTCTTATTGCAAGCTTTGATAGGTTGTCTGCATCAGAATTGAACTCCCTATACAGGTTTCTAAAGGATAAAGAAAGAAAACAATTCTTTAGGAACCCAATCCCTTTCAACCAGCAATCATAAATCAATGACTGCAAATTGGTGAGACCTTTGGCCCAATCAATTACGACCTTTGAGTCGCAAAAAATAGAAAGTTGGAGAATATTTTTTTTTTGTGAGCCACATCCAACTTGAATAGCAAAGATGAATTATAGACTAGTACCACACGGCTTGGAGATTAACCTACTTACCTACTTATGTGCAATAGTAACCTACCTACCTAAGCTTCAATATTATTAGGCAAAAGATAAAAATTCACAGTAAAAAGGAAACTTACCACTGATTTTAACCTAGATACCTATGCTTCAGTATTATAACCAGGAAAAATTTATCAATTCACAGTAATCCAAGAAACTTACCAGGTATTTTGTGAGGGAAGAAGTTGATGTTGACTCTATAGCTACAGAATTCATGGTCATCCTCTTCAAGAGCCTCCAGGTTCTCTGCAATGTTGTTTTATCCATGACAGTGATGGAAATTAAATAGAAAAATTATAAACCCTCAACAGTGGTGAATATCCATACCAATATTCTCAATGGGTATAGCAGGTAACCTAATAAATGACCAAAAATGCCACCCAATTCACACTATTTTCCTTCATAACCCACCAAACCCTCCTATGTTTGGCAGCAACGTTCAATTTAGATAGGCTATTTGGCGCGAAGGAGTAGGTTGAGTAGTAATTGACGGAATTGGAGGATGATGGTTCAGGAAAATCAGCCATCGGCCATGAATGTCCTAACAGAGGTGGGAGGAGAGTTGTTGGGTCAAGAGTTGGGTCGACAGCTACTGCATTTGCATAATAGATTTTTTTTTGTTATATATTGTTTGTTTTATTTTTATTATTTTATTATATAAATTATATATATATTTTTTGCTTTTGTTATATATTTTTTGTTTTATTTTTAATATTCTATTATATAGATTATATAGATTTTTTTGTTGTTGTTATATATTTTTTGTTTTATTTTTATTATTTTATTATATAAATTATGTTAATTGGTTATATATTATATTTTTTTAATAATTATCATATAAGTTGTTTAGTTTTATAAATGGAGTAGTCTACGGAGTCGACGATTTGCCTCAGAAGTTAATCCTCATCACCACTTCTCGACCAAATCATCGATTTCAACTGGTACCAAATTCCGATCAATCATCTCTGGGATGATGACCGACGATGGCCACAGATGAGGGCCCTACATTCCCTCAAGAACCAGCCATTCGAATGTGCCTCCTATGCGTAGAATTACCAAATGCATCCAATGTATGGCCAAAAAAACAAGTCAACTTCAAATCTGTCGACTGAAGGTTTCGTTCAACCGCTGCTCTATAATGACATCTGTAACAAGTAAACCTCCTTACAAAGTTTAATCACTTCTTCTAATGTATGCTTCAGTTTTCCTTTGGAGTGTGTGAGGAATGTCGATGTACAAAAACCAATGACCTTTGCAAATAGTGGCATTGTGTTTCCCAGGCCGAAAGCTCAAAATGCATATGGTTATGAGTGCATAGGATGGAGATGGAGATAACTATGAATGTAAAGTGGAAGCAGTAACTCTAGTAGCATTGAGACCTGTAAAAATCCATAACAACTGGTTATTGATTGGATTGATGAACATGATCGGAGTGGAAAGAACCATACATTTAATTTGAAGCACTCTGACTGGTCACTATGAGATCCTGAACTAGCCTATCGTAGGCAAAAATAGGGTATCAAGTGCAAAAAAATGGGAGTAGGGGTTGAATGATACCTTCAAGCCAGAGATCCGAACTTGACGTGTTTTTTTGTACATGCATTGGATGTATTTGGTAATTCTATGTGGAGGAGGCGCATTCGAATGGTCAGTTCTCGAGGGGATGTAGGGCTATGATGCTTCCAGCTAGGTATCGATATGGTACTGGTTCTAGTACCCAATTCACAATTGACGTAGGAACCTAATTTTCCTTTGGAATGTGCTTAACCAGGTTTTCTTCAATGGTGCACCAGGGATAAAGATGGGCAAGAGAAAATTCATGCAATTTCTTTGTTGGATCTCTGAATATCGAGGTGAATGGCACCAATATTAATAATAGAAAGTAGAAAATTTACAAAATTTACACTTCGTTGTCAAATTTGCAATTTTCCATGACACAATTAAAAATCACTAACATAAAAGACTAATTCACATTCTTCTAACTAGTCATTTTTTATGCCGTGACTAAATTAGTCATTTATGTTAGTCATTTTTAACTCTGTCACTTATTATCTAGTCATATTTGTTAATTGGTGACTAAATTAGTCGTTAATTTTAGTCATTTATAGTTGGGTGAATCAAAATTGCTCGTATTTAGTAGTAAATCACTTGAAAAACCTGTGGTGACTAGAATTTTTAGTCACCTAGTAGCTAATTCCCCATTTTGTACTAGTGTTTTGATGGTTTTGTGCTGGCAAATTAGCGTCATTGTTGTTGGGAGGGTTAGGTTGTTGACCCCCTCCTTGTGGCTGATTGTTACCTCGGTTTCATATTCACCCTGCCCTTGTTTTTTATTGGGGGCAGGCTAGTTGGAAAGGTCCTGCTGAGCAAACACCTGTCCTATGGAAACCGGAGGGGATATGGCTAGAGTCGAGGTTTGTTGCACTAGTCATGTGTAGTAAAACAAAGGAGCAGGAGGGGCTACAAATCCATCCACTTGGCTTGAATACGACTATGTCAGCTAAGTCAACCCATTGGCATGTTGATTTGGCACGGGATGTGCATAGGAGGATGTGGTTCTAGACTGAGCCATCATCCATGAGTAATCATGGATATG
Organism: Pseudotsuga menziesii; assembly: GCA_001517045.1. Taxonomy (NCBI): domain Eukaryota; kingdom Viridiplantae; phylum Streptophyta; class Pinopsida; order Pinales; family Pinaceae; genus Pseudotsuga; species Pseudotsuga menziesii. The sequence goes on along the minus strand of LPNX010721240.1, from coordinate 135,811 downwards.
GTTTGGTTGCGTAACATTGTGATTGTTTCTTGGGGGCGGTGGCATCATAGGGGGTGTCACATAGTACTGAGGACGATGTGAGACAGAGCTGATGATACCATCCGCAGCATGGGATGCCCCCGACGTATTACAACAGGATGTGTCGGCACGCGCATAATTTGGTATAATGGTATATAAATACCCATACTGGGAATAGATTAAATCAAACTATTGGCATTTTAAGATGGCCTCCTCCTCCAATTAGGGACATTCATATGTGAAGTCCTTGGATTTGGGAGGGAGTAAGGTATTTAAGAACCAATCGAGGAAGATCCTGGCATCCATTTGCATCTTGCATAGGATACGTCGTTGTCGCCACTCATGAATGTTGTCTATGATGTGAGTAGCATTATTCTGATGACATGATAACAATATCTCCACGCCCTCATCATATCAGACAGGGAGTTGGAAGTTGTTACCACTGGAAATGAGCCCAAGGTTGTGGAAATGCCTGCCTCCAGGTAACAGTAAAACCCCTTTTGGCTCTGCCTCCAGCCCTGCGCGGTCAAAGAGGGATCTCTCATTTGTCACCGGAGCAGCTCCACATAAGGTTGTTAGTCTTGTGTGTCACCAGAGTCTACTCCGCATAGGATATTCAATCGGTATGATTAGGGGGATATGATCCTGAATGGGGCAAATTGGGTCGAGGTAGGTGCATGGTGGGGTTATCGGGGTTAAAGGACCATGGGCAAATGGAGTCAAAACCTATGCAAGAAATGATTACAGATGAAAAGAATGACGAAAGGTAGCAAACGGAGGCAAGATAGCTGCTAATTTCCCAATCAATAGTTTTTGGTAGGTGTTTTGGAGGACAAGAAATCCATTCCATCTCATGGAGCATCGGCGAGATGAATTCCATGAGACTTTAGAAGAACCATTGTTAATTCTTGGAATAGAAGTTGAAGTGTAGCAAGTACGAATTCCGAACCACTATACTCTATGTTGCAGACATAAAAGCAATAAACAAAATGGAGTGAAAACAAGGAAACACGATTTACACGTAAAGAAAGCACTTATTGGGAAAAACAACAACACAGGAATATTTGCTGTGAATGACAGTCTTCCATTGCAATTTTATTCATACACAGGTATCAAGCTTTTACAAATGGGAGCCTCGACCCAGGATTGTTTCCCAATCCAATTCTCTAACCTCTTTTTCCCTCTATCGAGAGTGTTTTTATACAACCCTAATGTTGAGACTACAGAATAAAAAACTATTACAAGTCGCCATCCGGCGTTAACAGTGCAAAGAGTGGACTATCGCCACGTTTTACAAATATAAACAAAGATTATGGAGCTAGTGGCTTTATTCAGCCCGGCTAATAGTTCGACATGTTCGGCCGCCACGACGGATGATGAGTATGATTCCTGCTTCTATACTTTGAGGTGTGTGCTTCCACCGCGTTCAAATGTAACTTTTCGCATGGGCACACACTAGTGAGGTATTTGACATCCTTCTCTAGTCTAGTCACATCCGCCACCTCCTTCCCCACCGGGTAACATTGTTATACATGGGCTCTGGAAGAAGTGTCGCATTGCTTCTGGATGATATAGACCTGTGGGGTGGCTCATCATTCTTATACTCCTCACTTCTAGTGAGGTGAATTCTCCCGTAGGTAATAAAGTGTAGAAGATATACACCAGCCCCATCACCCTTGGAAAGTGGACTTCACAAATAGGGCTGTTAGGGCTTTAAACCCATGATGCTCCCATCCAAATGAATATCTTCACAGAGAATAGCCAATGGTTGACCCTTTCTATGGAGTCTTTGGTGGGCGCGATGGTATCAGGGGTTCCTAGAAGAACACTTACGGGGAGTAGGTGTCTAGGTCTCGCATCGTTGGAGACACAAATATGACGTCTAGGCCCCAATGGTTGGTGTTACCATTGCTATGCAAATACTAAGGTAATGAGTGAGCATGGAACCTGCTCAGCAACCATCAACACCCCTAGATGGACAAGCTTTTTGAACCAAATCTTCTTTGTCAAACTCTATCAGGTCTCCGCAAACTTTATAGGGAAGTAGAACCTCGGCCTTGGAGATATGTTGAACTGAAGGCACGAACGAATATTTGAGTTCCCCATTGCGAAAAATGATAGGGCCCACTCTAATCGATGGTTGTATGAAAGGTTGATCTCGATCGACAGCTCGGGACGTGTCACGATCCAAACTTCCCATGGTGTTTAGAAGAGAAAGGTTGGCAATGGGATAAGTGGGACATGCATGGTGGATACAAAATATTCCTTTGATCAAATAGCTGAAGAATATTCCCAAAGTGAAAATCTCCCATTTTGTGTGGAAATTATAGCAGAGGGGGCATTCACACGTGTAATCTGCCTCATCGCAGATTGGCCGATTCCTTCAATGCCATTAAAGATAGGACTGAGGTGGGAGTCTCGTCTAGTGGCATAGTTTTCTCGGTTCACAAGTGTGGCATGTGTTCATTCCAAAGAAGTCCATCCCTATGAGGTGGCTTTGTGTGGACTGGCTGATGAAAAATGAGTAAAGTTTCTGGCAAATCCATTGCTCACACGGGTGAAGCCAACCCAATGTGGGAGCGTACACTTTAGGGAATATGCAGCATGGATCTACTGTACCATAGGAAGTTCATTTCCACCTCCTATAGCAGACAGTGATACCGCATGACCTATGAAGTCGGATAACCAGAATCCCCGAGAAACAAGAGATCGCTCCGCTCGCGCCTTCACACATGTTAAGACCAGATATACTTGATGACATAATGTGTAGGAATGTTGACAAGCCTATGCGAAGATCAATCTCGATGCCCTATAAATACTACTAGTTCGCCTTGCAAAATGATCCATAGTTGTAGATCTTTCCTCGCTTTTATCACAGCCATTGATCCTTTTGACCTCTACACCTTTTCACAATTTTAGATTGTGGATTTACCTACACAAGTATGGATTGTGAAATCATTGTAGGCCATTGTTGTAATCTCACAGATCACATAAGGGACTTTGGTCGGAAGATATAACGTCTTCTTCCGGGGGGACTTGGTAGTCGGTGAAGGTCTGTTCATGTCCCGCAATGTCACCACCATCATGCACCCTTGTAAATACAGTTGTTTGGTGTGCATATGTCTTTTGGCTTGCTTTAAGGGGAGTTGTTGTCTTGATTGTCTGCGTTGTTTTGAACAGGGCAGGCAGTGTTGTAAAGAAGGCTCTAAGCTCCTGGTCCGAGCTGGCCCTGGCTCTGAGTGCCTCAGGGATAAATCTTGCAATGTCTTCGGGGGACAGGTCGGCCTGCTGCACTGGTGCTTGCTCTTCGACTATTTTAGTCGGAGATGGAGGCGGAGGAGTCGTCACCAGGTCGACCACATCTTCGGACAGGGGTGTTGTTTTGGCCTTCTTTGGCCGACCTTCCGGTGCTCCTGCTTCGACAAACCGTTGAAACTGGGTTTCAACAGTTACTTTATTTGCTCTGGCATCCTCGACTATATCGAGTGCTGAGGCTGCCAGTTCGTCGTCGTCATCTGTAGAGTCAGCAAGGACAAGCTTGCGCTTACCTTTCCCTTGCTGGCGTTTTTGCAATTTGATGTTCCTTCTGGCAATAGCGATCTCCTTTGCCAGTTTCTTGAGGATGCTCCGAGACACAGCATACTCAGGGTTGTCTTCCTCAACTTCTCATGTCGGGGTCTGAGCGGGGTCGACCGTCTGAGTAGCCGGAGGAGCTGTTTGTTGGGCTGGTTGTTGTGCTGGTGGTGGTGTCTGTTGTTGCTCGGTCGGAGGGTCCACGACTGGTGCAGTTGGATGCTTCACTATTAAGTGCACCCGACCAGGAGTGCCAATTGGAGTGTCCTGTGTCACAAAAGTGCTGATAGACAGGTGCAGCTCGTAATCTTCCTCCTTTTCCTGGTCGGTCAGAGGTTCGACTATAGAGAAGTCGACCTGTTTTGCAGCGTCCGGGATTTGAATTTTGGTCTTTGTATGCCTAGACAGTTCCCGAAATATCTGCTCGACTGTGGGATAGTAGTCGAGGTCCCTGGCGTTGGAATCCTGAGTGTTTGACGACCATACGGATGTATGGTCGAGCTCCAGCTGGATGTGTGAGTCGGCTGGAAGGTGTCGTCGGATGTTCTGGGGCACCCTCCACCTTGTCGTGCGCAGCTTAAGCTGCTCGAACCAGGTTTCCATCAAGACCTTCCCTTGGTTGAGTTCATGCACAGTTCCTTTTTGGGAAAAGGGTTTGAACCTGTGCATCTCAAACCTAGTCGGCTCTCGGAAGACAGGACTACCTTCCGGATAGATATAATACATGGCAATCCAAATAATTAAGGAGGGGAATTTAATAATACCTCCTGTTTCTTGACAGCGCTCGCATATGGTTTTAACCAAGTCTGCGAGGTAGTCCGCCCATCAGAAAATGTGGTCGTTGTTTGTAATCTGTTCGACCGCGTCCAGCATTTCCAGCTTGAGGTCACTGCTGCGACCAGCCAAAGTGAGAGTAATGGCGATGATTTTCGCCACAATCTGTGGGGTTCGTGCCTCAATCTGACTGATCATCAGACCCTTGGAGTTCTTGCCCATCGTCGAACCTGTAAAGTGTTTGACTAGTCCTTCCTTGATCCCAATGGGGACCGAGTCACCTTGATTTGATAGACCAGTCAGTCGGGAGATAACATCTCCATTAATGTCGACGGGTCGGTCAAAGTAAAATCTGCCGTTGTGGTAACGACTGATGATGAATTTGACCGTGGCTTCCTTTGTACCAGTGAAGCTGGCCATGATAGGTGCGTTTGCATAGGCATATATGGTGCTACGCCTAACTTTCTCGGCCTCCTGGGTCATCCGTCGGTCTTCAAATGCCCATTCTTGAATCTCCGTCGATAGTTTTTGAAACGGACCCTCCTGGACTTTTGCGTTTTGGATCCGTTTGAGTCACTGGAGTAGGGGTGACTCGGCTGCTTGAAGTTCTTGGGCCTTAGCCGAAGCTCTGGTGCGTTTTGGTGCCATGGTTTCTGACTGTTCAGACTGGTCGAAATTCTTACAGGGTTCACAAATTTCAGTCGACTGGGAGTTCGAATGCTCAGTAGGTGCGTGGTGTGGTAAATGAACTGTGGGATGTCCATTATTTATAGGCGCGGGTGGGGTGGAGTGTCGAACTGGGTGAATTAATGGTGGACTTGACAGGCCAACTGCAACACTCAAGTGCGATTTCGTGAATCTGGAGCGGGGCTCGAGGCCATTAATGCAGGATGGGACGCTCCAGGTCGGCGGTCGGTGGCGGTGGTGAGAATGGTCGACATGGTCGGTCGATGAAGATGGTCGATGAGAATGAAGTCGGTTGTCGAATGGGTGAGTGGCTGTCATAATGGTGGTGTTTGGTTATACGGTTTTTGGTTTTTGGAATTTTTGTATCGGTTTATAGGTGTTTGGTGTCAGTTGAGACCGTTATATGATTTTTTTTTATTTTATTTTATTTTTTCAAATTTTATATTGTTTAAGTCGGGCTCCATTAACAAGCTTCCGAAATACCAGGACCTGCAATTTTTTTAGTTGGACCGACCCATTAAGATGTATTTCTTCGACAACATAAGGTCCCATCCATTCTGTGTGAAGCTTCTTAGGCTTTCCTTTGACTCGACTGTTATACAGTAGGGCAAGGTCACCGACTGACAGATTTTTATTTCTGAGATTGCGGTCGTGCCAAGCTTTCTGCTGTTGTTTTTGTATTTCTTGGTGCTGGATGGCCATAAGTCGATGTTCTTCTAATTTATTAAGTTGAAGTAACCTATCCTTCCTGGCCTGTTCGACATCAACGTGTAGTATCTGTGTAATGATGGGTGCCTGTTTTCTAAAGTGCAGAGGTACGACTGCTTCTTGCCCATAGACCAGTCGAAATGGTGTTTGATCAGTCGACCGTTTGTAGGCTATCATGTATGCCCATAAAACTGCAGGAATCTTCTCATCCCAATCATCTTTGTCAGCACTGCATATTTTAGTCAGTCCTTTTGTCAGGGTTTTATTGAAAGCTTCAATTGCACCATTCGACTGAGGGTGGTATGCTGTACTCCGTCGGTGGTCGATGTGAAACTTGTCGATTAGATTTTTGATAGTTTTGTTAACAAAGTGTGAGCCTTGGTCGCTGATCAGAGTGAGTGGACAACCAAATCGAGTAATAATATTTTCATAAATGAACTTAGCAGTGACTTCACTTGAACAGGTCTCGACAGGTTCTGCTTCTGCCCATTTAGTAACATATTCGACTACAGTGATAATATACCTTGCACCTGATCGTCGGGCTGGGACAGGGAATGGTCCTATGAAGTTGATAGCCCAAATTTCAAATGTAATACTAGGGTTTATAGAGATCAGGGGCATTTCTGTACTTGCTAGTGGTCGACCAAGTCGTTGGCATCTGTCACATCGACTAACAAAGGTTTTACAGTCCTTATGAAGCGTCGGCCACCATAATCCAGACTGTTGAATTTTCTTAGCAGTTGTGTCGGCCTGAAAGTGTCCTCCTGCTGGTCCGTAGTGTGCTTCGTGCATGATTTGCTCTCGTTCATGGGAAAGTACACATCTTCTAATAACATCGTCTAGCCCCATTTTGTATAGAAATCCATTGATGAGGCTGTAGGGGGCAGCCTTCATAGCTAGGATTTGCTTCTTTTTAGTGTTCAGACCTTCTGGGGCCTGACCTGTTTCTAGGGACTGAGCAATTTCCTCCAGTTCTTCTGGTACTGCTTCGATACGAAAGAGATGTGCATCTGGTAGGTCGTCGTCAATTCCAGTCGGTTCCTCTCCTGTGTCGATTCA
>LPNX010721240.1:57229-123893 GCA_001517045.1 Pseudotsuga menziesii | reverse complement strand
CATTACTGGTGACGACGACTCTGGTCGACTAGGATCCACTATGCTCTAGGTCCGACACACGACCAGCTACCCCCCCATAGCCTACCCGACGCTTTTTAGGAAGCCCGGATAGTGTCTACTTACTCAGGAAGTATTCCCACTCCCTTTCAGCAATGAATTTTTCCCACTGCTTCTGCTTCTCCGCCTACTTAGTGTTTGAGGGTGGTTCACGTAATAGAGGTCGAGGTTCAACAATGTGCCCTGCTCCTTTCTCTATTAGAAATTGAACAGTAAAGCCGGTAAGGAACACAAGAATTGATCAGTAAGTTCTGTGAAAAATTTCTGTCGGATGGTTTCCACAGAGGTCCTGTCTTCGACTGCTTGTTCCTCACAGAAGTCGTCGGCTATCTTTTCGAACCACTCCGAGAGATTTGTACGTCCTCCTCGGATCAATTTCTGGAGTAACTGTGCTTCTTTAGTCTTGTCCGGTTTTCTCATCCAAAAGCTGCTTCAGTAGATGTGGCACGGATTCGACAAATTTTTCGTGAGTTTCAGTGAAAAATTTGGCTTTTGCTTTTGCGACTGTCAATCTGTTCCTTCTTGCGTAATTTTGGAGATAGTTAGCAAGTTTTCGCTCCCACCAGTCCTTGATCTCCTGTTCTGGTATCATATGTGAGCATATATTCTAGTTATGTACTACCGGCAACGGAACCAATGTTGTAATCTCACAGATCACATAAGGTTACCAATAATACATACAAAAATACACAGAATATTCACAAATACAAGAGACAAGAGCTGATAAGATGAACAGATTATATTATTCTCAATAGATCATACAAAGCCAAGAACTGAACTACGTTCTTTAGTGGCTCAACAACCTAATATACAGGTTACAAACAGTTACAATCATAACTACCTGTCGGTTCACCGAACCGACACGACTATTAGTTAACAGACTAACTACTGTGTTTACTCAGCCGACCGACGTAGTCGGTCTCTCGACTTAGTCGGCTGATCGACTAAGTCGGTCTTCGTTCAAGTCGACTTATGTCGACTTGCTCCTTCTACAGCCATAGATCTGCCCCAAGCCACTTTCCAACCATCTAAAGCTCCCAGTCATTAACATATTTTGCAATCCGAGAAAGGAACTTGGACCGCACATGTTTGTCCGTGCGAAGTGATCCGGAACCATTGATCCTCCTTCGATCAATCGCAACACTTGAATAGGGATTGGGCCCAATGCTACAATACACCTGCTATTTTCCTCGTTGAAGGATGGTCACATGAGATTCGAGGGGATGGGACCCTTACCGAACCTCTGTCAAGCCCTTGAATCAACTATTAAAAATAGAGTGTTAATAGAAGTATTGGATGAACACGAAGGCTGGTGAAGTGAAATCGGGGTATGAATCTTAAGGAAGTTCGATGTACCATTTTGCTGCAGCACCTGTAAGTGTGCATTGGAATAACTGCAGTTTGGCAGAGTCATATAGAATGTTGTTTGATGAACACCATATGTGGAATGACATGATATGGTTTTGGGGGTACTCACCCACCTTTTCCTCAAAATTTGGGATGTCTCAAGGAAGTATGGTCGGGATGGGAGGCCAATGAGGTTGATGACTGATGGGGTCATTTGTTAATCTAGCGAAATATAGCAAGTTAAGACAAGCCATAAATGGTAGGTTAGATTCGAGGTTGGCTTGGGATGGGATGGAAATGGTGTCAAGGTTCGCAGGAGTGTGAAGTCCATGCATGATTGGGGGTATATGGTTTTTACTTCCCATAGCCGAGATAGTTGGCATGGTCATGGACGGGCCACTGCCTTCAGGTATATAAGGTGGTAGCTAGTGTGGGGTCACTACTAGTGCGTAGCATACCTACAATAGCATGCAGAGTGGGGTTGGGACCATTGGCAGGGATACCAGTAACAATTGGTGGCAAGGAAATGGTTCCTTCGTCGACTATCCCTCCTTGGAAGGGATTGGAATGCATCCCAACCATGGGGATAGACAGGGCAGTAAACAAATAGGGCTCAGATTTGTAGGAATCCGAGTCGAAATCAAAGGCACTGTGTCCTTCTGAAGGTGAGGAAGGTTGTTGAAGAGGCCCTCGACGGTGACGGTCTAAAAAACCAAACTGAGGGGATTTCCCCCTAATTTTATAGGAATAACGTGGTGAAGAAATGGTGGCTTATTGTAGTAACTTGGAAATTAATTTTGGACCTCGTTTTAAATTGGCTTCCTATTGGCTCAAAAGGAGTCACTCAGCCACCACGATTTCCTAAAGACAACGCTTTGGTTTTTTCCTCACAAGTGGGTATTTAGTCAATCCATTGGGGGTCGTTGCTCATTTTGATTGGCAGGTCCTCTTGTTGGATAGCTACTTTGGAGTTCCTATGGTACTCCTCACAATGACTTTTAGGGAAAATCTCAAGTACTTCCCACAGTTGTTGCGGATGAGACTTATGTCCCAAACCGAATGTTATTAAGTAAATTTGGTTAATTTTAAGGTCCACTCGAGGTCGTGAATCGAGTTTTTTTTTAATTATTAGTGTGATTATGTGTGCACTTGTTGTTACAAAGAGAAATTCCTATGGATTGGGGTGCCACAACAGACAACTTAAGTCCAAAAATCAATCCTTTCCTATATGCAAGAGAAATCAAATGACTAACACTAAAGGATCTCGATTCGTACCTTATTTTGAACGGTTGATGTAGAACCCTATTGAGCTTTACAACTCCATCTTGAATTGATAAATTGCTTCCTCAACATTCAGTAAACAAGACAAGCATGCTATGTATAATTGTGTTAGATCTACTCTAGCATATATAATCAATAACATACAAGCATTCGCAATCATCCATGGATAAAATATTCATTCAAACACACATTATTGGATAAGAAAAGATATTTCTATTAATATAAAATCAAAGATTACAATGAATAAAACCTCTGTCATCATGTTTGCGAATCGGAGAAACTGAGTCCCCCACTTGGGCCTCCACCACTTCAATCATCCATCTCTCGATAGCAAGCTCACAAGCAAAAGGCATGCTTGGGAAGAACACAAAAGTGTTCCAAGGGACAAAGGGGATGCAAACTCAAGCACAAGTTCTAACAACAATGGACTATAGTTTTCTTTCTCTCAATTACTCATATGCCTTCAATGTATCCAAAGGGTTCCTTATATAACTCTTCAATGGGGTAATGAAAGGTCGAATCCGAGCAATCTCAAGGAATATGGAAGGTGAGGAGACCAGTGAGTCAAATCCACATCAAGGAAAACTCCAAAAGAATTTGGCCTTTTTCACACATCCCGATGTACGCAGTTTTAGAGGTCAAACCCGTGTATATACGCGATAAAGGGTTTAAAAGTCCCGTATGTCAATTTAAGCATGTTTTTAGGGATGATCTAGGAATCATCAAAGGAACAAAAATGGTCCAAGGGGTCTAAGGAGTCTGCATAGGGACAAGGAAGGACATAAAAGTTTGATTGACCATGTGTGGTAAAATCAGCTATAACAGATGCCCCCTAATGTGTGAGGTCAGAGGGGTCATACGATGGCTGAAATACATTATAATTCCATCCCAGAAATGAAGTGATGAAGAACCCAGTGGAAGAACCAACCATCCAATCAGCACTATACAATGATACAACTCTGCATATAACTACCAATACAAATAGTAGTCCCAGATACATAAGAGTACAATGGCCATCAATAGGCATGATACAATATAACATGTGCGGTCATCACCACGTACAATATACATATATCAGAATCTCCATAATGAAGATATACAAATGATCATGATCTTCATGAAGACTTAAGATATACAATAGATCAAGATCTCCATAATGTACTGGAAATGTCTGACATATACTGGAATCAAGTCACGAGAGATGAAATCTCATGAACACTGGCACGATCAAGGAGGTAGCATATATGAGATGCCACCAATCTGGGAAGTCTTCTACACAAACCGCTACGAGTACATGTCCTACTATGTGAATATAGGTGTCGAGGTCGAACATAGTAGTCCATCGTCTAATTACCAGTCATTGATGTATACTGTTAATAAACACGAGATCACCCACCGATAATGAAAATGGGAATCAAGGTACTAGAGTGCAAACTAACAAGTGTGAATAAATGTGTTGAGGTCGAACACTTGAGAGAATCCATCAATCAAGGGACATTGATGGATTCCCAAAGAACTGTCGATGGCGAGAGAAATTGCCACTAATGACTGCAAGTCTCAAGGCACTCAAAAGTGACTCTAGATTCCTATCCCAAAATAAATGATCTGAAGTTGATGGGATGAAATCTGCTGGAAGGAGGGCATTAAGGCATCCCCCATCATCCAACACGAGGTACTCAGCAAAGTTGTATAATGTGGAAGGACTCAACCATAAGGTGCATGAACCAATAACTGTATCAGGAATGGCCAACATGGAAAGTCAAGATAACTAAGGAATGGCCGACTCAGGTTTCAAATTCCTTCGAACAAGAGCATAATGGTGAATGGTGACTGAATGTAGGCAGCATAGACTCAATATGCAAAACTAGGACATCTCCGTGACACAAGAGGAATTGACAGAGGCTCCATAGGTACTGGAAGCTTAACCAGTCAGTGGAGATAAACTCAGATAAATGAGTACAGCTCCTAAATCCAAACTATTAACCCAACCAATGGATGTGATATATAGTGCTCTATTCAAAGGCGACATGACTCAACTGCTGCCAAAGATAACATCTTTCCTTGTCTGGCTTTTTGGTTTTTTAATTTTTTTTGGACTTTTTCAAATATTTGAAAAGCTTGAAAAAGAATAAAATTGCTTTATAATTACAGACTAGGAGGAGACGAGTGTCAAATAGGAAAACAAACTAGTTCTAAGAAATGGAACATACCTATGCTCGATGTAAGGATACATGTGTAGGATAGGGACACTCAGGGGAAATTCCCCTCCTGGTAAAACAGGGAATCAATATGCAAAGGATATATAAAATGGATCTGCGTGGCTATACATGAGACAAGCTCGGGCTATATGGTTGATAATCAAAGTCAGGGAAGCTGGGATAAGGCTCAATAAGGCAGGCAAAGCTCATGATAATGCAATTACAACTTGACATAAGGGAGTCCGGGGGAAATAGGCCAGCAAAATATCAAGAGGAGTATGAGGCTCTTGGGAAATGTCATGGCCATACTATACAATGGACTCCCACACCCTAAAGGACAAAATGGTTGGTATGGGCACCAAATGCAATTAAGGCGATAACTAGGGCACCCATGTAAGGTCAAGCTCTACCATTCTAATCATGCCACTTCTAAAACAACAACAAGCTTCTGTGACAAGATAGAATGGGTTCGTACCTATGGTTATACTAAAATGGTCATAAGGTCATGCAAAATGCAAACGGTCATGAAACCTAACCTATATGCCAGTTTAGACATGATACCTGAAATCGGCATGAACGGGTCAACACAATGGTCGAAATAGTGCTCAAAACAGTCTCCTACATCATATATTAGTTAAAACTGGTCCAAAATGATTAGAAATGGTCCAAACTATAGAAAATGGGTAAAAATTTGAAAAAATTTGAAAAATTTCTATTAATAGTAAATAATTCAAAACATTATATAACATTTGAAATTTTTCCCAATTGAGCTCAAAACTTCAACAACAAATTTTGGGATATCCAGCCGATGGAATCCACTACCATTTTTTCCAAGTAATTATCCATGCCCTACTCTTTCATTTTCATGCAAATTTTACAATTTTCCATTGTCAAATCAAGATTCTAGGCCATTCTAAAGTACGCACCACGGCCCACGTGGAAATCAAGGATTTTTCCGTGTATAGGACTGGATATACATGGAAAAATCCCTCAAAGTCACGTACATAGACGGCTATTTAGAAAATAGTCATATATGAGGTTGCATTCAAGGTTTTTTAATTGTTATAATGACTCAAACTTGAATTCAATGTGCAGGATGGTTCTAGAATGGAGAGAACATGAGCACGTGGATGTAGAAGAAGCAGTACATGGTGATCTAATGGCACAACAAGCTCTTTGTGCATGCGGGCTCTACAAGTTTTGGTGTCTTGGTGGCTTAAGAGCCAAACAAAGACTACTGCAGATGCTAGTAGACTACTAGGATCTTGACTCAGAGTCTTGCCAGATTGATGGGATGTCCCTCACCATAGAAATGGAGGACATATACTTTATTGTCGGAATTTCCTGATGGGGGGAAGTGGTGAACTCATGATCTTGCGGGACCAGAGGTGGCCTCACCATAGATTAGTACATAGCTGTATATTGTTATCCGAACATAGAGAAGGTTGGGATTCATATCCCAACTAAATCCATATAGGTGCTAGGCCTAAAGTCCATTCTACTGACACTGGGCAAGATAGTAGGGCTAGCTTCACTCCACCAAGCCTTGTGGCCTTTGATGTTCTACACAGTGGAGTGCATGAGACCCACGGTGTACGATTGGAGCACTACACTACTGGTCAGCATGAAACACTAGCTCAGTGAGTCCAAGATGGGTCGAGTACGAAACTTCGGTTTCAGTAGCATATAAAGCACATTTTTCTTTGAGCATGTTCCAGGATTGATCCCTAGAGTTAACGTTCCTCTTCACAGGGTTTGAGATCTAGCCTAATGACATTGAGAAGATGTGATGCACAGATTGGGTGGAGGTAGGGTGTCCAACCCCTATCCAGCTGATTTCTTTCCATGGTGGCGACGGCAGATAGTTGCCATCGATGATTAACCCTATGCAAAGATATATTTTCAGGGAGACCCCGACATGCCATTACCACCAGGATTGGCATATGGTGACATTGGTAATGAATCCCAACCCTCTTTTTAATATTTTTGTGTTATTTAATTTTTTTTTGTTTTTTGATATATGTAATCAAAAAGACATGTTTTTGCGTAACAACACATAGTGACATCCTATCATATGCATGCATATGTAGGACCACGATGGCCTAAAGGCTTCCCTCATCATATACGGAGGGGAAGAGGAGATGACATTACAGGTGTGGATACCAAGTAGATGCTCCAAAGCATTCATACCAACTTCATGTGGCTGACACACAGGGTACCCATGGCACAGGTCGAGGACCTTCCTGAGGCCATGCAGCGTCAGGTGGTTGGTGTGCCATGAGCATGGGTGTAGTTATTTAGATGGCTAGCTAGAGCCATGGTGACATTCCACGATTAGAACCCCCCTCCTCCTCCCCAAGCTCAAATACTTGGGAGTGATACATTTTGTACTACCGTGTACTTATATTTTGGTGGCTCGAGAGCCCCATTTTTGTATTATGACACTATGTATTATCACATTTTGGATGTTTTAATGAAATTTTTTTTATGATGATCGGTTTATTTATTTACATGTGTAAAAATGTATGTTTGTGATGAGCTTATTGTCTATGAAACAAATGCCAATCTAACACGTAGTTAGCATATGAGTTAGCAACTTGATTATTAATTCTTGGAACATGTATGTATGTTATGTTGTTGAATTGTCGTTCTAACAATATCACATGTAAGAATATCCATAATAATATTGGATCTCTAACATGATACAAGCCATTAATTTGTGACATTACTAACTTTGAATCAAGACTTACCTCAAGAGATAGAAAGACCATGTGAAACGACATTCCATAGAAGCTCGATAACGGCACTATATTCAGCAACATTGTTTGAAGAGGGCCGTAAACATACACCTCCTGAAGACAATACCTGACCCGTAGGAGTATAAATCACCCAAGCAGTAGAGGCTGAGTGTTGAGTGTGACGGCTTGCACCATCCACAAATCCTATATATATAGAAGAATCCATTGACATCTGCCATAAGAAACGAAAGCTAATCAACAAACCCGATCATCATAAGAAAGACATAACTATGCAAAATGTTGTACAATAATATACAATAGTCAACCCTAGCTGAAAGGTATGCATAGTATTTTTTAAGATAGAGCCCATTTCTAGGCTCCGCCAAGGCCGTCCCCTCATAATCTAATAGCTCATAAGCACCCTTCTCTAACACATGTTTAACCCACGGGGACTTCACTTAGTGAACCTATCACATAGCACGTGTAATCGTGGGATATTAAAGAATACCCTTAATTTCGAGAGATATTGACCCAAACTCTTTTTGTTGAAACCCCCTCCCAATACTTAAAACCTCCTCCCCACCCCTTTTTATACCTCAATCCTTATAAACCACCCTACCAACCCCCACCTTAAACCCCTCATCCCACCAATACCTGCAATATATTGGTTCAATTTTTTATAATTTTAAAACCCACAATATGAACTAACGTGATAGGATATTGGTCAACAAGTGAAGCCCCCATGGTTTAACAACATCAGGACCATGCCACATGGGGTTGAATTTTCCTGCCCCCAAGGGTTGTTTAGCTTGATCCCACAAAAGGACCAAATCTCCTTCACTAAACCTCCTTAGATGGACAGATTTATCATACTGTACCTTAACGCAACACTTATTCACTTCTAGACCCACTAAAGCATCTCGACGATGCTCATTAAGCTACTCTAAATGGACCAAATGTTCCTCCAATTGAGAAGTGTCCAGTAAGAGCTTTATGGCTAGCTTCAAAGAAGGGATTTCACACTAAACCAGTAATACAGACTCCACTGCATGTACAAGTTGATATGGAGAAAAATTGGTGGCAGTCTTAACCGTGGCCCTATAATCCCAAAAAGTAGGATATAACATAATATTCCAATTAGTCTTGCTTTGTGCGACAGTTCGTTGGAGAATAGACTTAAGTGATTTATTCACTACTTCAACTTGTCCATTTTCTTGAGGGTAATAAGAAGAAGAATGATCCTGCTTATACCCTAACTTCGAGGCCAACTCTTCCATCATGCAATTCTGAAAGTGCCTACCATGGTCAGTGACAAGATCTTTCAGAATATTGAATCGAGTAATAATCTGTTTGAATACAAAGTGTGCGGCTATATCACCGTTAGATTTAACTGTAGGCATAGCCTCAACCCATTTCATGAAGTAGTCAACAGCCATGATAATATGATGAAGCCCCCCGGCTGAAGCTGGGTTGCAGTCCATGAAATCAAGCCCCTACTTAGTGAAGGGACCGACGGTGATAATGGGATGTAATGGGGCAGGATGCGATCGTATATTACATGTGAACACCTAGCAAGAGTGGCACTTCTTAACCGCATTAACATAATCTTTAAAGATCGACGGCAAGAAATAACTTTCTCTCAATATTTTTTGGGCTGTAGAAAGCCCAAATAAATGACCACCACATGCCCCTCCATGGCAATCATTCAACACAAGCTCAGCCTCCTCATGAGTTAAACAACGATGTAAAATGGAATCTACCCCACGATGGTACAATGTGTTATCCACTATGAGGTAATTCTTGGATACATGGCATAATGGTTGTCGTTCATCCTATGAGAGGTAAGTAGGGACCTTTAATGTTTGTAAATATATGATAACGTCTCCATACCATGGATCCAAAGTTGAGATCAAGAAGATGTGCTCATCAACAAATGTATATTCACAAGCCTCCTCCTCCTCACTCAGGAAATCAGATATAAGCTCTGCAAAAATCAACGATTTCTTTGATTTTGCCGAAACAAACTTGAGATCAAATTCTTGTAGGATAACAATCCACTTATTATACTTTTCCCCTATCATCTTTCTAGTGACGACTAACTAAAATGGATTAATCATCCTCTTGAACCAAAAACCATACCAATCCTCTTGAACCAAAACCATACCAATCGTCTCCATGGACACGACCACATAAAGTAGAAAGTCACGGCTATAGTTAGGTGGACTAATCACCAGGGCCAATGCTAAGGCTCATTTAAGCACATCAAAGGACTCATGGGCTTGCTCATCCCAGCAAAAGGTAGTTTCCTTCTTTAAAAGACGCATAAAGCCTCTAGTCAAATTGGCAAAATTCACGATGAATATTCATAAGAAGTCTGCCATGCCTTGCAAACATTGAAGAGAGTCTAATGTTTTTCAGGGGAGACAATTGAATTATTGCCTCAACCTTTAAAGGGTTGACTCTTATACCCTCTTTGGAGACAATGAATCCTAATAAGCGACCAGACTTCATGCAAAAGATGCACTTGTGAGGATTTAACCTGACCAAATAATGGCGGCACCTTTTGAACACTAATCTCAAACGGTAGGAATGACGCATTCTCATGCAAGAATGAGTAGCAAGGTCATCCAAAAATACTTCAATAATCGATTTGAGATCATGGAAGATCAAGGTCATAGCCCGCTGAAAAGTGGCTCTAGCATTTTTAAGGCCAAGAGGCATCTTTCGATATGCAAAGGTTCCCCAAGGACAAATAAAGGCAGTATTATGTTGGTCCTCAGGTTTAATTTGTATCTGATTGTATCCATAAAATCCGTCCATAAAGGAAAATACGTCGCTTCCCGCACACTTATCCAAAATTTGATCAATAAATGGTGTGGAGAAATTGTCCTTAGGACAGGCACGATTCAAATCATGGAAATCAGTACATATGTGGACCATTCCCTGCTTCTTATCAACTGGAACGAGGTTTGAAACCCACTCCGTTAAGGTAAAGGGATAGATAAAATTGGCATTTAACAGCTTTTCTATCTTAGCCTTAATCGCGGGTGATTTCCTAGGATTCACCGCATGCAAGCATTGTCAAACAGGCTTAGCATTGGGGTAAGTTTTAATCTCATGTTCAACAATGCGAGGGTCAATACCTAACATTTCATCGTAAGACCAAGCAAAGATATCATGAAATTCTTTAAACAACTCAGTGTACTCTTGAATCTCAGTATGGGAACATTCTGCCCCAATATAGACATTCATAATCTTGCCAGGATCATGAGATATATTGATAGGGATGGTAGGAGATATATTCTCCATGTTTCTGTTAGCCATCGAACTAGGAGAGCTTAATGAAACCATGGGACTACCAATTCTCTGACTAAGAATCTCCCTATAGTCCTCACACTCCAAACAATCAAGCTTGGGAAGAAACTAAGATCTATGATGCAACTCTTCCAAGGTGGCTCAACCCTAGACATAGCCTCAATAATAGCCTCATCAAAAGGAAAAACCCTATCAAGGCAGTCCTATGTGTGAGAAGACTAAACTGCCCATGCAGGCAGTACATATGGGTCCTCCTCCTCCATCTGCGAAGAGGAAGGACTAGGCTCTGCAACACATGGAATATTAGCTTGATAAGCTATCATAGTTGCAGGCAACAGCATGTCCATCTCAATGGGCTCATTCGAAGGACTCGATGTAGGAAGAATCCAAGGATCTTCCATATATGTTATGTGAAAAGACACCAATCTTACCAATGATGAACCCTCACCAGGATTATACCCTTTCATAAGGATAGGTGCAAGACAATTAAAGCTTCCCATAAGGGATGGATACATGCCAACACCCACACTCCCAGTTTCCGGCTGAGAGTGCTCTACAATCAGGATGGAAGCTCCTGAATATGCGGTAACTAGTGGATTCTTGAATGACGTTTGATCAATCGTAACTATATTGCAATTAAATGAAAATCATACAACTTGAAATAAAGAAGAATCTGCGGCTTGCAAACTGTACATCCAGTTCCTACCCAGCAACAAATTGTAGTCAAGGGGTGCATCAACCACGTCGACCTCTATCGCAATGGTCTTCCCCCCCAAACAGACCTTAAGAGAAGGAAGAATGTTGTGCGGTCAAAATGATCTTCCATTGAAAGCAGTCAACATGGTACTAGATTTAGACAACTCGGGGGAACCCAAACCCTTCCAACACACCAAAGACATCACGGAAGCAGCAGCGCCTTCATCAATCACAGTGCATTTGACAGTCATGTTAAGACATTCTACGTGAATCAAGAGAGACACATAGTAAGGCAAGCGAGGTTGAAGTCCCATGGTTTCAAATTTGATCAGATAAGAATAATTATCATCATTCACACCTAGGGCAGAAAGCAAAGCCTTCCTTTGCGAAGGACAACTCTGAAGTACTTCAAGTGAAGACATCGCACAAGGAGTGTGGCCCAAATCCTGGACAACAGAATAATTCTAGGCGGCTTGGGAATTAGGATTGTGCCTTGAATGCTTAAGGACTCCCTTAGGAATGTGAGGTGCAACTTTAGGTTTATCCATAGTTTTTTCAATACACAAAGGACTCCCAGGTGGATCAGGTTCCTTTCCAAACTCGGATTGTGATCAACCATACTCCTTCGCATGACTCACAACCTTAGTAGCATGGACCATGTTGATGCAACCATGACCACTAGTCTTCGATGGATCTTGATCACCACCAGACTAATCATGGGTCCTCGAGTTCATGTTTTGATTATGAGGTAAAGGGTTGGTCAGCACAACTAGGCCCTATGCTATGAATCTCAAGGCTTCATCAATCCAACACCACAAGTGAGTGAGGTGGTCATCCTTACACAATTTGCAAGGAAACTTAACCTTACGTTTAGGCTAGTTGTCCCCCCCAGCATTTCAGGAATTCTTGTCATTAGAGTTGGCATTTTCATTCCTATTCCCACCCTTATGATTTTTTTTACCCTTCTTTTTATTCCTTCCGGGTTGCTGGTTACCCTTCTGGTCCGACGATTGTACCGAAAGCACACTCCCCATTTGGGTGGGTTGAGATGAATCCATAGCTTGTTCTAAGGCAAATTGCTTGATAGATAATTTATTGACTTGTTTCACAACCGAATCTACAGGTTTGGCACTCGTACAACCAACAATGCCATTGGCATGTGGTCTAGGTTTAACCTTAGGGTCAAAACTAGAATGCGGAGCATTAGGAATGATCTCATATAACAAACCAAATTGAGCATAAATCAAGTCTAATTCCTACGCCCTAAAAATGGCTTGTTCCTCATTCTCAACTCCGGATGTAGAAACATCTTTCTCTATATAAGGCAGTAATGATTTAAGGAACCATTCGAGGAGAAACTCTGGCGGTATGAAGGCTTTAATCAATATCTTTCATCTACGCCACTCTTGGGTATGGTCCAAGATATGAGTGGCTTTATCCTACTGAAACGTTGACAAGAGTTCCTTACCAACGTCGTAACGCACCGGTATCTGGAAGTGGTTGAGAAAATTCATAACTAGGTGATCGAACAATGGGAATGCCCCCCTAGGTAACTCTATATACCATTTCACTGCAAGCCCTGTAAGGGTGCATTGAAACAACCTTAAATGGATCGAATCTTTGTATAAGGAATTTGAAGAGCACCATAGGTGAAATGTAGTAACATGTTCACTCGGATCTTCTCTTGGTTTTCCCTCGAATTTGGGAATTTTCGAGGGAATCTTATTAGGGATAGCCGACCAAGCCAGGTCATGAGATACGAGATCATTTGTCAGTCTTGACAAGTCAGGAAGATTTAGCGTTGCGAGGAAAGGGATCCTAGGATGAGCAGGTCGATGCCCCACTCCCTGATAATTTTGGTTCACATAAGCCTGATTACCGTAACCACCATGGCCTTGGCCATAGTGCCATCCTCCCATTTGACCCATGTAGGGTGGCACAGAAGCACCATAATGTGGTGTACCTTGACTATTTGGGGCTACGAAGGCATAATTCATAGAGTAAGTGGGTTGGTGATACTCATACCCATAAGGTGAATAAACTTGTCCATACTGCGTCCCATAATAAGGTCCATAAGACATCCCATGAGATGTCCCATGAGACACTCCATAAGTAGGAATACATGCTCCGGAAGTAGTAACACGGCCTATAGAAGTAGGAATACAAACTCCCAAAACAACAGGAGGTACTTGACTCTGAGACACAACTATGTGAGTACAAATAGTACAGACATGACTCGTAGCAACGTTTTGGCCTAAAGGACCACGTGAATGAGGAGGAGGAATAGCATTCGAAGAACAAGGAATAGAGGACAAAGAGACATGTGAAATTACGTACATGGTGTTCCCTATAGTCACTCATCGAGGTTCTGGTATCCTAATAGGATTACTAACACTAGGTCTAGGAGGAATATGTGATGTAGCTTCCACCACCGGGATGGAAGGTGCAATGTGACTCGTGCTTCCAAACCTCTCTGCATGGTAAGGAAAAGGAGTGCCCCCAGGCATAGTGTTAAGCTCAAAATTTGACTAGACATGAAATGTTGGATCATGTGTAGGGATACTAGACATACCATAACTACCATAACTAGTGCTCACGGTTTCATGATGACTCTCATTGCCCAGCATCCAATACCAGTGACCTATGAATGAGGGATCATAGCTAGAGTGACTAGGTGTTTCATGTGAAAGATCAAACCCAAAATGTGCAAGCATATCAGGTGAAGGATCAAATGTAGGAGTAAACTCTCCGTCCTCCACTTGAGTTGGGGAAGACAACTCAAGAATACCATCTTCATGATCTCCCATCGTGTGTGAATCAATGTGTGAAGTGGTCCACCTAGACTGTGTGTTTCTCTCTCCCAAAGGAGGAGGAGATGTAGAAGGTGAAAGTCGTGCTAAACGACGAGAATGGTGAGGAGTCGCACCCGAATCCACAATGACTCAAAAAATGCAAAAGAATCACTAATTATGTAAACCCTACACAAGCTAACATGCACAAAGCATACACTAATAAAATCTAAATCCAAACACAAGCAATCAAGGGTAGGATAAGTGAGCTCCCGAATGAAGCAAGTATGTCTCACCTAGGAGAGGCTTGAGACTCCCATACACAAAAAGTGTAGGTTCGTAACCAATTATTGTGGCCCTTAGCTTCAACACATAAAGCGACTGTGCTGTCCAACCCCAACTTGGCCGGGACACCTGCAGAATAACCCCTGCAAAGTACCCCCTCAATATCGTAGGTAAGGCAACTAAGGTCACCTCAATATAATCAATGCTCAAGCAAATAGTTGTAGGTGGGATTGACTGTATGGGCTGGGTAGCAAAGCTCGAAACTCTCAAAAGAGCCCCCAGATACAAATACAATCCTGGAAATATCTCCGGTATTACTTAGTTATGACTAGGGGTCATCCCAATAAATAATTGCTCACACTGCCTCATGCTTAAATCCCTTTTGAGAGGAGGATCCTGAGAAACACTAATTATACCAAGGAATTTAATGCTCTCACTTGGATAGACACATACATGTTTTTTTTTAGTGGCATTGGAGAATTTACTCACAATGAACTATTCCAAGACCCTAAAACCTAATCTTGTTGGTGTACCCTATCAAAGAAAATAGTGTAATCCATTTTAATTAAGCGTTGATTTTATTTGGCTTTATTACTCGAAAGAGGTAGATGGTTGTGCAACCAATGGTGTTATGATGCAACATGAAGTAAAATGCACACCTAACAATCAATGCAAATGCATTGTGTCAAATGAAAAACAGGGCATGCTACTACGTGAAATGAAATTTTTTCTTCAAATGACAAATGCAATCATTCCTATATGAAATCCTGACTAATACTCTAAGGAAATCTAGTGCAAGTACCATGCGAAATGCAAAGTGCAATGCATAATGATGCAAAGAAGAAAATATTTTTGGATTTTTTGAATAAAAATGAGATACTAAAGCAAAAGAATGATTCTACTACCCCCAAACTCGGCAAGCATAGTCAAACAGCACTCACACAAAGTACTAAGGTGAAAGAAATCTAATGCACTAATCCCAAAACAAAAAATTGAAAATGCAATGACAAGAACATTCGTAAAAAAAAGAAATTTACCCTAAAAAAAAATGTCTCTGGTCAGAAGCAGAGGTATACAGACTCTAGCAGTATCAAAGGAGACTCAGCAATCATAAAAAATCACCTAGCAACAATCAATCTTCCTCTAGAAGGAAAAACTAAGGGCATACGCAACTGTTCGCAGTAAACCTGCGTATGTACACGGATATAGCTGCCAAAGCCGCGTGTATACATGACTATGAGTTAAAAACTCATGTACAAGAAGAGAAATGTACAAAAATAAAGGCAAACAGACAAGCTAAGACAAACTTCATACCAATCAAACACTACCAAGAAAACATGCCCCCATACCCGACACTTAAACAAATAAATAAGAGCAATTCAAGAACATTGAATGCCGATAAAAGACCCCAAAGGACAACTACTAGGAAGTCCCCAGCGAAGTCACCAATTCTGTTACGGATAGAAATTCCTATGGATTTGGGTACCACAATCGACAGCTTAACTCTAGAAATCAATCCTTTCCTATATGCAAGAGAAATCAAACAACTAACACTAAAGGATCTCGATCCGTACCTTATTCTGAGCGATTGATGTAGATCCTCGTTGAGCTTTACAACTACAGCTTGAATTGATAAATTGCTTCCTCAACATTTAATAAACAAGACAAGCATGCTATATATAATTGTGTTAGCTCTACTCTAGCATATATCATCAATAACATATAAGCATTTGAAATCATCCGTGGATAAAATATTCATTCAAACACACATTATTGGACAGGAAAAGATATTTCTATTAATATAAAATCAGAGATTACAATGAATACAACCTCTATCGGCACGTTTGCGAATCGAAGAAACCGGGTCCCCCACTTGGGCCTCCACCACTTTGATTCTCCATCTCTCGATAGCAAGCTCACAAGAAAATGGCAAGCTTGGGAAGAACACAAAAGTGCTCCAAGTGACAAAGGGGATGCAGACTTAAGCACAAGTTCCAGCAACAATGGACAATAGTTTTCTTTCTCTCAATTCCTCATATGCCTTCTGTTATAACTAGATCTTGTTCTTAGTTTATCTGTTCTTTTTGTCCTAATTTTCAACCGTTGGTTGAAAATGATTTTATATTTCATGTTGATTTTAATAATTTTTGACAATCAATAATTTTGGTTGGATTTAATGCTTTTAATGGTTGAATCATTTCATTATTTTAGTTTTAAGGTTTGTCTTTTGGGATTATTAGTTAATATGTACATCTTTAAGCTTTCAAAAACTTATAATAAAAGTTCATTCCAAGTTTTTATTTATAATCTAACTCTCAGTTTTTAGTCCTTTGTCAAATATTTTCATGAGGAGATTTTTGTAGCAGCTCTATTTTTTCTGTTTTTGTCATTGTCATTGGGAGCAGATTACGAGGAGATATAAATGAATTCAGGAAAAAAAAGAGAGGTTTTTATCCACAACAAACTCGTTCACAAAATCCTCTCTCCATTTTGCAACAACTATTATCGTTTGAGAGATTCTAATTCATCTTTGTGGCCTATTTTCAGGGTTTGAATTATCTAATAATTTCCTGTTTTAGTCACAAATTTACAGAACATATTCCGATCAATTGAAGAGAAATTTTGAAACACAAAGAGAATTTTTTGTTCATAACATACTCATTTAAGAAAACCTCTCTCATTTTTTACAAAAGTGTTCCCGATCGAGAGATATGAAGGTGTCTTTGAGACCCAAATTTCCAGAAATTCGCCAAATTTCCCCAAATCCGATTTGCTATTTTTGGTTAATTATCTTTAAAGATTTTGAGTTATCATGTAAATAATTGATGTAACTATTTCAAATTTCAACCTAGAAGGTAGTTATGGAACTATTTTACTTTTTTAATGATAAAAGGAAGACAAACATACAGTTTTGGGAAGGGGATTTTTCACTCAAGGAGAGGCTTTTGGAGCTTTGATTTCTCAAGCTAGCACTTATAACTCTTATGTAAGTGGATGACTATTATTGATTATATATAAACCGATGAGCCCTTTTACCTGTCATGCTTTTTCACTTCTAATCTGTTTGATTGCTTAGTCTACAATTTCATTTCTTGTTTAAAGTTTTATTGATGTAAATGCTTGTAGCCCGTGGGTGGAATTAGTATTCCATGTGTAATATTTATGGCTTATTGGGATGTGTTTGATCCCCAGTTTATCCAATTTGCATGATTCAGTTCTATATTAGCTTGTGGATGTTTATTTACTCCTTGCTAATGAAGTTTTTAAAACCCTAAAACCTATTTTATTTAATTTTACTTTTGAGATTGTGTTGGATTTTTCTTCTGGTAGTCTAAGAACAATTTCTGGCACAAACACCTTCAATGTATCCAAAGGGTTTCTTATATATCTCTTCAATGGGGTAATGAAAGGTCGAATCTGAGTGATCTCAAGTCATATGGAAGGTCAGGAGACCAGTGAGTTAGATCCACATCAAGAAAAACTCCAAAAGAATTTGGCCTTTTGCACACATCCCGATGTACACGGTTTTAGAGGTCAAACCCGCGTATATATGTGATAAAGGATTTAAAAGTCGCATATGGCAATTTAAGCATGTTGTTAGGGATAATCTAGGAAACATCAAAGGAACAAAAATGGTTCAAGGGGTCTAAGGAGTCTGCATAGGGATAGGGAAGGACATAAAAGTATGATTCACCATGTGTGGTAAAATCAGCTATAACACTTGTGTATGAAAATTTTACTTTCATCTATAAAAAAATAACCATGGATTTCCTATAAGAAATAAGCAAAGGGTTATACCAAAGCAGCTCTAAAAGTGAAAAGCATATTTGATCGAGGTGCAAGACAGACAAGGGTCTAAAAATAGGTGACTGACTGTTATGTTTGTAAAATAGTAGTGTGACTAACCCAACTTTTTATCCTTCAAATCAAAGAGGGATTGATGGGCTCTCAAAAAAGTGGAAGAAATTCCACCCTTAGATCCATAGGTCAAACCCCAAGTGCTCGATGCTCAACAAGGAGGATGTTAATGCCGTGAGACCCTCAACGATATACCACTCCTCATAGCATCCAAAGTCACTTGTTTTTAATTGAAGAGAACAATAGTAAAGTTGATTCCTGTTACTAAACTTACTCAACCCCCCTTTGTATCTCAGAAGACCTCGGAGGGTGATGGACAAGTTGAAGAGGAGGGGACAAATAAGTGCGTTAATTTCCAACTTTTTAAAATGGGATACAGAATGTAAATTACAAAAATCAACTCAGAAATAGACAGGTCGCATGTAATAGGTTGACAGTCATAATTGGGTCTCTCAAATAGGATAAACAGATGCAAATGGGCTCAGAAATAAATAGGTTGCACTTAACTGGTGTACAACCATGAGTGGGTTGCTCAAATAGGCCAAACAGAGGTGACTGGGTCACTTCAACTACAAAAACAGATGCAAATTTTCCCTGGGAGGCAAGTTGCTCTTTATGGGGGTATAGCCATGACCTGGGTCATGCCTAACAGGAACAAAGCATAACTGGGTCGCGGGTTTTGGCCCGAGAGATGTGACTTGGACCAGAACTGGAAAAAATAAAAATAAAAGCAAGCATAACAAAGAAATCATGAAACATATAAGTGAAGAAGAAGTGATGGCGACGATTTGGACTCTTCATCTAGATAAGGATCTGGGGGTGGATGACTTTCCCATAATTGTTTATTGGAAGTATCGTCCTATAATCAGGAAGTATATTTACAGAATACTTAGTTGTACCATAGGAGTGCAGAGGATTAGAGGGGCTGCTAATTCCTCCTTTATATCCTTGATCCCTAAAGAAAGGAATACTACTTCTCTCAAAAGGTTTAGGTCTATATTTCTTTCTAATGATTCATACAAAATCCTCACCAAAGTCATCGCCTCAAGGGTGAATAAATTTCTTCCTACTCTTATATCCAATAATTAGGGAGGGTTTGTTGAAGGGCGACATATAATGGACAACATTGTCATAGTCCAAGAAGCTATTCATTCAAGTTATACAAGGAAGGAGAGGTGGCCATCGATTCTCCTCATGCAATCGTAGATGACCTTAGAATGTACCGATTCGACCCAAGATACTTCAATGGTTAGCTATGAGGAAGGTACAAGTTTTCCATCATGGCCCAATTGTTGGTATGATGAACAACATCAAGCAAAATTATGCAAATGAAAGGAAATTTGGGAGATAGGTCGTATCACAATTTTTGAGTGGAAAGGTGGTGAGAAATCTTGGTTGGTGGATCTCGTAAAGTATTCCAAGTAGGAGTGCCACTAGTGATTTTCTCATTCTAATACGAGAATGGCTCATTAGAGAAGATTTGGAAGGGAGGAGGAGGGGAGTAGATTCCTACCCATGTTGCTTCTAGCATGAAATGAGTAGTAAAAACATCACGCGATTTTCACAAGCTAATCCTTGAGAATATCTAAGACGATATTGTTATGGACGAAATTGAAACTTGCTTGAATAGGACACTCATTTCTTATGAGGCCAGGGTGAATTTTAGGCAGTGGATAACAAACCCAAGCAATACCCACTCTCAAATTTCATTATACCAAATAATTGTGGATGATTTATGGCTCCATATGTGTTTGATTGGGAAATGCCTGAAAGAATGAGGCCAATCCTACAATGAAATTCTCCTTCAACATATGATTAAACCTAGGTAGCAGTCTTGGACAAAAATATGGTTCTCCTAGTGTGGGGCCTAGAAATTGATATTGGGTACCACCCACATTCAGGTCATACTCCAAGTTCTCCTGTAACCATTCACTATGATAATCCTGATAGCCAAGACTAATCTCTAAAGTTCATTTCCTAAAATTAGTGTGTCTATAGTATTATATCAGGATTTTGAGTTTTCATTTCCTAAAATTAGTATGTCTACAATATTATCACAGGAATTTGATTCAAGTCGACTGCTTCTGCATGTCTATCTCCTTAATGTTTTTGTTGAAAAATTACAAAAATAAATATTATAGCTCGGTCTCCCCTCAGGGAAGTCTCATTTTGTAGACTCTTTTAGCTAAATAGATTGATAATTTGTTTTCCTTAGGGAGGGATTTCAACTACAAGCAAATTTGCATTGAAATTTTACTCTAATTATTTGAAAGGTCATGCCCTCTATTTAAACAAAAAATTTTGGCATAAGAAGATACAACCATCATCCCAAAATCAAAACCAACGCATTGTTCTAAGTTGGCCCCAAAATAAAAATAAATTAAGTGTAAATTCTAGAAGGGTTTCCCCCTCTCTACTTTTCTAGATACATATATTTCCTTGTTGCATATCCCATGCTTCCTTTGAAAGGGAATCATCTTGTTTATTGAATTCTATGTACGTATGGATGACATTTAGATTCATGAAGGAAGACCCCTCTACTTGAACTCGATGTAGGAGAGGTTTTAATGTCAACATTGAAGATTGGTAATGCTTGTTGCACCAATCCACCATAAAATTTGAATATCCCCAAACTAGGAGGGACTATAAAAAATTTTCCAAAGAAAATTTTAATAATATTCCCATGCAAAATATTTCATTTTTGGCATTTGTACCTGGACCAACACTAGCTTTCAGGAGATAAAAATGATTCGAAGAAAGGAAAAGGATTGCATCATCACCACATAAATCCATATTTGCTTGGCACGCCCCATCGAAGAATCCCCATGGATATTTTTCATTAATATTTGATTCTTTTGGCTAACATACAACCCCTTAACCCTTTATATTGTGTACCTTTTGTATGCTACAATAATCTTGGACACTGCAATTGAATAAGTTCAATCATTATCATAAAAAATTGTTATGTTTCTTAACTAGTTATAGGTTCCATATAACAAAAATAGGTAAAGTTATATGGCACAATGTACTTGTATCCTTCCTCTGGGCTTCACAAAAATCCAATATAGATACCTTTTCCCAACTACCTACATAGTGAACATATCTTAAAACACTACACCAAACTAGTTTCACATATGAGCATGAGACCAAAAGATGATAAACTAATTCTTATTGGCATTTACACAAAGAGCATATGTTTGGCGTTGTCATGACCTCTAACAATATATCAACCTTAATATATACATGAAACTTAAGACCAAAGGAGTGGTGAAACTGTATTACATACTTATGGTGGTGGGCCATAGGTCTTGGAATCCATTTTAGAGAGCCTAGGCTACCCTTGATTCTCAATGTAGAATAGCAGAGAGCTATCTCAAATGAAAAAAAAAATACTATAAAAAATACATGTCTACATTTAGAAAACACGCAACTCTCAAGTTATTACATTGTTTTGTTATCATGCATTTGTTGAAAAATGTTCAACATATTTTGCATATTTATTTTTAATGTGAAAAAATATTTGGATATTTATACTTATACAGTATTGTAAGTATGGTAACTTTATATGTGGATGGTTGTGTTTTTAAAGTGTATTCCATTAATATAAAAAGGAGTTACATCATGATATTATAAGAAATAATATTTATGTTTAAGATTTTTATTGAAAAATAATTAGTGATTAATAGAATATATCTCATCTTTTATTAAAAATATATATAAATTAAAAAAATAACAAAGTAAAGTTTATGTGCTTTACATATAAAATAAAAATGTTTAAAAATAGTGTTTATATAATTTAGTAGAAAATATTTTTCTTGAAACTATATAATTTGGAGATTTAAAGAGGTTTTTGTAGCTATTAGACTAAAAAAACAAAGACCAAGAAAACCTGCGTGCATGGGAGACTTAATTATTGATCATTTTCAAAATTTAAATCAAGAATTATGAATATTAGGCTAAGAATGTTGTTGATTTTCCTTTGCATGCTTTTTATTGAACCCTTTCCCTTTTGTTTCATTATCTTTCTCAACTACAACAAACTTTAGTCCCTAGTGGACCTTGATAAGATAATCATATTTAGCTTCCATGAATTCCAATTTACACATTGTGTTCGAGTGCTATTGTGTATCCCTTTCCTCCATAGCCTGAGAAATTAAGGATTTCACAAGCCAATAAATCTCAATAATTTTAGGTAATGTTGTGTACCCTTGGTCCTAGAGAATCCAATGTTAGGAATCCACTACAAATCCTCCATGTGCACATTAAAAATAGGGGTCATCACCCTTCTAGTTATGGACTTCTTCTCGAGATTATTCATCTCTTCATTACTTGCATTACAGTGCTTGAGAAAGTAACTATTCATTATAACTATAGAAAGTAACTATTCACCTTGTTGACTAATATATTATCACATTCATTNTATTAGGGGGGTATGAAATAGGGTATGGGGATTTTATAGGTATTAGGGGGTGTAAAAAGGGGTATCTAGTAGACATAGGGAATATCTCATTTTAACCAAAACTATGTACTGGGAGGGGGGGTCAACAAAGAAAATTGGTAGGTATTTATCAATATCTAGTGAAATTATGGGAATTCTTTAATATCCCATGAATGAAGGTGTTATGGCTTATATTCATTAAGTGAATACCACGTTCCTTTTCTTCCTCCTAGAACAAGGATTTCCCTTTCCTATCTTTAGGTTGGGGGTGTTGGAGTCATTTACCCAACATGCACACTTATTTGGTCAATTTTGGCCTATTTACCCACTATCCTAAGTTTAAATGAATTGCTTGGCATCTGATGAGCACATTATGACATCATCATGAGCTCACCCACACCCTCCTTCAGTCAAGGAGGCCATCTAAGCCTTCTCCTTCATTCGGGGAGGCTAACTGGGCTTTCTCCTTCAAACAAGGAGCATTTCTGGGGTGATATGAGTGTCATAAATACACCTAATTGCTAATTGATTGTTACAATCAGTTAAGTTGAGTTTTGAAGGTGCCTCCATTCATTATTTGATTATTTTTGGTCTTTATTTATGAACTGGAACTAACACATGCACCTACAACGACTTCTGATGAGATGTTTACTTCAGTTAACTCCATCTAAGCTACTTGGAGTTATGGATGCACTACCTCCTTCAGTTGGACATGCAATTACATGTGATGAGCCACTTTTAGTTAGACTCGGTCATCTATTGCACTCCGCTTCAATTAGGACTTAGTTGAGAGTCAATTATTGATTAGCTTGGTGGTTAACTATGTGTGCCTATTGTTGCTAACATTCAGTTAAGCTACACACATCCATTCAATTCGAATGACCTCCTTGAGTATTTGAATTGTCTCGGTATTCATGCATTTTGCATGACCATTGTATTGTATTACTAATTTCTTTATTGATTATACAGAACTGCAACATTCTATTGCAGCACCATTATGCCATTTTCATGCTTAATTGTCTAAAATATCTTATGATACTATGTTTTAGTCCCTAGATTACTGTGATAGATTAATAGGGGGATTCATTTTTCTATCATGGTTTCCTATGTGACCCATAAAAAAAACTACGAAGGACCCTTACTAACCAAGACAATTACATCGAAATCATTTCTTGTTTCCAAATCCCCCCCAATCGAGAACCTAGACAAAGTGCTGAGAAAGTATTGGTCTCTGAGAATAAAAAAAAGAGCTCTCATGTAGATGTTGGAGGTTGGTGACTAAAAAAAACAAGATCAAGAAAAAAAATAGTATTCATAAATCAACAAACCTCACTTATTTGTTGATGATATAGTGCACAAACATTCACCACCCCATACCTCGAATGACTAACTATCATCATGTTATTTGCATGAATGAACTATAAATACATTAAGACACTCCCATTATAAGAACAAAAAAAGAGGAAGGACCCAATTGATGCATATAAGTGGCACACATGGACCTAACTCATGCATATAAGTGGCACACATTATTACCCACATACTTAAGAAACACAACTAACCTATATAGATAAGTGAAATGGGTAAGTGGTTATAAGTTGTGTGATAAATTTCCAGTTGGGGTAGAGTTCCTGATGACTAAAGTTTTTGTTGGGAAAAGGTCCTATTGGACAGAGTTTCAATCGAGGTAGAGTCCAGACTGATGCAAAATTCTAGAAAAGAAACCATGAAAGAGTTTTAGTTGAAGAAGAGTTCCTAATGAGTAAATTTTAACCCGAGCAGAGTTTCGACTGAGGAAGAGTTCCAGTCGAGGCATAGTTCCAACTGGGGAAAAGTTCCAGTCGAGGCATATTTCCATAGAGAAAATTTCCAAGTAGGGAAAAGTACCTACTGGGCAGAGTGCCAACCAGGGTAGAGTTCTAGTTGGGGCAGAGTTCCTACCCAACAAAGTTCATGTCGAGCAAGAGTTCCAGTGAGGTAGAGTTCCAGTGGGGAAAAATTCCAGTCAGGGAAAATTTCTAGTCAGGGGAAGAGTTCCAGTGAGGCAGAGTTTGCACCGGGGCAGAGTTCTAGCTGGGTAAAAGTTTCAACGGGAGCATATATCCAACTGAGGCATAGCTCCAGCGAGGGCAGAGTTCCAACAAGGGTAGGGTTCCAACAAGGGAAGGGTTCCTATGAGGTAGGTAGGTAGGTTTCTCAAGGAGGCATAGTTCCATCCAAGTTCAAGGTTCCATTCAAGGCAGAGTTCTAGTTGGGGTAGAGTCCCATTCGGGGTAGAGTTCCAGTCGGGGCAGAGTTATAGCCGAGAAAAGTTCTAATAGGGGCAGAGTTCTAGCTGAGGTAGAGTTCCAGTCGGGGCAAAGTTCCAACCGGGGCATAGTTCCAGCCAAGGCATAGTTCCAACAAGGGAAGAGTTCCAAAAAGGCAGGTTTCCAACAAAGGTAGGGTTCCCATTAGGTAAGAGTTCCTTCCGATAAAGTAAATGCATTGTTGAACATGCTTCATAGAGAGTTATTGAGATAGCATATATTTAGATATTTTGAAGCTTCATAGTTCTACATTGGTAATGTTGGATGGGAAAAGTTCCAGGCGGAGCAGAGTTCCAGCCAGGGCATAGTTCCAGCTAGGATAGAGTTCCATCCAGAGCATAGTTCTAGTCGAGGCAGAGTTGCAGCCGAGGGCATAGTTCCAGCCGGGCCAGAATTCCAACGGATGAAAATTTCTAGCTGAGGTAGAGTTCCAGTCGGGGAAGAATTCCATCTGGGCAGATTTGAATTGGTATCAAAATACATGTGAAAATGATACAATACTAAATATTTACTGTCAATGCATACTTTACCTTTGCAATTTCAGACCTCATAGTGGTTACTTCAATACATGGATTAGGTGTTCCACAAATATAGACACACAACTGATATATTGGTGTATGTTGTTGTAAGTACTCGAGCAAATGACTTATGCATACATGTTGTACTAATTAGCTAGATCATTCATATGTGCTTTTTGCTTATATTATTAGATAGCTCAAACATATTCTTAAATTGAAATTTTGATTTTGATACTTTTAATTATTTCATTTATGCATTTGTATATCAAAATTTATATTTAATTGAGATGTTAAGTATCTCAAGTTTGTAAATAGACACATTACTATAATAGTAGGAGGATTCCATTTATGGGAAAGAAGTCAAGTGGCATTGCCATTGGATCAACCATTAACCTTGAGAGAAAAAATGTTTCCCCTCCCCTTGTATGCTTTTATTAACAGAAATGAGAAAATGGTATTAATATATAAAAAGAGAATACACAAAGATGAGAATCATTCCAAAAAAGGAGCACCTTCAAATCCATGGGAGAGAATCCACAGGGAGATTTTTTTTTTGAGTGTCTATCATAACTTTGCAACCTATTTTCTAAGAAAATTTGTTATAATATTTATTATAAAACCTTGCAAGGCCAACTTGTCTAACTGGAAAGGCCGACTTGTCTAGTATGACAGCAAAAATAATATTTATTATAGTGACACATGGGTAATATCACGGGGGCTTCACTTGTTTACCGATATCCCATCACGTTAGTTCATATTGTGGGTTTTAAAATTATAAAAAATCAAACCAATATATTGCAGGTATTGGGGGGATGAGGGGTTTAAGGTGGGGGTGGGTAGGGTGGTTTATAAGGATTGAGGTATAAAAAGGGGTGGGGAGGAGGTTTTAAGTATTGGGAGGGGGTTTCAACAAAAAGAGTTTGAGTCAATATTTCTCAAACTTAAGGGTATTCTTTAATATCCCACGATCGCATGTGCTATGTGAGAGGTTCACTAAGAAAAGTCCCCGTGGGTACTATTGACCCAACATACATCCATAGGTTTACAGTGATTCTTTCAATGAATATTACATGACCAATCACATCAAATACATCTCTTTAAGGAGGAATACAATCAGTACTGTTATCTCCCAAAATAAATTTATTTTCATATGAAGAATTTTATTCACACAATGAGGGATATGGATGCCACTAACAGTTTGAAAGCCTCTGTTGTTGATAAAAATTTCACAAAGTCGTAGCTTCAGTGTCTTGGGCGAGGATCAGAACATCTCATTAGCCACTGACAGACTTACAAACGGACAAGACCTCCGCGATCAGATAAACATTTCGGCGATTGGAAGAAGTAAGGACTACAGATCGGCGAGATAAAGCTAAAAGTTTCTGTGGTGTCGGCATCGAAACTTGAAAGGAATAACGATCGTCAAGCTAGTTCCTTAAGGAGCCGCAACAGCGGGAGACAGAAGGACTACAAATCGGCAAATTTTACAACTAAACTCCTCCGTAGTGTCCGCAGCATAGAAGACTAAAGCTCCGATCGATGACAAGAATCATTCCTATAGCGCGACAATAGAAAATCATCGGCAATCGAAAGACATACAGAATACAGATCGGCGAGTTCACAACAAAGCTCCTCCGCAGTGTCAGTGGCACAAAAGACTAAAGCTCCGATCAATGATAAGAATCATTTTGATAGTGGGACAATAGAAGATCATCGGCGATTGGAAGACATACAGACTACAGATCAGAAAGTTCACAATGAAGCTCCTCCATAGTGTCAGCGGCATAGAAGACTAAAGCTTAAATTCAAATGTCACTAATCAACCTTCGACAATGATAAAATTAGTTCATTTCACCTCTAAAACTACTGTAGCATTCAGATAAAAGGTTCCAATGCATAAGTATTTCAGCTCCCGATCATCGACGAGCTAGTGATGGAGAGCGCCAGCGTTGAGATTTGAAGCATCGATAAGCTAAAGGAAAAAGTTGTTGATTGCCGATGAAGAATTGGTCGCAACGCTATTGATTTAAGGAACTGAAACAGTTGAAGCATTGAGATTTGGATCACCGATGAGCTAAAGGAAAAGCTTTCTATCGGTGACTGCGGCGACAAGAAATAGAAAAATCCAGCGGATTAAACAAGAATGCTCACTGCAGTTAAACGTCGATACAATGGCTATTGGTGGCAATTTCACAGTGAACTAGTGGTGGTGATTATCAACGACCACTTCAGTTATTAAGTTCTCTCAATAAACTAGATCTTCACAGTAGATAAACAAATAGTTAGCAAGGGTTTGAAGCCCTAATCTGGGAAAACTAGCACTTTCAAGTATTTTTTGTGTAAACAGATCGGATTTCCAGTATCTGTAATTTTTGTAGGAGGGTATAAAGCCCATGATTGATTTTATAATAAGGTTTCAACTTCGGGAATTTATGAGCCAATAATACTTTCAAGCTTCTCATTTTACTTGTTCATGGTATAATCTCTTCAGCCATCATCTCTTTCTTTACTGTGTTTATGCATGAATGTGCATTTAGGTCAATTTTAGATTTATGAAAAAGCCAATAGCTGTCATCCTATTGGTCTATTAGTGATATTTGGTTTATAAATACCATCCTCAATAGCATTTAGCCATTTATATGCATGTTTTATGTGTGTAAGTCTGCCATCCTGGTGAGTTCTCCATCCTTGCACCTTATAGTCGAATTTATGAGCAAATTGCAACTAAACGCCTTGTAAACGAGTGAGTCTTATGCATTCCTTGAGAGTGCAAATGTTACATAGGTCGACTGACTTGAACCATATCTGAAAACCCTAAAAACCATTGTAAGTTAACAGTCATCCTCAAGCTACAACCTAGAGGATTTTCCTAGAGTGATAAGAAGTACAATTCGAATATCTTTCGAATTTACTTAAGAATGTCCTCATCCTTTGAAGAATACACTAATTTGATTAGGAAGGACAATATTTATCCTTAGTTCCTATGTTATTTCCCCCTAAAATTTTTGAGAGAATTCACATCTGGTGAAGATATGTGTGTCCGAGTCCTCTTCTTTTTGACATAAAACACATATGCTTAGCCCCTTGATCCCTCTCTTTTTCATCTTTTCAGCCGCCAAAATATTGATGTGCATTAGAACCTAGGCGAATGCGTTAAACTTTGAAGGGAATTCTAGTTTCCAAAATATCTTCCAGACACCATCTTGAGGAGCTCCTGAAATTCTATGCCATATATTGTTGTATCCTTCTACTAGATTGTTTATCATTTAAGTAATATTATCTAGGATATTATCTAAGAGAATAACATGCACAACATTAATCACAAGAGACAAGAGACACAAAGATTTTTCTTGGGGAAACCATAAAGGACAAAACCCCTCAACTTCCTCAGATATAGAATGAGCACCAATGACATCAGTAAAACCCAAAGATAGAAAAGATTATCTCCAATAGTTGTTCTCTCTCTCTCTTGTGTGAGCTCCTCTTCTCTCACCTATGCGGTATAGTTGGGTGAGTGTGTGTAACAAATAGAGAGTCTCACTCTCTATTTATACTAGTTTTGACTTGAAAATTACTTATTAGGGCCGACATCTCTAGGAGAGTCTAATAACCCTAGTGCCCCTAACTATGGGAACTTTCCCCCCCTGATCAACGAGGGTTAACCTCAACTTAATTATGGGGAATATTGCCCCGACTTACAACAGAGTGTTAACATCATTGACTTTGCATGACTTTATCATATTAATGACTCTCCCTATAGGAACATCAGGGTACAATGAAATACAAATGATTCTCCCGATAGGAACATCGGGGTACAATATAATTGAATACATTCCAAAGTTACAAATACATCAACATTCCCTCTTAACTAGGAAGGTATTCTCTTGACACAATTCATCAGCAAAAGTCTTCTTCTCTGGATCATCATCAAAGCTGGATCATCACTAGATCATCATCAAATATGGATCATCACTGCTCTGCTATCTCGAGATAGGTCTCCATGTAGGTCTGTTGCCTAGTATCCATGTAGGTATTCATCTTCTTCAGCACTTATATCTAATCATGGGAGGAACACATCCAACATCCATGTTAGAAAGGCCCTCCCAACACTTATATCTGACCATGGGAGGAACACATCCATCATCCATGTCAGAAAGGCACGCCCAACACTCTCATCCATCGGCATGGTAGGACACACCATATACCATCCAAGGAAAGGCCCAACACTTACATCCACTTGCATGATAGGACATGCCATCTATCATCCAAGGAAATACCCTGTACTTACATATACTGGCATGATAGGACACACCATCTATCATCCAGAGAAAGGCCCAGAACTTACATCTACTGGCATAGTAGGGCACACCATATACTATCCAAAGAAAGGCCCAGCACTTACATCCTCTGGCATAGTAGGACACACCATCTACTATGCAAGGAAATGCTCTGCACTTTCATCCACTGGCATGATAGGACACACCATCTATCAGCTAAGGAAAGGCTTAGCACTTACATCCACTATCATGGTAGGACACACCATCTACCATCCAGAGAAAGGATCTGCACTTACATCCACAGGCATGATATCATTCGGGGAAAGGATCTGCACTTATATCTGACCATGGGAGGACCCACCTTCAACCATGTCAAAAGGGCTCCGCACTTAACCATGGGAGGACCCACCTACCACCATGTCAGAAGGGCTCCGCACTTACGTCTGACCATGGGAGGACCCGCCTACCACCATATCAGAAGGGATCCACACTTACATCTGACCATGGGAGGACCT
The DNA here is from genome assembly GCA_001517045.1 of Pseudotsuga menziesii. Taxonomy (NCBI): domain Eukaryota; kingdom Viridiplantae; phylum Streptophyta; class Pinopsida; order Pinales; family Pinaceae; genus Pseudotsuga; species Pseudotsuga menziesii. The sequence goes on along the minus strand of LPNX010721240.1, from coordinate 93,272 downwards.
ACCTACCACCATGTCAAAAGGGATCTGCACTTACATCTGACCATGGGAGGACCCACCTACCACCATGTCAGAAGGGCTCATGGACTAATCACTTCCCCTTGGAAGGAACCTCGATTTGGAGAACACCAAGCTTCTCCTTAGAGTACTTAAACTTCACTTTGGCCATTTCTAGAATAGAATCACATCAAGGCTAATTACATCCAAGGATAACCTGCAAGCTTCACCAAGAATGATTACATCGGAGGACAACCTACAGGACTATTTACGTCTGAGCAAACTATGAGCTTCGCCGGGATTTTATGCTCAGAAAACCTATCTCACTAACTATGCTAGAACTCCCTCTTTTGAGAGATATCGATCTGGATCACATACTAGAGATTCACTACTCCTCTTTACATCATACAAAAATGCAAGTCATATCAATCAAACCAAATAGTAGTTTTAAAAAGAAACATACTAACTCCCAAATAGCCAAGCAAGTGGCAACATATTTTACCTCGGTTGTACTCAGCTCCATACAGGACTACTTCCTGCTAAACCAAGAGATCACACCTAATCTCATATTGAAGCAGCACCCTGAAGTGCTCTTCCTATCAATGGTACTTCCTTCCCAATCCAAATCCACATAACCCTCTAGGTTAATCTTTTGTTTCACTTCATACTTGAGCCCATAAACAAATGTGCCCTTTAGGTACCTCACTGCATGCTTTGCAACCATCAGGTGAACATGTCTCAATGTGTTCAGAACAAAGTGAATATCTGGTCTTGTATTCATTAGGTACATCAAGGAAAACCATCTGACGATACATCATAGCATCAACCAACTCTGATGAAGCATCACTCAATAGCTTTAGTTTTGATGGCGTAGGTGTGTTCATGGACTTGTATTCCATCATCCTGAACCTATTCAGGATATCTATTGCATACTTCCCTTGACCCAGGGAGACTTTGTCTGCATTCTGCCACACCTACATGCCTAGAAAGTAGTGCATCATACCCAATTCCATTTACTCAAACTTGGAAGCAAGTCTCCTTCTTACATTTTTAATGAGTTCCTCTTTTCTATCAAGAACAAGTTATCGACATATAACAGGAGCATCACTAATGTTCCTCATTAAACCTTGGAGAAATGGTTGGATTCTGATTTAATCCCAGTAAAGACTAGAGCCATTAGTAAGTTGTCCATCCTATCGCACCATGTCAAATCTCAGGATCTTCTGCAATCACTCCCTCTGAAGTGGAGCATCAATCCCCCTCTGTCTTTTGTACTCTATGCACTAAAACATTATGTACCGGAGTGACAAGTAGATTCCTCTTTTAGTAATATTCTATGTATCCATCTAGGGTCACTAGATACCAAGATCCTCTATCTTGAACCTTTTCAAAAGTTCTTCTCGCACCCATCTGTGAGCTTGTCATCCTCTATAGGCTTTCATCTTCAACCTTGTAGCAAAGGTTAAGATCTTCATAACTCTAGGTGATATTCAAGATCCTCATGTATGTTTTATCCCATGGGTGTCTTATGAGCTCATACAAGGCCTTCTTTTTCACACATGAGTCTGCCTGTCATGTGTCTTAACTTCTAGTGGCTACAAATGTCTCTTCATAGTCTATGCCTTATTTCCATGAGAAGCCTCATGCTATGAATCTTGCCTTGTATCCCACGGACTTCTCTTCAGGTCTCGATACCACATCCTGGACATCATTCTTCATGATCTGGTACTCTCCTGCTCTTTCTTCTTAGCTACTTCTCCATAGCTGGAATATTCTACATGAATGATGTCACTCAACAGTGTCACATAACTGCATTATGTCTGAGACGTCCTGAAGTCTCGTCATACTATTCTTCATTTTGGATAATTTCTTGAACTTTTTCCACTTGTTCTTCAGAACAAGTCTCATCCTTCTTTTCTTGTAGGCGATTGTAAACGATCTTTCCTACAAGTAAAATGCACTAGTTGTATGGTTAGAAACATTTCATAAGGCATATTCATAATGGAAAATTCTTATGCATAAAGATATAATCATGCAACTATTTTAGCCAAATACAACATTCATCCATATCTTATGGAAACTTTCTAGATGCCTTCCATCTCTACCAAGACATCATTGAGATTGTGCACTAATTGAATATGTCGGCCAAGAGGTTTTATTCTAGATAAGTAGCAATGGAGAGTTGTATAGCACCATGAGCTACTTACCCATCACATGCATATTAGTAGTATACTGCCATTAATGCAAACATTCTATCATGCATAATACATCAAATGAATGTAAACAAATGCATAGCAAAACAATATCATGAAATTACAATTTAATACTTATCTTTATTTGTTTCATGGGTAGACTCCTTCTTTCAGATTCATCATATTCTTCATTCATAACAGCATCATTTCTTATCCAAATACTAAGATGGATAAGAGGTTCTTCAAGAATTAAGTTCTTCATATTCCTCATGGCTTGAGGGATCTTCTTTGAATCGTGAGAGCTTGATCTTCAATTTCTCCCATATTCTCTTCTCTTATTATGAGTCGAGCTTCTTCTTGTGTGCACTCTTCCTAGAGTCTGTTGAAGGTAATCACTTCCTTCTGGCACACATTCCTTGAATAAATGAATCCCTTGATCCTAGGGGGCCATTCAAGGTGGTTATCACAATTTCTGTATTCTCTACTTCTTCATCCACTGCTTCAAGTGGTTCTTTGATTTGAGAGACCCTTGAAAAGTATGATTGTATGGTCTCTGCATTCCATATCTTTACATTCTGCAACTAATTTCTCAAAGTCATCTTCTAATTTATGTTCTTCCCTTCAAATATCTTGGTCAAGTAATCAAACATATCTTTAGGTTTCTTTAGGGAAGACACCTGTGGTATAAGGTGATCCTTGATAGAATCAACAATAATCGTCTTGGCCCCGATCAAGTTCTTCTTGTGTAAGGCCTCAGCCTCATCTCCCTCTGGAACTGGAACCTCTCCACTTATGTAGGTTTCCAATTCATTTTATTCAAGAACTAGTGATATCATATACTTCCATTCTTGTAAGTTGTCAACTTCATCAAGCTGGTGTGATTAGTCATTTTGAAATGAAAACCTCAAATGTAAATAGCAAAAGATTAGATCTTACCAATTTGAGGTGTCCATCCTAGTTCTTGATTTGGCTCATCTAGGGTTTGTTAGAGAAACCCCATTTTTCAAAAATTGGAATCTTTTATATATGATTGGATAGAAATATGCACCTCCTTAAGGATATTTGTCCAATGTACTCCTTTTCTGAAAACAGTGGAGGGAAGCTCCCATAACAGGAAGCCCTAGTTTTCCAATTTCTTTTGTAGAAATGCCAGATATTGTTTCTGCATTATATCTAAAATTAATGCACCTCTATGTCTAAAAATTTGCATTGAGGTAGCCTCTTCTGTCCTCTTTCCAACACCACATGATTGAGTAGAATTAGTTTTACCAATTTGGACTTATGAGAATTTTTCCAAGGTGACTTATTTCAGGACTGCTCAGCATAGCGAACTTGTGTGGACTACCACGTGTCCCTGTTCCATCACCAGGATATGAAACTTTTAACACAAAAATTAAATTATGTGCCCTATCTGTAAAATATTGATAAATTCCATTTGGACCTTCATATCCCGAGATATAGAAGTTCTCCCTAGGTGTCATATTTAAGGATGAATCTTGGGAGAGGTTGGTACCCTGATTTGGAGGAATAATATCTCCCAGAATATAGCGAATATGAGGATGAAATTTTTACACAAGGTACACCAGGATTTTATATTTGTCCTATGAAAATTTTGGTCCCTGAGACGTCTTTAATCCTGAGCTATTGTGAATGTACCAAAACTACCAGTTTTAGTATTTTAGGGTTTTTCCAGCTCAGGGTCAAACTAGGGTTTGACTTTCCTGGAGTTTTACTCAACCAAAAAATTTGAACTTGGCCTCCAAATTTCGATTTTGAGGAGAGAAATCCTATTCTAGGCTCACTCAAAAATTCCTCTTCTATAAAAATCCCTAATTGTCGCTCTAGTGGTAGGTCAAAAATTGAAAATGGTCGGAATCAAATTCCACGTCGACAGAAATATGTGCCCTTCAATGGAGATTTATCCTAGCCTCATTTTGCTGATGGATTGTGTAGAGAGACCCAAACATTAAGAAGCCCTAGCTTGCGTAGCTACACAACGTCTTCTTATCAAGTTAGCTCTGATACCATGTTAGATTTTTTATCATTTAAGAAATATGATGTAGGATCTTATTTGAGAGAATAACATGCACATCAATAATCACCTGAGACAAGAGACACAAAGATTTTCCTTAGGGAAACCATAAATGAGAAAACCTCGTAACTTCCTTAGAGATAGAATGAGCACCAGTGGCAGCAGTAAAACCCAAAGACAGAAAAGATGATCTCCAATGGTTGTTCTCTCTCTCACTTGTGTGAGCTCCTCTTCTCTCACCTATGTTCTATAGCTGGGTGAGTGTGTGTAAAAAATAGAGAGTCTCGCTCTCTATTTATACTATTTTCCAACTTGGCAATTACTTACTAGGGCCGACATCTCAATGAGAGTCTAATAACCCTATTGCCCCTCAACTATGGGGACTTTTCCCCCCTGATCAACAAGGAGGATTAACCTCAACTCAATTGTGGGGACTATTTCCCCGACTTACAACAGAGGGTTAACCTCATTGAATTTTCATGACTTTATTATATCAATGACTCTCCCGATAGGAACATCAGGGTACAATGAAATACATATGATTATACCGATAGGAACATCGGGGTACAATATAAGTGAATACATTCCGAAGTTACAAATACATCAACACCTTCCTTTACTGAGTATCTAGCATGATCACCCTATCCCTAGGAGTCACATTCCCTAATGCCTGACAGGGCCTTTCCATTAAGAGAATAAAAAATTTCCTAAACGTTGGACTGTAGGTGAGAAGCAATCACTAGATCTTATCATCCCTTCCAAATCTTGTTATAATTCCAAGAAAAAACATCGTACAGTTTCTTGATTCCTTTCAGTTGCATCCAGACCCTTATTTCATGCATATATTCTCTCTCTGTTTTATAGGGAAGTTAGTTCATTATTTTGTCTTCCTAAATATATTATTCTTCTACCACTTCTTGGAATCCAATACAGTTTCTATTAAATGGGAGAATAATTCTCTTTATAGAGATTCCATATTCTAGTCCATGCCCTTCTTAGAGTTTGATCCAAAATTTAGAGCCAGTTGAGTTTGATATACATTTTGATAAGCACCTCCTAACACCATTCTGACTTCCTAGAGGTAATCCTCCATAATATCTTCGTTCCCAAATCCATGTTCATTATTAGTGGCTCCCTTATCCCTATGCCTCCCTTCCTTTTCCCCCTTCTCATAGTTTCCCTATTTACTAAATGGAATTTCTTTCCCCCATTTAGACCTCCTTGCCATAAAAATATTCTTATGGATTTGTTAATTTCGCTCATCACCACAGCTGGGGATAAGAGGATGGAACTAAAAAATATTGGCATTGAAGACAAAACAACTTTTATGAGGGTGTTTTTCCCATCAAGGTTTAACCATTTAACTCCCCAAGAATGCACTTTCTGCTTGATTTTGATAACTACTCCCCATCCCTCTCCCTTTCCATTTAGAGATAATGGTATGCCTAAATATTTAAAGGAACTCCAGTTCTCGATCACTTTAAAGCCCATAACTCTAGATTTTTCTAAATTCAAAATGGAAGAACAATTGCAAGTGTAAATACAACACTTACCTGAGTTAGTTTCTCCTCCTGAAGCTCGAAGGAAAGAGGAGAGAACATGAGAAAAAAAATTTGTATTGATCACCAGAAGAATGAGGAGGAATTCACTAGAAGAATTGTATCATCAACGAATTGAGTGTGATTAGAAGGATTGACTCCTCTAACAATTATAATTCCTGGAAATGTACTTGTTTCCGAAAGATGGTTGAGATACTTGCTCAATGCTTCAACTGCAATAATGCAAAGAAAGGGAGAAAGATGTCATCCCTGATGGATACCTATGGAAGCTTTAAATAAAATAATGGGCCATCCATTATGTAGAGGTGCAATCCAAGGCCCACATATGAAAGCACTTTTACATCTAATTACAGTGGGTGAAAACCCAAAGGAGAGCATAACCTTAAAGATAAATTTATGCCTTACCCTATTAAAGGAATTGGCTAAATCCAGTTTGATAACCATTCCCCTCTCCTTCTTTGTATAAATTGAATGAATAGAGTCTTGGACTATGATTTCATCCATTATCTGTCGCCCTTCTACAAACCCTCCCTAATTATCAGAGATAAGATTAGGAAGAAATCTCTTCACCTTGGAGGTGATGACTTTGTTTAGGATTTTGTATGAATAATTAGAAATAAATATAGACCGGGACCTTTTGAGAGAAGTAGGCTTCCTTTATTTAGGGATCAAGGCTATAAAGGGTGAATTAGCATCCCCTCTGATCCTCTGCTTTCCTATGATACAACTGAGCATTCTTCAAATATCCATCATGATTATAGGATGATACTTCCAATAAAAGATTATGGGAAAGTTGTCCATCCCTAGAGCCTTATCTAGATGAAGAGACCAAATCGTCGCCCTGACTTCTTCTTCACTTATTCCTTTCATGATTTCTTCGGTATCTTATGCCCTAAAAAGAGAAGGGATATTAGAGCATAGAATATCTGAAGTGACTTCCTCCTCATCTCCTTCCTCTATGTAAAGGCTCCTAAAATGGTTCGACTCAAAACAATGAACTCTCCCCTACTCAATGCAACTCAAAATACCTTCACCACGTGTGATACCAAGTAAAATACTTATCTCTAGTATACTTCAATAGCTCCATACTTCAAACTTGCAAATGGACTTCGAAGCTAGCATTGTATATGGAGAATGAGTCACGTCTCTCAATCTAGAGGAGATCACAACTTCATGCAAAGAGGTTCCACACACATAAGTATCTTCACCAATGCAACCTTCATTTGATAAAATTCACAATAGTCTTCATTGTGAGAGAAGAGAGAGAGAGAGACAGAGAGAAGCAGTCCTTAATAGATCTCTTCTACAACTTGAGCTACCAACAATAAATGAGCATCAATATTGTAGTAATAGGACACACCAACTATCTTCAGTAGAGTCAAGACTAGGCTTCAACAAAAACACAGTAGCACCACAAAATAGGGTTGTCTTCTCTCCTTTGGTGAGATCCTCTAGGATGGGTAATGTCCCATGAAACTTTAGCTCTAGAATGTATAGCCATTGTATGAAGTAGAAGGCATGCTTGGAACCATTTTGGATTTATTCAAACCACCACCAATATCAGCACTACTCGATAAACAATCATTTTATTTCATCCAGTTAACGAATTTTTTGTCTTAATGTCAAAATTTAACACATATCTAGGTTTTTTGGGGGAGTTTTTCTTTCCAATTTAATTGGGAAAAATTTAACACATATTCAGGTTTTTTGGGGTTAAATTCGACAATAATACTTTGTGGAAGAATTTTGGAGGGAGAAATTTGATTTTAGTTTAAAAAATGTGGATTAATGAGATGATCCTTTAAATAAATTTAGTTTTAATCGGTTAATGATTTTTTTGACTTAGGGTCAAAATTTAACACATATCTAGGATTTTTTGGGGGGAGGTTTTTTCTAGTTCAATTGTGCAAAATTGAAGACATATTCAGGTTTTTTGGGGGTTCAATTTAGAAATAAAACTTTGTGGAAGAATTTTGGAGGGAGAACTCTAATTTTAGACTAAAAAAAGTTGTGGATTAATGAGATTATCCCTTGAATAAATTTATTTTCATTTGGTTAATGTTTTTTTGTCTTTCTTCTTACTTTGATAATTTATTTTATTTTAATAAAGAACAATGTCAAATAATCATATTCATTGTTTTGTTTGTAATCTAAACAAATTCTTGTGATGAAAGCAACTATCACATCTACATATGGTCACTCAAGCAACCCTGGTAATGAAAATGATCAAAATCAAGCCTTTAATGTTGAAGATGTAATCAATGATGGAAATTGTTATCTCCCTTGTATGAAATGCATAGGGATGAAAAGAAGAAGAGTTATTTAGGAAATGAACAGGAAACATTACTACTAGGATGGGCACTTGGAAGGTGGAAAAAATATCTTCCCCTGGTAACATACCAAAAAAAATGAATTTTTTTCATTTACAATATATTAATATTTATGTGCATTTTGATACTAATTAGAATTATTTTGTCATAATTATTGCAAAAATAAGAGCACCAACGCTTGCAGATCTAGTCACTACAATTGATAGGATAGATGGTGAGGGTGGTGACACTCGGGTTAATATGATAGAAAAATGACCACAGCCTTATTGAGAATGAAGGAATACCTAGGTTGATCAACAACAAATTTGTCTCCAGAGATGAGAATGTAGGTGCATACGATATCTATGAAAATATTCATGATGTATCTCTAATTGACAATGAAAAAAAGCCTTATACAAAGACTCAAAGACAAGTCTTATCTCTACTCTTTTTTTTTAGTCAACTTGAAGGTCATGAATGGTATTTCAAACACAACAATGATGTAGTTGTTAAGGTATGCAAAATTTATACATTTGTAATTGAAACTAGACATTGTTTTTCTATTTAACATTGTCGTATAACCCCAATTTCATTAAAATTATACTAATCTCAGTCTAAGGGAACATTGATTTGCTATGAATATTGGTTTCCAATACTTTAAATACCGGTTTCCAATATTTTATGTATTAGTTTCCTATACTTTATATATCGGTTTCTTATACTTGATATATAAATTTCCAATAGTTGTGGTTTTAGTTTCCAATATCATGGATGTCGGTTTCCAATACATAAGTTGTTGGCTTCCAAAAATTGATATATCAATTTCCAATAGGGTTGTAACCCATAAGTTAAATGGAGAAAGAGGATTCACTACCCTTTCTTTCTTCTGAAGAGGAGGATCCTCAAGCCACTGACCTATAATGGTCCATTGGTACGTTAAGATGCATAAATCATGTGGGATTAATAGGAATTGAACAATCTAGAGGAGAGTTTTAACCATCATGGTTATTGTTCTTCTTTAGATCCCATTTCCACCACCTATGGTTGTGAAGAGAATGATATGCTTCCCTTTCTCACGCCTGACTGGTCATTCACATCCTCGAGACGGAGAGGCACATTGTACCCCAAGGCTATGACTGCAATGCATGTTTATCAAAATGATTTTGAAATGTGTATTTTTTAATTTTGTTAATATGTTTGTAAACCATGTATATGTTGTAGCTAGTGGTCGTAGAATTTAAACGTAAATGTTGGAGATTAAATTATCCCACCACATTGTGTATGTATTTGTATTTATATGAATTTCAATTACTATTAAAAAATTACCCATGTGGGTAAATTTAAGATCCATGCAACCATTGGAATTCATAGTAATCCTATTTGACATATTTTCTCAAGAGTACTTTGAAACGTGAGTAAAACACTATTAATTCAACCACCAGTGGAAGTCTCATATTGGTCTTGATTTCCCAAACAAAAACATTTCATATATTCAAAATCAATACATTTTTAATTCAAAAAATCAAGTGGCAATCTCACCTCGATCCTGGGTATTCTCAAAGAACGACATTCCCATTCCATTTATACAACAATGAATACAAGGGGGGGTTAATTGATATGTGCATTGATCCTATTGTCTATTATGTCAAATAAGAAAATTGCTCTAAAAAAAAGGACGAAGAAGGATGGAGGGAGGGCATTATGTTCCATCTAACCCCTAGAATACAGTAAAATACCTCAAAGCACGAAAACGACATGACATGGAGGATGTATTCCTCTGAGGAAAGAAGGTCGAGGAGAGCAAGGACCCACTGACTAAAGGGCTAGTAGGGTCTACAAAGTGGTTTTGAATGTCTCATAGATGAACCAAAAGTCACCAAAGTGTGTAATCAGGGAATGGATCCATGATACCCAATGGTCAACATTTAGGGGCCCTAGACACCAACCCTGAGGTTAAAAACCTCTTTAAAAGAGTATTCAAAAATTCCATGAAGCCATATTACCCTTAAAGGAGGACCAAAGGGTCCATCCATGACCACCATCATTGATCAATAAACCCCCTAATGGTCGATAATTTTTTTTCTCTCTCCTTGGGGTACACCTAAAGGTGCACAAGGTACAAGTGCAGCATAACACTGCTCCAATTGTGGGACGAGTTCTCTTCCCAAGAGTGATCGAGAACCTGTGAATCTATTGTTACCTGTAGACCTACACACATATCAAATGCCCAAGATATTAAAAGCATCTAGAGGAAGAAACTTAAGTCCTACCTTGTTTGGAAAATGAGGGGAACAACCTAAGAACAATGAAAACTAGCTAGATAATGAGAAGAAGTCAAATGCAATGCACAAAAATATGGCTAGTGCACCTAACCTAACCTAAACCAATAACCAAAATAGGTTAAGTGAAATCATACCACCAATGTAACCATTTAAGTAAGAAATTTATACATGTCATCTTACCTTTGTCCTTTAGTGTAATCCAAGACAATACCTCATTGATGATATGTTGTGTTTGTACCAGGATCTTTATCTTCATGAGTGCAAGTAACCGGACCTTCTTAAGGACTTGGAGAACTTGAAACTAGTGCCATGGAGAAGCATCAGTTTGAAAAAATTGTTGATCCATTTTCTAGTGGACTTATGTATGGAATACCTCCATCATACATATCTTCAGAAATTTTTTTCCTGAAACTCGCCCATGAATCCCGAAGGGAGACTTTCCGTGGAGTTGAAATTTGCAAATATTCACATGTGAGTCGCAACCTGTCCTTGCATTTATTCAATATTTTCTTTGTACATACATGCATATTGATTATATTTTCCACAATCATGTTATTAACCTCAATAATCCTTTAACTTTTGAAATTGTCAACAAGATAATCCATACCTTCATTCTTCAAGTGCAAAGATAAACAATAAACATTACGAAACAGAGGGACGAAAGTCATACCTATCCACCTACCTTCCTAGGTCTTGTTGAGATGTATCATTAAGGAATTGCTGATGTAGGTTAGAGAGGGTTGAACAACTTCTTCTATGCTTCTTGAGGGGCACAACTAAGAGTGACAACTTAGGCTCATGATATGATGAATATCTGCAAAAGAATCCTTTGTGCGACAAGCTTCCTTGCTATAGGATGAGTATGATGGTGACATCATGGAAGAGTCACCAGAGATACGAGGTTCCAAGTCTTCGAAATTTCATCATAATCTCCCATCTGCATATAACAACTATCTTCAAAGTCTGGTGTTGTTCCATATTCAACTATGGTGGCAAAAGGGTTGAGCCACTCTTCTTCATTAGCCTCATAAGGGGAAGGAATGATCATATCTCTTTCAATAGGGTCTTCATAAGTTACGTCTTCAACATCCCTACTGGAGGTGACTGATATTTCCTCATCCCAATTAGTGTCAAGTTATGGCTCTTCCTGAGTAACTTTATCAAGCTTCTCTTCCTCTCTGCAACATATGGAGACAATGCTTCCTGGTCTCTAGGATTCATATAAATGTGGAATCATAAATTTCCAATAACCATCATCCTTAGAATTCCCGTTATTATGTTCCTAGATATATAAAATGTCACAAGGATTTTATGTATGTTGGAAGGGAGGCTCATCCTATCTTTCTGTTCTTCAACTTCTTCTATTAGGACTCCTAGATCATCATATATGGGACCATCAACATATTCATCTTCTTGGGAAGCTTCATCTATCGTGCTTAAGATATCATCAATTAGACCTTGAACAATGGATGCTTTGGCTTGATATTTTCTTTGGGATTCCTTACTGAACAAGTCCTTCACATGTTTGACATGAGGTATCCATTCTTCATGGCGCCATGAACCCCAGTGGTTACAGAAAGTTTCCACCACTTCTTCAAATGACGATATCGTTCCTTTATCTAGGCCCACAAACGAAGCGATAGACTTCCCTCCGAGGTGAAGGAAAAATGATCACATGTAAACATCTTTTTCTTCTTTAATACCATATTTTGAAGCCATATTCATAAACCATTCCACATGATGCGCGGCATTGTCATGGTCACCCTTGAAGGGAAAGAAGATGAAGGGAGAAGAACCTAAGAAGTGGGGCAGTTTCTAGGATGTTGCGAATTTGGTGGGATAGGTTGAGAGAGCGTACCAACGAGGGAGTAAAGGGAGCTACAGAGGGAAGGAAACATGAGATCATGCAGCGAGGAATAGTAGCAGCGGGTCACGGTGGCAATGGAGTATAACGAAACACGGTGATAGATCTAGCAAGGCAGCTCGTGGTAGATAGGCAGACTGAAGAGAGTGAAGCCTGATGGAGGGATTGCAACAGCGAAGGTGTGGACAGACCACAGCTGGGAGATAAGGAAGATCCATGTGGGATTGTAAAGGATGCATTTGTTTGGTGTTTGAAGGGAACAAAAAGTCAGTGTGAATGGAGGAAAGTTGCTACATCAACATAGACAAAGAAAGGAGGTTACAATGGTAGGAGAGAAGAGCTGAGGGGATAAGAGAGGGTGAAGGAGAGGAAGGAACTAGTGGAAAATGAGATATTAGTGACCAAAATCCACATATCAATGACCACTTTTGGTTTGGCGATCGCTGGTGGCTACTTTACGGTCTTTTATTACGCGACCAAAATTGGTCATTTTTATTTTGGTCATTTATAGCTTGTCGGTTGGTCATTAATTCGGTCATATATTTGGTCATTGATTTGTTCATGTATTTGAATCAATGACCAATTATATGACCAAATTAATGACCACATGACAAGCTAGAATATGACTAAATTTGGTCGCGTAATAAAAGACCGTAAATTAGCCACCAAAACTATTTTTTGGTCATTGATATGCGAATTTTGGTCATTTTTTTTGTCATTTATATCTCATTGTTTGGTCACATATTTCTCGATTATTGGTCGCTAATTTAGTCATTTTTAGTCTCTTTATATGTGGTCATTATATTTTAGTAGTTTGAATGGTGTCCATTATTAATCAATATAAATTTTTAATATGATATTATATTTAATTAAAAAAATAATCATACATTTATTCTCATCTAATACACTTGTGAATTACGCAATGTCACATTATAATTAATTATAACACTTGTAAATAATATCTATTACACATATAAATCATACAATGTCACATTAATTAGTTAATAATTACAACATTGGTACATAACATAAAGTACAACCATATATATAAGTTTTAAACCACAAATTATATTATATGAGATCTCAAAAGTATTACAATAAATATGAGTTTTCTCAAATACGCATATTAATTTCCATATAACTTTACAGGAAAATCATAACTTTTCAAAATATTGCAATGGCTAAACCATCATACTTGCACTTGGCTGCAAAACCATACTTAGATCCCATGTCAACAGCTTCAAAACCATACTCAGCACTAAACCATACTTAGATCCCACGTCAGCAGCTTCAAAACCACACTTAGCAGCTTGAAAGCCTTAACATCGGGTTCTTCATACTGAATGGAAAATCTTCAATAACAGGCTCTTCATACTCAATGGCCCACTTATAAGTTAAGCTCACTCCTGCAAAATCCAATAAAAAAATATCACTTGTAAAGTAGAAAAACAATGAAGTAAATTATTTATCTTGTTCAACAGCTAACAACAATAACCAAGATCATGTGCAAAATAATAAAATCTAATCTAACAAATTCAGTTGAAGAATTGGTTGAAATTAAACTTGAATGGATAAATCTACAACTATTTAGTACCTAAGAAAAGTAAAACTCGGCTCTAAACCAGGAAATGGATTTCAACAGGAAAGATAATCAATGAATCCACAAAACAATTATGCTCTACTGCACAGGTAGAAACCTGCATACATAGTGCAATTTGTGAAGGATTTCACCCCTATATGTCATGTGGTTAGTGAATGACATGACAACTATGGAAACTAATGAATGATTTAGAATCCCATCAAACTATTGTGATGTTATACTCAACCACCAGTATAATCAAAACCCATCAAATAGCATCAACATTCCCAATTTCCTACCTGCCTACCTTGTCCTTGTTTCAAACATATATTTGCATATAAACAAACGAAAATTATCAAAAGTTCTTTTTAACTTGTCAGCCTCAAAGTGTTCATGACATAGTTTAGGCATCAAGCCAACAACCATCATATTTTACCCTCTATATCTATATATAACCAAAAAAATTCATGATTTTTTCTTTCTTGGACTCTGGACTCTGGAAAATTCACTTGGACGGGCCTGGCAGATAATTTCACGAGCTACAGTGAAAGTAATAGAAAACAAGAAATGGATTAGATATTTTAGCTGGGTGAAGTTTCACCCTCCTGTCAACTGGGCCTAGCTTGGTTGGTTGACAGGAACAATAGTTATCCTCCCACATGGGTTCAAATCCCACTTGTGACATGCTTAACTCTTCATAAGCCAATCATTGTTTGAGGCTCTTCTTGATCCAAAAGAAATATCTCACCCTTCCTTATAGGCCAGAGGGTGGGTTGCTTGGTTGCACCAATTTTTTGGTCATTTGGGTCTACATTGGACAGTTACAAGGAGAAGTTATTATCCTCTCCACCCAAGTTTAAATCCTGCTTGTGACATATCTGCCCCTTCTAGGCCAACTGGGGCTGGCAAAGTACCAGCGATCTGATTCTCTCTTAAGTGCTTGAGGGAGGGTGGGACAAGATGTTTCATGCTCCCCAGTTGGGGTCAAATCCCACTTGTGACATGTTCTACTCTTCATGAGCCAATAGTTTGATTGAGGCTCTTCATGAACCAAGAATAACAACTCACCCTTGCTTATGGGCTGGAGGATGGGGTGCTTGCTTATACCATTCTTTTGTTAATTGGGTGTAGCTCAGATGCTTGGGAGGAGAAGATGTTACCCTCCCCATCCAAGCTCAAATCCCACTTGTGACATATTTTCTCTTCATGAGCCAATTGTTCATCGGGGCTCTTCATGGGCCAATTGTCCACTAGGGCTGACAAAGTACCAGCAATCTCATTCTTTCCTATAGTCTAGAGGGTAAGACCAGTAGTTACATGTAAAAAAAACTACACCCTCCCAACACCACAAGGATTTGGTTCGCTTGCTTTCAATTTGTCATCTTTAACGAGAGCCTGTGTCCTGAATCCAATGTCTACCACAAGCTTTCTACTATGAACCTGTTTTGTGTCCCAAACATAATATGATTCTCATTAGTATCAGGATAAATTCTAGAAATTATAATTTACAAAAGGAATTGAACACCTAAAAATGTAAGAAATTGTTGGTACATCCCAAGCTTGTATTCATTCCCACTAAGCAGAGTGCACTTTCCCTACACCAAGAATGCATCCTCTGCTAAACACCCAAAATACAATAACTAGCAAGGTGATACATATGGATCCTACTGATGAATACTACAGGAAAAAATGGATACTTTTCATTCTTGACAATATATCTTGCCACTAAGAAAGCCCAGTGGATTAGCTCGAGTGGTTGAAAGATGTGAATTATCAGCAGGAATTCACAAGGTCAAGTCCTCGACGTGGCTCCCTCTGTGAATATTGTGGGTCTTACTTGATGTCCCCACTGGGTTAGGCTGACAAAAACTGCAACCAAACAAATTACCCCAAGAGCCCAGAGGGTTTCCATGATGTGTATTTCGTCGGAAAAAAATGTGTTGCTACAAAGTGCTATAAGGCTTTTGTGTTTTTTCTTATCATTGCAATTTGCCACTATAAAATTTAACAGCTATGGTTTTTGCACAATGAAATAAAAGTACCAAAAATGAAATGGAGAACTTTACCTGAGGAGTTACATAAGGAGCATTAGAACCCAGGATAGACCTAACTTCATCACAATCAAGGAATAGATCAGATGGTTTATTAAGCTTCCCATCAAGACTTGATTTTACGCAGCAATATTCATGAATCTTTAAAACACATGAAGACTCTGTATACTTTCCTTCCTTCACACCAGGACTGCCACAGCAGTAAGTAGCTTTTTTGGCACCATATAGGTCGTCCCACACACTATCAAGAACTTGAAGGAAATGTGAGCATTGATCTACATATGTGCTTGAACTTGACAAGGCTGTTAGTATATCTACCAACTCATGAGATTCCCAATCCTTTACAGTCCATCCTACTGAATTCACATTCTCTTCCCATGCTAGGTCTTTCCATATACTAAAAGACTGGTCTTCCAGTTTCTTCTCAATATTAACTACCTGCATAAGATCAGTGACACCAAGCTCTGTGAAAAACTTACACCACTGTAGCATGTTCAATGATTTCACTTCATTCGAAGAAAATTGTAGATACACACTATCAATTTCGTTCCAGATAACACTTGTGCCAACAAGAACTTTTCTCATGTCTACTGGATTACCAAATTCTCTGCTAAAGTGAATTGGTTTTGAACCAACACGTCTATATCCATTATTTGTTATGATTACATCTTTTTCTTGCAGCTCTCGTATTATTTTTGGCCTTTCCAAGTGGCATAGTGAACAATTTGACTGCAAATGTATCATGATAAAGGCCAGGTATTCAGCCAAAATTAACTTATCTTTTGTCATGCATTCAACACTTTCCATAGCTTGTAAAATATGTTTCATCACAACTTCATGTGTTGACAACTGACCAATGCCAACACGTCGTAGCATGCATACAATCATATCCGAATCGGCTCTGACCACAACATCACCACCTACTACTGGAGAGAAAAAGAGAGAAGGGTGTACAGTTCTTAACTCACAATATAACTTTGGGAAGTTTTTAAAAATATGCATACCATCAAGCCCAGATCTATTGGCCTCACATGGTAACCAAATAGATTCTTCTCTAATTGAAGTATATGATCCATCGAAAAGTGGAATAAATGGAATTTGAGCAAGATCATTAAGGCAGTCAGATTCTGAGTTTACTTGGAAAAAGGACTCATGTCCAATTGGTTGGTAGCTCAAACATTCATAAAGAGCAACAAGCCAGGACCCTATCCAGTTCAAGCCCAAGTTTTTTAAATCATCCCCTGTATTGCATACCGTAATCATCAAATCAATCAAGATTCTTGGTCCAAATGTGCGCACACCTAAAGTAGCTGCTAATGGATCTAACAAAGAGACGTCCCTGTGTAGATAACCAACACCAAGATGCCTATTCAGTAAGTCATCAGGTAAAAGGATGTGTATCTGATCATTCCAACCTCTTAGAACCATGCATGGGAGAACCCATTGTTTATACATTCCATCTAAAGGCAAGCAAGGAGAAACCCGTAACTTGGAAATAATCATTCATGGCAGTGGAGAGAAAAATCATAATACTTCCCCAATCAATGGAACAAAAATCATATAGAGTGAGACAACTTTTCCTGGGTTGCTTTGATAACAATGAAGCGACCTGAAAGATTCTGCTGCATTGACAAACAACTCTAGAAACTCTGAAAGCAACCATTGGTTCCAGGCACTGTCACCATCAACCTCCTCCCTAGATGATGGTAGAATAAAATCCCCTTGAAGAATAAATTTTAAACCATATGTTCGCAATGGAAGGAATGCAAATACTGGCTACTGTTCAAGATATGGTACAAACTCTCCACCAGACTCCTGACGTAATGTGAAGGCCATAGCTATCTTTGTACTTTGTATGCCAGGCCGCATGGTGCCAACATCCATCTTTTGACTTGCCACAAGCCAAGTAGTGCTTTCTTTGCCATGTAAAACCTTCACAAGGCCATTACCAATATCCTTTCTTCGCATTATCATCAAAGAGTTTTTCATACTATCCCTAACTTTGATACAGCAAAGACGGTGAAGAAATAATAATATTAATGGATGAAAATCTGCAAATTTTGACACCCATGATCCCATCCCTGTTCCTTCCACAAGTGAGCATTTAAAAGGAATAATTATGCATGTATTCCAAATAGGACAGTCTAAATTCTTGTCTCCAATGGCTAGATCTCTGCTAAACAATTCAAGATTGCATAGCGAAGGTATAAGGGTTGGAAAAATGAAGCCAAGCTTCCCCCTTAGTGATATCGAATTTTATATGAAAACCATTTGAATGAATTTATGGAGAATCAGTTACCTGCCAAAAACCCACAAGCAAAGATCACTTACATATCAGTCATCTATGACTCACAAAGTAAAAATCAGAACCACGGTACATATTTCATATTTTTAATACAGTTCAAAACGTGAAAATACAAAGTATAAATATGCATGAATTCCACATTGGCATATATTATAAAGGATTATGCAAAGTCGTAGGAATGTCAAGTAGGTTCAAGAAAAGAGCCATCCAAAATGGTTAGCTAATTGGTCAATTAAGATACTATAAAATCCATCCATGCTCACCCGAAATACTGATTTAAATCCAATGCCTTTCTGTCCAATATAGCCAGCATTGGAACCTTTATTGGTTGAATTCCCAACATCACAAAGAGCTCTAATGTTTTTAGCGGTGAATCCCAATTCATTATTGAGGACCACAACACCATTGCTTTGTATAATGAATGCCAAAGTCGGTTCCACATGAGCAGGATAAGCATTATCATTTGCATTTTGGACCTGCAACAACATAATCCCAGAAGCATAGACGATTGGATAATCCTAATAGAATTATTATAATAGCCATTCTTCAAAACTGTATCATAATTCTAAATACTCAATTTCATACTTCCATTAAAGATTTATTAATTCTAAGGGTGTAAACTTTATGTACCTGTTAGCACTAAGAACTGCATCTTAGACGAATCTACATTGCTATGGAGCCAAGCTTTCACATTGTGGAAGACAGACTTAGTAGGATGGCCTAATCAGATAGACAGCAGACAGAGTTTCAATGGAACCATCACTTCAGACTTCTTTTATTACATCATGTGATTACTTCACACATAGAATTCATTCTACTTATCCATGAGTGTATTAATAATTATGACCAAGGCATATCACAAGAGAGTGGCCCTATGTTTTTTTGGGCAAAGCATGTTTTCTATGGTTTGTGGGAGATTGCTTGCTTAGAAAACAAGAAATGGAGTGGTTGCTTGGCTAGATAATAAGGTAACAATCAAGATAAGATAATTTTATTAATGTCCAACAAATGACCACAAAAGTAGGTCAATGGGACTAAAAGGATATAATCGTTTTAAGTACAATGTGGGAGTGCAAATTCAACTCCTAGATAGAAGGATACCAGTACCTTTTATATGCACAACAGTATGTAGATTCAATTGATTCTGACACTGCATTTCAGAGTAAGGGTGCTCTTTTATAGATTGTTTCAAGTATATACCAACACAGCCATTATGAGTAGTTGTGGTAGATTTTAAAGACTAATTTGACTTTTGCAAGGAGCTGTTATAACCAGCACCGGGTCACTTTTTCATGCTTTCTTATCAGCTTATGACATATGTGAAATTTGTTCCTGACTGGTGTGAATTCCATGGAATCAGGGGTTATCTTCAGCACTTAAAGCATTGTATTATACTTGAACAATGGATTAGCCTATTCTAGTTTTTCCTTGAAAATCAAGTTATCAAATTTGAGAACTGTTTGATGGTGGTTTGTGTGCTATGGATGGTTGTGGAAGAGCATCTTACCTGTGCAAGTACTTGCAATGTTGAGAATGGATTTACTAGCATTGTTTTAAAGGGGCATTTTGCAGGTATTGCACACTTGTTTTGCCCTTCAAAGAGGGCCTTTCTTACTGGATGTATTTGGAATTTGCAGGGGATAAATCTGTCTGCACCAGCACTTGCTTGTGCAACAACTCATCAAGTAGACTTGATCTTAGTTTGAAGGAGTGTCTCATGTGTGTATTCACTTGGAAGATAGAAATGATCAATTCCCTATCATATACACATGATTTGATGTTGTTTTTAGCAGGTAACAGAATGCACGACAGCACCCAGTTCTAGCAGGTATCATGTCTTCAAGGAAAGAATCAGTAGGGCGCATTTTTGCGGGACTACTTAGGCCATTTTAGAAGTTTCCTGTAGAACAAGCAAAGCATGTTCAAGCCCAAATCTATTTTAAGGAAGCACAGTCACAGAGGATAGCGATCAGCATCATTGAAGATTGATTATGGTTTTAAGGGAAAGCTACCTTGGACAAAGCAAAATATTTGTACCAAGTTTACACTCAAGAGATCATTTTGGATCAATTGCTTTGAGCTTTCTTTAGTGAGACTTTAATCACCAATGATAGGCACCTACACTAAGCTGATTTTGAGATCTTATCACCATGCATAAGGTGCTTCACACTAGCTACTTTTGGCATGCTTTTTGGGTGTTTTATTGTATCTTATTTTAGAGCACCTTCCTTAAAGTTATTTCCAGCATTGATCTTAAGGTATTCTAAGCAGGAGATGAGCACTTCCTTTGAAGCTACTTTAGGGGCTAATTTTGCCAGATTTATTCTGCTATTCTGGGGCCTAATCTTGCATGTGTAGGGTGTCATTCTCTCGAGGCCTTTATTGAGTAGAGTGGACATTGTCATGGGTGTTACTTGCAGCATATTCCTTTGGAATTTTCCCAGCAAGAAGGATTCCTTATTGAGCTTGAATTGCGCCTTTCCTGAACATGTTTGCATGATCAATACTCAGCATGCAGATAGGGCACTTCTCTATGGAGAGAAGCCTAGTGAAATTAATTCTGAAACTAACTTAGAATTTTTATCCATGTTGTTCCAAGACTAGTTCTAGGAATACTTAGGCCTCTTAGTGGGAAGGTCTATTTCTTTCCTCTTGGCCTCTTAGTGGGAAGGTCTATGTCTTTATGGTGAGATAATTTTGTTGACTTTTCAAGTTTTTTACATGCACAATTAAGGTGCTTTTCTTGAGTTAGATGTATCTCTCATACTGCTTCCACAGTGTCCATATTCATGTGATGTGAGAGGATCAGATTTCTGAGGCCTGATCTTCGGATCACCTTATATTATAGTGTGTGTGAAGTCAACCTGAGTTATTCAGACCTGTGTATATGTTGCTCATCTGATTAATGAAGAAAGATCATCATCATCTTTGACAACTAATTCAAGGATCTAGATTGTATGAGAATTCTATCTAATGTTAGTTCTCTTACTTAAAGATTTTACTTCCAAAATTCTTCTCTTGCTTAAATATTTTAAAATTCTTCTCTTGCTTAAATATTTTACTTCCAAATTTCAGTATTTATTAGAATTCTGCTCTCATGAATTGTAGTTCAACGTCTGACTAGCGTGAGTGAATGTTCTTACAAAATGTGAAGTTTCAAAAAGTAGCCCCATGTTTGATAAGTTGCAAACAACTAAAATGCATGGATTTTTAGGCTACTAAAAAAGATACACAAATCATCTCATTCTAATGATCAAACAAAAACCACAAAACACTTTTCCTAAAAACAGGTCTTCATCTTATAAAGATTAGGAGCAAAAGTATATCGTTACAACATTATTATACCAATAAGTCATTTTATCTCGATTACATAATGATTTGTGGGGTTGATGCAAGGTCATACCAATTCAAGGAGAAAATGAGAATCTTGGGAATACAGTTCTTGCGAAAGGCAGAGCAATGCACGACTCAAACGAGCATGCTGTTTTTTCAAGAGAAGTGACTCATTACACTCAAGCTCCAAATCTAGCCCAAATCCATCACATCTAATAGCTTCAATTATTCTTCTCCCATCTTCATCCTGAATCCTTTTTTCTGAAATCTTCATTAAACTATCAATCACAAAGGCTTCACTTCTAGGCATGCAGTTATCAAAATCCTTGGGTATGGCCTGTAGACCATTTTGATCATCCAAATGTTCCGACTGCAATCCATCAAGAGACTCCCTTTTTTTCTTAATGGTATCTAAATCTGAGCAATGGATACCTTCCAATTTATATTGTCCATATTTTCTTTTGGTATAAAATTGTCCATTATTCTGTCAGTACTCTTTGTCTCATGGCATTCTTCAGACATGCTAGAATCTTCTAAAACAAGTGAGAAAAGTTGATAATCATTGATCCAGTCAACAACACCAATGGAAAGACCAATTTCATGGAGCATAACACGTTCATCATAGGCAATGCATTCCTGCAAAATTACTTGAGATACATCTTCTTCCAAAGCATTCAATCCCGACAAAAGGATATGTGCAGCAAAGGTGCGGAATTCTGAAGGTATACAAACAAGGCAGTCCAATAAAAACCTGGAAGCAACCCTGATAGCCTTAGTGGTTCTTTCAACCTTTTGAGATCTCTCATTGAAATCATGTATAACATGTGGTTTTCCTAGAAGTGATGAATTGAAAGAATCATCGACATTCATCTCCCTCTGTTGAGACCTCTTATTGATAATGCATTTTTCTGTTTTATCCAAGGGAATAAAAGTTGTATAATCAAAACAATCTACACAATTCTTTACCAATATATCTATTGCTCGACAAGCATGTGATTTCAGGAGTGCTACAGGAGCATGATGAGTGCCTCCATAGAGAGAGACAATAGAAAGAAGTTGTGTTGTAGTTTTCTTTGCAGAGCCCTTCACTGCAGCAGCCAAGAAGTCTTGTGGTTCATTCTCCACATCATGGAACATTCTCCAAATCACCATTGAGTAAATGTGGTTCCTGATCATGGAGATCAGTTTGATGACCAAGAATTGCATCTGAACCCCAAGAGAATGTGTAAACTCTACCCTCTCGTGAAAGAACAGTAGTGAAGAAATTACCAATGACTGCTTACACTACAAAAAATCCTTTTAAAGACTCCACCAGCTGTGGAGTAGTGGCAGTACTAGATCCTTCAATCCCATACTCTGAGTCACCAAAAGAATCTTTCCCAAACGCATAAACTTGTCCTATATCACTGATAAGCATCGTACGCCCTGCTCCTGCAGTTGCCTGGATAATACGAATCCCCTGAAGAGACCTGCATATGAATGATGTAACCTCCCAATTCTCAACCCATTTCAATTTGAAAGGAGATTCAACACTGGAAAAGAACAGTACACCTTGGGAAAAATACCAGACAAATGAACACACGGGCATTTATTGCACACCTGATCAGTCTTGGACGCCATTTTTCGTCTGTTGTCCCATGGCCAAGTTGTCCAGAACTGTTAGAACCAAATGTATAAACTGCACTAGACTTCGTTACTACGACACTATGACCATGACCAGATATGGCTTGAGACTTTTCACGCCTGTAGCATGTTTCCCCAGCTACCAAGAACCGCAATACCAACTTCCAAGAACCTCCGCATCTTTCTTTCAAAGTTTCTCTCTCTGATTGTGTCATGGGCTTGAATACAGCTCTGCTTTGACACATGACCAATGATGCAAGTTCAGATATAGATAGATTAAATTCAGGGGAAAATTTTGCCGGTTGTCTAAAGAACCGTGATGAAGCCTGCAAAATGACGAAACAATTCAACCAGGTAAGCATTACAATCATTAAAATATATTGCAAAAATGAAGCTAAACAAGCTTGACAGTTTGCAATCCATTCTGCCATTCTGAAACCATAAACACAAAAACTTGCCTCTAGTCTAGCAAGATCTTGAGGATCCAGATTACATACCGTAAGCACATGTAGAACAATGGAGGGATTGGCTGCTAGTGGAAATTCACCCTGAATTGTACTTCCATAGCAATGTCGCTGTTGTTGGTGAATAATTTGCAAATGAGGTTCACTTGAAAGAGGACTTTCATTGACTGCGTAATATTGTATTGATGTAGATGGCCATAGGCCATTGCTTGTTGTGGTGTCCATGCATACTACAAGAAACAATACCAGAAGCCTAGTAGGTGATATATGAACTGCTACAATAACAAGACAACAATGTGATGAGTATCCAATAATATGCATTAGCCAAATTCCATCCATTCGCTGTCAAAACTGTGAAAATACCAAGCATCATTGTTGAGTGATTTTGAATCCCAATTTTGGAAAGTGGCATCTAGCTTCCAAACAGAAGGTAACTTCATTTTTGCATTGCATTGAGAGATACAAAATCTTTTTAGTTGAGGTCACACCTTACATAATATGAAACAAAGGGGGTTTGGACACCATTAATCTATAATGTAATCGTTGTTACAAAATTTACATGTTAGGGGAGCTTAACTAATCATTGTTTGCTTCAAGGATAGGGTTTTCAATCACTCAAATTGCATGTGAAATGTAACCCGGTCTACCAAACCAGAAAATTGTCCTAGACAACAAAATTCCATGAAAGATAACAAAATCTATGAAAGTACCAGCCTCCGGCAATTGCATCAGATTCACAAAGTACATAACCTAAGCAAATGGAAACATTTGAAAAAAAGAAGAGCACAAGAATCACGGCTGCACATAAAATGAGGATGAAATATTTCTTGAAATGAATCCAAACTCTACAAATTTCAAGATATCATAATAATTGGGTGAACGGGAACTTCGACTCCCAAAAGAATTTGCAACTTTGCACAGGGTAACTCTCTTCAACACACACAAAGGCAAAGGCATCCTAATGGGTTTTGACTGTTCTGCCCCCACCCTCTTCAAGCAGCATTGTTGAATCCTTATAGGAAGGGTGATTTGAGAAGAGCCTCATGTCATTAGGACCATGATGAAATCGTGAAGGATGAGCATAGATTATCGAAAAACTGTAACTGGTCAGTGCAGACCTGCAAAGCCATAGTATGGAACAGGGGTGCCTAATATACATAGAGCTACATTGAATCCGGAGCTGAGCCAGATCAAAATAAAAATAAATAAATCTGCCACTCTGCTAAATTGGAGTCTGTCTAATTGCAAATTTAGATAGAAACATTCCTCCAATTAGATTATAACGAGGATGTATCACATCGAATCCAGATTGCAGAGATCATCAAGTTAAAATAAGCTATTGAACTTGATTCTATAACCCTGGCCTGATAGACCAACTCAGTCCAAGGGGGCATTAATGCATTCATTCACAGATTATCCGGCATATTATCAGTCAAATTTAGCCAATCAAAACAGTACATTAACTCATACCCAAATAGTTATTTCTAATTCCCGACATATTTGTATGACCAAAGATCCTTTAGCTTATCACTAGATTTGACAAGCACTAAGAGAGAATTTGACCATAAAGCAGTGACCTTTACATCACCAAAAATGACTTGCCCTAAGGGCTAATTTGATCAAATACCAACCATTAGACTTACTATTTTTATTTCTATTTCAAAAACTGATCCAATTATTCATTTTTCAAAGTTTACAGATTAATCGATCTGGAGGGCATAGATTGGAGCCGAGTTTAACAATTCCACAAATTTACTACAAACTTTACAGCCACATAAGGGCTAATTCACTGAACCTACTCTACATGCAGAAAACATATAAATAAAGAAATATGCAGACCCCAAAGATTATCTTAATGTACAAACCTTGAAGCATCTTAAAGCATGCCCAATTCATATATAGTGCAAAAAATACATGGGTACATTCATATTAAACATATTATAAGGGTTTTATTAAAGTCGGTGGGTTTTTAATCAAACAGAACCTCTAAAGCTCAATGAGTACCAGAAATTTTTTGAATACCGATCAAACCAATCTCAATGGCTATTAGCGATAGCTGCTTCAAGGGCTTCCTTTGGGACCCAAATCATTAGGTCCAATGATCGAAACCCTCTGTGGATTAAATAACCAGGATTTCGTGAAGAAAATTGAGGGTGTCTAGGGTTTCAACCAGTGAAACGACTTGTGAAATCAAGGTAAAAACCCCTTTTCCATAGGTTGCGAGGGTCAACGAGTTCTGTATCGGTGGAGATCGAGTTCAAGGTTCGTGATTCCACAACTGATATTTGAGAGAGGCGTCCCCTCGTACTACCACTTTGGTCTCGCGGGATTTTTTCTACTTACATTCCTATCCATAATAACATTCCCATCCATAATTACATTCATGTCCCTCTCAGAGAGAGCCACTACGCTAAACAATCGGACCAGTCTTCCATCTTGACCTCCAATGGTAAAAACCAATTATTCAAAAGCACTACTCAGGCCATCTCTGAGATGGCCAGAGGGATATTTGAATTAGCACAACCATTCCCCAAATTACTCCAATACTAGAGGTACCAGCTCGCATGGAGAAGTTGAACTTGTCCATTGTAACAATAAAGAAAGAATTTTAGACGGTCCACCTTCGAAGACAACACCTCTGCTGTTGATTGATTCTGGTTATACTATGGCTCTAGCTCTCTGCACCATGGCTCTTTGGCACTATGGCACCTCTCTGCCATTAGGTCCTTCCTGTTACGCTAAAGGATCAATGAATAAATGAACCAAATTAATATATTGATTGCTTTTCATTCACATCTTGGTTGGAATCATTGTGCTGCATGTACTGACATCATTTGGACATTAGATTTGGTTGCTTGGTCACTTTGGGAGTATTTAGTACCAAATTGTTCCATATTGCCGATGGAGTTAGTTACAGTATTATGTTTAGATGTATAATATAGTTTGTTAAAACATATTGTTACTATTATTATATTGGTATAATACTATTTTGTATTAAATGTATTTTTTATTATATATATATATATTATAGAAAAAAATGTTTTGTATTAATTTATTTTGTATGTAATATTTATAGGTTTTTAATATAAATTTATGTGTTAGAAAAAATGTTTTGTATGTAATATTTATAGATTTTTAATATAAAATTTTTATATGGTAAACTAATTTATATATTAACATTAATGAGTTTATATATTTATATTATTTTAATAAGCAATACATAGATGAGTACAAAATGTCTATGGATTCGATGGTCGACATAACATGGTCAACATGTTTTTGTTATCCATAAATGTCGTGTATGTTATATTAATGCTAGGATTGAGTTCATTATGTGAATTGAGTCCATTGTGAGTGCATAATATGATGATGAAAATGTTTATCGCTCCCATATTATATGAGTTGATCTTCTAAGGTCTAGATAATATAATTTTTTCTATAACGACCGCTGGTCCAAATAGCAAAATATCCTTTAACTGACGTGGATTCCATCGATTTAATTAGCCAAGGTACCAAGATCGTGTCCAAATTAGCCTATAAAAACTATAATTATATGTCAAGGTCGTGCAAATTAGCCTTATAATTAACATTATATGCCAAGGTTTAGTGGGTTTAAATGTTTAGTGGGATTTTGTATATGCCAAGGTCATGTCCAAATTAACATATAGTTGGGTTGCATTAATTCAGTTTTGTTAATATAAGGACTAGTAAATATATATTATATATATGTTAGAATTTAGTAAAATATAAAAATTCATTGTCAAATTTGTAATTTTTTTCATTGCCGAAGTGACAACTAAAAATGACCAAATAAATGACCAATTGTTATGTGGTCATTTTTAGTCTAGATATCCCGTGACCAAATTTGGTCATTTATCTTGGTCGTTTTAAGTTGGTTTTTATCTCGTGACCAAAAGTGGTCATTTATCTTTTTCTTTTTTAGTTAGCTCACTTAAATTTATCAACTTTGGTCATTTATCCCTTGAAAAAAACTATGGTGACCAAAAATTGTGGTCTCCCGGTCACTAATCTCTCATTTTCCACTAGTGAGGTCTGCACCAGTTCTTGGTTTATGGACAAATATCGGGAGATGAGAAGCTTGAAGGGAAACAAAA
Source organism: Pseudotsuga menziesii (assembly GCA_001517045.1). Taxonomy (NCBI): domain Eukaryota; kingdom Viridiplantae; phylum Streptophyta; class Pinopsida; order Pinales; family Pinaceae; genus Pseudotsuga; species Pseudotsuga menziesii. The sequence goes on along the minus strand of LPNX010721240.1, from coordinate 65,570 downwards.
TAAAATAAAATTACGAAGTGGGCGTGGGAAAGTGCAGAGGGAGGGTCGTGGCAGATAAGTCGTGAGGAGGAAGGATAGAGGAGTGTGCACGAAAGGTAGAGGATGATAGGTCGTGGTTCCTCTATGCAGATCTCGTGGGAAGGATGGTAAAGGCCAAGGATTTTTGATATAGGGAGAGATAGAGCTTAGAGTAGGGGTGGGGGGCAGAGCATGGTGGACAAGAAGGTATTCCGGCAAGGATAGGAATGGAAACAATGCTCTAGAAGAGTTGGTGGAAAAGGACTTGGGAGAAACTATGGATAAGAAAAAGAAGCATCCATAGGCTGCCATGTCTGGCCTACGGCAGTGAGCTGAGTGAATGCTAGTGAAACGTAACCCTAGAACTAGCCCTAAAATAGGTTCTTACTAGCATAAAACTAAATTAACCTAGGAAAATACATAAGAACTAACATAAAACTGAGTTATACTGATGTAAGGCTAACCCTAGACTAGACCTAAGAACTAACCCTAGATTAGACTAGTGAGAGAAATAAGTGTGAAAACTTGGGGAAAACCCTAGCACAATCCCTACCTAACCTAGGGTTTCTAAAGAGGAGCGCTAGCCTAGTGAGGAAGGCTTTTAGGTTATTCAACTAGCCTAGAAAAACTAAGGAAAAACCCTAGAGAACCCTCATGAGGAGACATTTCGGTGTTTTCTAAGGTGACAAGAGGAAGGTAAAGGCCTATCATAGGGAAAAGTGCAGCTTTAAGGCCACCACTAAAACTTACACATGCACATCTAGTAGCATCCAACAAAAAGGTAAGAAGCCTAACCTCCGTATGCTTATGTTAATCCAACAAATCGAAGTGTGATGTCCCTGGTTTTGACCCCGGTTACATTAAAAGGTACATGAAGTATATATTGTAATTAATCGTGGTGAGGAGCAGGGATGATTTTAAGGAACCATACTTATTTAAAAGTGTATAGATGTTGGCGAATATTACTAATTCTTAAAATTCCAACTATAAAATGATTAGTGATATTTTTCAAAAAATATTTTAATTTCCAAGGATTTTATATCGTTTATATAATAATTTGGCGATTTTTAGGGTGAAAAAAATTTACCCCATCAAAATTAGGCGAAACGGGGCTTCAAAAAATGCAAAATGGTGAATGTTTTTGGGAGAAAAACATGGAAAAATGGCCCACTGGGCTAAAATTCACCCCTAAAATTATCCCTGGTGAGGAGCCAAAGGAAAAAGGCCCACCATCGATTTGGTTGTGTATGTTTCAGCAATAGGGATAGTTGTCGATGGTGTATCGTGCTATCTGGCACATTATAGTTTGGCATCATGTAAATATGCACATCAATGAAAATAAACCTACAGCCAACTACGACGGCGCAACGTTGAATGAAAAAGGCATGATTCCTAAGGTTAAGGGGGGGGGTTGTCCAATCCGTGGGGATCATTGGGAGTTTTACATGTGTCACCACCCTGTTTGTTTTACTCATCTTCCCTTCTCTCATCCAACCACCACTTTAATGTTCTGCTGAGTTGTTGAGGCAGTTATTGCTGGAAGTGGAGGATGGCAGGACTGTCAGTATTTTCCACACGCTTACTCCACCAGTCGTCTCTCCACCTTCAAGTGGGTAAGGAAACCATCACTACGCCACTTTCTGGTCCATTGGGCTCACTCTCATGCAGGGACGCGGGGGGGTGGTTCATCTTCCTCACGCACAGCTGAGTTAAGAATGGGTGTGATTTCTTGTTGGGGGGTTCACCAGTCCTTTCACACATTACCCTGTTAATCGAAGAAAACGTTCTTCCTCGTGTTCAGACAGAAATTCTGTGTTGCAAACCCTCCAATGGGGGACTGTAAATCGTTGCTGGGATTATTCACTATGGGGTTTTTTTCCATGGTTTCGCAGTGATATTCCATCCTCTTGTTCACGCAGAGAGTTCGTAACTTCTACCTTTACCAGGTTGCGCAATGTTCTATTTACTCCACCATTGTCGATTGTAAAGGGTGCATTGGCTTCATCGTTGGGAAGGGACCATTGTTGTCCAATGTTGCTGGTGTGTCTAGATTGTGGAGTGGTCTGTTGTTTCATCATGACCCGTGTTTTGGGTTCCTTCTGTGTGTTTCTTCCACATTTTGTTTTGGGCTATGTTTTTTTCCCCTCACGCACAGATTGAGGATCATTTCCTTCCCCATCTGCAGACTGTGTATCATTCCATTTTTTCTTTAGGGGATTGGTCTGTTGATCTATCCCTAGTTGGGTTGCTACATGTGCAAACATCCTTTTGGGGTTTTGCTGTGTGTTTATGTTTCCCCTTTCCATGCTGGGAGTTTGGTTTCTTGTCCATTGTGGACTGTAGATTGTTGACATTGTTTTATTGTGAAGTTGGGACTGTCAATTTACCCTAGGTTAGGTTGCTGTGTATACAAGAACCATTTTGGGTTTCTGCTGAGTTGTTTTGGCCACGCTAGGGCCAAGAACAACTCTGAGTTGTCTTGAGGACTTGATCCATGTTCATCCTTTTGTTTGGGTTTGTCACCCTGTGGTCTTCATCTTCTTCACAGAGCTGTGAGCTGTTTGTTTTACTGCGGCATGCAGTGGTTGGTATTTGGACTATTGAGAGTAGGATTAGAGGCTGGGTTTGCTTGAGAAAATTAGTGTTTGGGGCCACCAGCTTAGCATTTAGCTTTTCCTAGCTCCTTGACGGCCTGATAAACCCTACTGTGTGGGCTTGACTGATTGGTGTACCTTGGCTATGTGTAATCCTACTTGACCCTTATTCCTTGAGGAATCATGCCCAGCTCGGGCATGGAAGTGTTGCTGAGAGATTGATGAGCATGCTATCCTATGGTTGGGTAGAACGTTGCAGCGATGTAGCTGGTTGTGAGATAAGTTCTTATCAGACGAGTATTCATGTCCATTTTACCTCTGCAATTATATTTACTGATTAATGAATATGATGAACATGTGGCATGCTTGAATGAATGTTTGTTTGCTCCCACTATGTATATGAAGGGCTATGCATCTTAGTATGTATTATGTTTAAGCTTTTTTTATTTCAGCATTATATGCTTATTCATGTTCATGGGGCTATTTGCCCATATGTTTGGTGTTATTAGTGTCCTTTTCACCAGTCAAAGGATCTAGGACGTTACAGAATGGTATCGGAGCTTTGGTTGCGGCGTGGGCCTGAATGGGCCATGATAGATCAGATAGCAGAGGCAAGTTGCCTTCTTCCCAGTAGCAATCAGAAAATTGTGGTAGGAAAACTTAGAAAATTTTCTAAGTGTCAAAACTATCGGCCCATTGGAATACTCAGTGGCAATATCTTCCGATGCAATGGGCACTTAGTGGGAAGGCCACCCGATAGACGGTAACCAAAAAAACTTTGAAAAAACTTTCTAAGTCCAACCATCGATGATCAGCAGAAGATAGTTGTTCTCATCGTTGATGGTTAGATGGGGAAACTACCGATGAACATCGACAAGAATTAGTTGAATGGGTTGTCTCTGTTGTGGCTGCCGTAGGGACTAAAACGCCAATGCAGCAGTGTTAGTGGTTCCAACCGTCGACAGAAGAAGAAAGTTTCAAAATTTTGTTTAAGTGTTGAAATCATTGGCGGAAATTAGTTGATCGAGAGCCCACCATTGTAGATGTCTAGACCACTATGCTTCTGATGCATAGAGCCTCTGATCGCTGATGACGCAAAATTTTGAAAATTTTTCTGGGGCCTGAAATCATCGGCCATCGGAAGAAGATAGTGTTTCATCCATCTACTGTTGCAGAAGCATTGAGCACTAGTCTTCCGACATGGAGAAGCTCTAACTGCCGATGCTAGTCAAAATCATGCTTCAGTTCGCCGATTGGAGAGCATTAGTGGATTGGACCGCCGATCGAAAAAAGATCGAAGATGATGAGCTGTCGTTGCGGCTACTGATCGAACTAACCCACTGATGCTTTAGTATTCCACTCGCTGATGCTGAGGTGTTAATGGATTATGGAGGCGACAAGCAGTTACTTGATCAACAAAGGATAGGGGAGATGGAGCTGCCAAAGTTAGTGGAAGATAGAGAAAGTTTTCGCTGGCAAATAAGAAATGGATCGACGAAAAATAAGCGATCGTTGAGCCGATGAAGGTTCAGAAGGGAAGAGAAAATTTTCAAAAAATTTTCTAAGCCATGGAATCATCGGCCATCAGTTATGGTTAGTTGATCACATCGTCGATGATCAAATGATGTAGTCACCCATGATCTATGACAGGTAAAGTTTTTTGAACGTCTACCATTGCGGAGATCGAAAAGACTAAGTACATCTGAGCGTCGATGTCGTAGCTTCTAGGGGTTCCGATCGCCGATAGACTTATGGCTACGGAAGACTTAAGGAGATTATTGGCTGTCATTGGGGAAAACTTGATGACTAACCGGCCGATGTGTAGGGCACTTGACCATCGACACAGTGGTTAGCCTAGGCTATCGCCGATGAAATTCAGAGCGATAGTCTACTAAGGATCCGATATGGCAAACAGAATTAAACAACAGGTCGCCGACAAAGCTCAAAATAGTAGATGGTTACGGACCTGATACCGCGGACAAAAATAGATCAACAGGTCGCTGATAAGACACGAGCCAATAGACCCGATCGAAGGAAAAATTTGAAGAAGGCATCGGAAATCTGTTAATGATCTGATCGTCGATCAAAAGCTCAGTCGGTTCACCCGCGGAAATGGTCAAAAGATAATTTTTCACTGTTGCGGCTGTTCAAATGACTATGCACCCGATGAGTAGTTGATTTTCTCACTGATACAAAGCGAGAGTTTAGTCGTTTTTCCCACCAAAATGCCAGAAAGAAATAAGCAACATACCACCAATGAACAGTCAACTTGCTCAACGATGAGCACTTAAGAAATTTGTTGCTTAGATCGCCGAAGTGTCAGAGTTGTAGATGGGATGAGACCCGATAGGGAGAAAGGAGAATTGGGTTTTCCAGTGAAATTTCAATGGATTCCAGCTAAGTGTTTCAATGAATTTTCATGGAATTTTTCAGCAGTTTCAGGGCTAAAAGGGAAGAAAATTCTAGGTGGCTGAAATTAACAATTCAGACCAAAATACAGTTGAGTGTTTTGCCTAAATTTGATGAATGTCATTATTTTAGAAGTGGTGTGGTTTTCACACCTGAGGTCAGAATGAAGCATGTGGATAGGCGTTGGAAAGATTATCAAACAGGGAACAAGGGAAAGTCACCAAAATCTGAGTATGGAGCTGGAAAAGTGCTAATGTGGCCTGAAAGAGAAAAGTGCTGCTGTCAAATGGACAAATCTGGGAAATTGCATGCCTAGAGGTAGCAAGACCATGAAGTCAAACCAGCTGTTGTGTGGAAGAGGAGTTCCATACAAGGATGTGGGACTTGAAAAGGGAAGTTTCCTTAAACCCTATCTCGCTGATTATAACTACATTTCATAAGTTTTTGAGGGTATGCTTTGCATACATAGGATATTGAGGATTATACATTTATAATGAACCACTAATGATAGTTATTGCATTGGTGTTGGCATTAGTGGAAAAACCAACGACAACATGGACCTGGCTGAATATGTTGTTGATGCAGACAAATGTGACTAGTGACCCTCTGGAGAAAGGGATAAGGCAACAAGTCCATAATCAAAAGTTGGTGATCAAATTCTGCAATATCCTGCAAAGGACCAACCAAACTGGTAACAACAAGGGTGTAAGTAGGACCCATGAAGGTAAGATTTTGACTATGACAAATTCCATGGAGTGGTAAAGGTAAGAGACCTCATACCATGTGGATATTTTAATGTTATACTACATTCATATAGAAATGTTTCATGCATGTATATGTTGATTGAGCTTAGTAGCCCAAGGAAAGTAAGTACTAATGATCTTGATTATAGTAATGTATCCTATATGAAGTAGTCATGGTTAGGCCATGCATGGTATGTTGAATGCATAGTATTCCTAAATCAATGCAAGGTAACATTGAGTGGGTATGCATTAAAAATATTTTATGAATCTTGTAGTTATGCATTGAATGAATGCATAAGAAGAGTGTGAGTAACTGATTACGTAAGTATGGGTGCAAGGGTTGTGATGCATTGAGATAAGTGCATGTGATATTATGAATAACTAATGGTTGAAATGATGAATTGATGACAATTCAGGAACCATTTCAAAGGTTGTTATGAATGCAGGATAGTAAGTGCATGAAGGGGGTAGTCATGATCAATTGGTTGCCGGAAATGCTCTATGAAAGAGCAAGGTGGTACGAATGATACGCTTGTGAAGTAAGGAGTATCTAAACATTTCATTTAAATTACATGAATGATGTGACTATACCCTGTAATTTAAAGTATGATAATGATTGCATGAAGTAAATGAGTTTTGGTAATATTGATGTGATTAATAGCTGGAAATGTTTGAATTTTATAAATTCTGAAAATTCTCAATGATTGTTATAGCAATGGAAAAAGTTATAGGCATCAAGACTTACCAAATGTTTGGCTGATTGAAGTTCAGGTTTCAGGTAGATAGTTTGGGATATGAAAAAATGGGTAAGACCATGACAAAGGCCGAAATCTACCATGTGAAAGAGCCAAACCTCATGAGAAGAGTCTCATGGTTGTGATAATAGTTTGTATGCATAATCAGTTGTAAAATTGAATTTGTAAATTTCAAATTTGAGAAATTGCTGACAACTACTAATCACTATTGGCTTGCATAGAATTGTGTCAGGAGGACTCATTGTAAGTGGGTTTCCATGTTATGCTAGTAAGCATAAAATCATAATGGATATGATGGTGCTGCTCATAAGAGACCCATAGTTGAGGATCACCTCATTGCCAAGCAAATCAATTTCTATAGTAAACAAAGTTGCAATTCCTATTGAATTTCATTACTAATGTCATTTGCTTGGTTATGGACAATCAATTTGGATTGTATTATCATATAATGATTGATTGTTTGGCTAATTGCTGAATGTGCCAGGGGTACACACTACAGGAAGATCATGTGTGATGGACTGCAGGAGCCAAACTTCATGGGAAGGTTTTCCCTTATCTTGAATGGGTTTCAAGGGAAACACCATTGGACATTTTGGAAATGTCTCATCTGCACTAATTGGTAAGCAACATGAGTGAGATGGTATAGATTATGTCGGTAAGACATGTGTGGATATGAAATGTTACAAGGAATTGGGATGGCAAACCGAGGGACTGTCAACTCAGAGAAGGGAGCCCCAATTTCTCCTTAATGAAGGAATACTGCCTCGGCAAATGGATAAGTCTTCTATGACCCTAGCTAAGAATATGCATGTCAAATTATTAAATTAAATATGTAGAGCATGTTTTGGTTTTGTTTCCATTATGGCAGATTGCTTGAGTATGCATAGGGCCTACATGGCACACACTGGAAAAGGGTGCACACTTTTCTGATGTCAGACCATGGAAATATTTTTCAATATTGATTACACCCTAGGGAGTGGACGCACTCTTGGTGTCTCAATACTTGATAGTGAATGGTGTGAAATATGGTTACAATTTTTAGAGCAATAATGCTAACAAATATACTTATATTGCTTGTGTTGTCAGGATAAGCAAATGTAGCTTACAGTGTGGTCTCGTGGGTGATATGGAAAATGGTCGTTTATTGTTGATATAAGGGAATGTGTTGTTGATGATGGTCTAATAAACCCAACAAGGGTTGGCCTGACTATGCCTGATATATATATATATATTGCTGATATAAGTACAGGTGATTTGTTGATGGTCTGATAAACGCAATCAGGGTTGGCTTGACTGTGCCTGATATACATATAAAAGGATGTTGTGAAGTAGCCTGCTTGCTGACCTAACATCCAAGTCCATAGGTGATCCCAAGGCTTGCAAAGCAAAGCATGATCCTGTGGTCCAACGAGGAAACGTGCAATACAGATAAGTATTGGATTATTTTGCAATATTTTGCTTATGACTATACATGTTTATATGATTTGGTTATGATGTTTTAAGCTCTTGTTCTAGAGATAAAATTGATGAGAATAAAATAAACATATGAATCTATTCAATGTTTGAAAATAGGTATAGCTAGGAGTGAGGACTATGAGAGCATCCTAGGGGTGCATGTGGACATGTGACTGTCCTGAAGAGCTCAGAATGAGTGGTAATGAAAAAGGTGCTAGTAAGACTGTGAAGGTCCTAGCAGATGAGACAAACCTTATGGGGAGGCTCCATGGTTGAGAGGTATGAAATAGACTGGAGACACTAAGTGTCATGACCAAGAGGGATTGGTCCAGCATTCACAGTGAAGTGAAAGAGGTTGAGAGCACAA